>BDMV01000002.1:42339924-42750116 GCA_008326285.1 Oryza officinalis | reverse complement strand
CACCACCTCCCGCGGCTTGTTGATTTTTCTTAAGGACATTACTAGGAATATAATTCCCAGCAATGGCGCCCAAAACATTAGTCAGTATTTCTTACGATTATAGATATAAATCCGCAAGCGCACGGATATACCGCTATAGCATTTCACCCAGAAGTATTCCAAGGTATCGTATTTATTTAATCGCAAGGGAAGATTTGGTTAAGTGAATACCATATTACTAATTTATATCATACTTATGTAGATCAAAGTCTATGCAGGGGTTATAACAATAAAGCATAGAGTAGGTTAACACACGGAAGAGACAAAAAGATATAACTCTCCCTAAATAATAAATCTAGGCTAAGCAGAGAAGAATAAATAAAGCCTCATTTCTATACTTCTATTATATTATCATTTTAGTATACACTTGCTATTGTACATTTACATTGCTGATCCCCTAACTATTGCCTCCTAGTATATCGAGAAACCACCCCAGATTGTTGAGTTCCTTACGACTTTCTGTCATGACCATCCAACCGGTTATAGATATGGAGGAGTACCCGCACCAGGAACCTCTCTTAGCCCTATATACGCATGTGGAGGGATGCCCATACTTGGCTGTCACCACCAGTGGCCTACCTCTACAGTTCCGTGGCATATAGCACCACTTAATGATATTTAATAACCTAAGCATCATGCTTACATTACTAAATATTACTCTACACCTCTGTAGTTGATATAGGGCAATCGTATAAATGAACATTAAGCTAATACCATTGCATATCTCCAGTAAGCTAGCCATATAATTAATACAAGGCAACTTTAGACTAAAGTCGGTACTCAAATAATTCATTATTCTAGCATAAAGTCATACAAAAGAGATATTAGCTACTAGAACCATACCAGGATTCTACCGGAAGACTTGAAAATCTAGAGCACTATTCTATTCCTAACTCTACTAGCATTAGAACAAAGTGAATTATGGAGAGCTTCTTCTTCTTGTTCTACTTCTTGGTGTGTGTTGGAGGAGAGGATGAGAGGCCTTTATATAGTGGTGGAGGAAGTGGAGATTCCAAGCATCAAAAGAGCATCTGCTTCCTTAGGCTGCCATGTGTCCCTCCTAATGGCGGTTTCCACCGGTAGAAATGGTCACAACCGTTGTAGATGGACGGTAGTGCAAGTTGAGGATTAAATGGGTCTAGGCCTGGGTCGGCCGACTCCAAGGGTCGGCCGACCCCTGGCTGGCCCCTCTGGCCCAGTCCTTCATTCAAGGGTTTCTCTAGTGGGTCCTTGTTTCAGTGGCATGGTGGTTGGGCCTATTTGCAGATGTTTTAATGGGTTTGTGGGTCCTTCCATCCATGTGTATGCCACTTGTCGACCTCTGATTGATTGAATGTATATTTTCCACCATTTCTCCTCCATTTATAAGGTAATCTCCTGTAGTCAAATACTTTACCAAGTACATGTGGAACTAGGTTATTTGTAAATAAATATGCATGCAAGCATTGCTAGTTCTTTTTCATTTTAGGAATATTGATGGTCGAAATTGGTCTGTAGCGACCGTCAACATGACCCTCCTCCCTCCCTGTGCCTTCTCTCTCTCTCTCCCTCCCACCCGCGCCCTTTCTCTTCCCGCCTGCGCCTCTCTCCTCCCTCCCTCTCCTCTTTTTTTCTCTTTTTCCCCCTTTTTTCTCTCTATTTCTCTCCTCATATACATTTTTTTCTTGTTTTTTCCTTCCGAACAAGCACTCTGCCCTCCCCTCTTCTCCTTTTTTTCTCAAGAAAACCAACTTCGTAAAGGAAAAATTATTAAAAATTAATTACAAAACCATGACTTGAACCGAAGATCTCATGGTTCATATTAAGTTCCTTCAAACCAATTCACCTTATCATGCTATGTGCTTCAAGAATTGTTGGTTGTTTCTTTTGTACCTCTGTTCAAATTTAGTGTGAAAGGAATATGGTGACCGATTTATTTTTTCTTCTCTTCCGCTATAGAACAATTCTATTATTTTACTGCGAAACTCATAACCTGTTACTATGTTCCAGTAGTAACATTATCGCAAAAGTGCAGTAACATAACACGTTACTACAAAATTTATGGATTATTACTACACTTTTGGCAGTAACATACTAATGAAAATGTAGTAACATAGAACATGTCCTAGTAACAGTACGACTACAGTACTACTGCTTGTGCATAGCTAAATTTTTAAATCTCAATCTTGTGCAAAGTATAAGTGCTAAAAAGTGCATGTGCATGGTCACAAGTTGACACAAGTGCTAAAAGTACTTCTCTTTACCCACACAAAGATACATAATAGCAAGCTAAGTACAAGTGAACTTTTAGAATTTTCATCTTTAAATAATGATATTTCTCACATCACATATTATATTTTTGAACCGTTTTCACCATAATGCTTTAAAAAAAGAGGTCTACAAAACTAGATCCGTCATCACTATATTTTGATGACATTATAATGACGTTACTCTGAGACAATAGTCTTGTTACAACACGATGATCATTCTGCTACTGTGCAATTCCTGCGAGACGAAGATAACAAAGAGGCGGACGTGGGAGGAAGTGAGTATGTGGGTTTGACCGAGGTCTAATTGGCAGGAGGGCACTTTGACCGCCCTTTGACCGAGGTGGGAGGTGGGTTTTTGGCCCTATGAAGGGTGGAGGAGGTGGGGTTGGCCCAAGGGAGGGGGTTGTAGAATAGATTCCCGATAAATAAATAAATAAATTTATATATATATATATATATAGACACATTATTAGAGCCTGAGCATCCAAGGAACATCCCAGCTATGGGGACTATGGGTAACGTATACCCACACAGCTGGATATCCGACTGATTATAGGGGATAGATTGTATATAATGAATATGTAATAGCTTAGGACTTGGGTATTATGCTTCCTTGTGTATTAAGGAACGGCCTATAGTCCTGAGCTGATAGTATTGTAGAGGTTTAGGAGACATATACGTGACCCACTGGCAGCTGAATTTGCTTTTCTTGCAACAGTAGATCAAATATCTTATCGGCCTTGTTGATGTCGAAGTCAAACTTGTCTTCTTTGTCGCCCTTTTTTGCCCATTGGCAAGTTGTCGGCTTCCTCATTCGGGCCCACTCGGCCAGGTCGACATCGACATCTTCCTCATCATCATCGTCGGAGGCATACTGATAGATCGTATTGATCTTCTTTGCAAACTTCTTTGCCTCCTGGAATTGTTGCTCGTGGGCCGATACCCATTGTGCTAGCTGAGCTAGGCTTTCAAATTCCTGCAAGGAGAACCTCTCTCGTATCGGCCCTAGCAATCCTTGAAACGCCAAATCGACAAATTGAGAATCGGTCAAGCTGAGGCTGTAACACCTGTTCCTTATGTCTCTAAACCTTTGGATATACTCTAGGACCGATTCATCAACTCATTGCCTAATGGCGGTGAGATCGGACAGTTTCATCTCTTGTACAACATTGTAGAAATATCTGTGAAACTGTTTCTCAAGATCTATCCATCCTCTGATAGAATTGCAGGGTAGCGATGAAAACCATGTAAATGCAGACCCTGATAAGGACAGAGGGAAAAACCTCACCCTCAATGCCTCGATAGCCGATGCCTCCCCGCACTGCGCTAGGAATCGGCTCACATGCTCATATGTCGAGACGTTGTCCTGCCCCAAAAATTTGGAGAAGTCCGGGATCTTGTATCGGCCTGACAATGGCACTCTGTCAAATTCCTCGGGGTACGGGTGCCGATACACCATAGAATTCTCCTTGGGCTTCAAGCCGAACTGATCTCGCATCACTTCGGCTATCATATCAGCCCAGTATCCTGCGGGCCAATGCGGGAGGTCTTGCTGATATGATTGTTGCAAGCCCTCTGCTTGATACTGCCTGGGGGAGTACGACTGATAATGGTGATCAAGGTTCTGCACGCCATACTGCCCTGCGGTGTGCTGCTGGTAGCCTTGTGGCGTGTTGTAAGCAGCCTGTGGTGGAGGATTGTTGAACACCGAGGCTTGTGGCTGTCCGGCCAATGGCTGGTTGACAGGAACTTGCTGCATCGGCTCGATCACTGGTTGCTTCCCCTTGGTCCATTGTGCATATTGCTCTTCCGTGATATGCTGAGGGCTCCGTCCTGTCTGCCTGGTGAGGACCAACGGTAGTGTCGTTGTTGTTGGCTGCGCCGATGGGGGTGGCATCGGCGCCGTCTGCTGAGTCGTGCTCAGGTCATTCCTCAAGATCCGATCGGCAGGGAACTTATTTTCTGGTAGATAAATTGGGCCTTGAGGCTTGTACTGGTGGATCGACCCATCTAGGATCGATTTGACCGTATTGGTCAATGTGTTCACTAGGATCCCCGACTGGTTGACTAGCGCAGAATGAACTGCGGAGTCAATCCTGTCTTGCAACGTTGGCGCCGCAGCATCCTCGGTCTTGATGGTGTGGTCGTGTGCCGCCGCCGATGTGCTAGCTCCATCTCCAGGACTCGGCATTACTACCTTAGACTTCTGGATCAAGGTGCCTTGCCGAGTCCTAGAATATGTTTGCAAGTACATATTCTGGAACTGCTCAACTAGCTTCTCCATCTCGGCTTTTTATTCTGCGTTGAGCTGGTCGACGGTTACGGAGACGACGTTCTCCTCAGAGATCTCGGCCTGCTTCGACATCTTGAGGTGATCTTGTTGCTGTTGCAAAGCTTGCGTTCTTGATGTCCCACCAGGCGTGCCAAAAGCGTGTTGGCGCAGAATTTAGACCCGCCTCGCAACAAAACGGGTTCCACGTTTCCACGGCGGCCTGGGAGTTCTGCTTAGCTCCAGTGCAGGTCCAATGGCTTGCCTAGGTGCGTGTAGGGCGTGCCAGTTGATTTGATCTGCAATCAACAAGAAACAAGTAAACCATGTCAGAAAACAACGATCGATCGGCCGTTAGGTCGAAGTCACATTGTTATAACCCAACCGATCGGGCAAAGCTATATCGGCTTACTCAAAATAATCATAAGATTGGACTGATAAAAATAGATCTAATCTCATCGGCCCATACTAACATATATATAGCAAACTACTAGAATCGGCCGATGAGGGTTTCACGAAAATAAACACACCAGCTAATACTCCAGTGCAAACTTATACAAACCAATCGGCCAATATAAATACACCAATCACAGAGGAATCCTAAGAATACCCTATAACCGATATATTTATATTCACCAATCAGCATATATAAGTGGCAAATACATGCAAAAACATATCTAATCACATGCATTAGGTAAAACCGGCTGAAACCCCGGTGATATCCTTAATTACAACCGAAAGCAGGCTTCGAGTTAGATCTCAAAACAGGACTAAGGTCGATAGCAACTCAAAGTGTGAATTGAGACTTAACACGAAGAAAATCAAGCCGTCGATCGCTTTTGGGGATGGTAGATGCTTTAAATAATCTATACGAGCAAGCTATTTCAACCATCATCGGCAATAAACCCTAAAACGAGTCAACCGTTGGCAAGATAGAATTAGAAAACCACGTCGAGATTAGCTAAAACATGATAGACGACGATCACATCGTCAGGGCTTAACGTGTCTAAAGCGACACGATAGCCCCGACGATGTAGATCGTCGGGTACGAGTTCTTACCTTTGCTCTGGGAAGGCAAGAACTCGTCGAGAGTTAACCTCTTGTGAGGATTGGCGATGCGCCGAAGTAGATTGAAACTAGTTTGTTGTATTGAGTTGTGAGAGAGAGTTTCTATGTACAAACTATCGGGATACTTATACCCGAGATTACAACAGGGTCCTTGCAGGACACGATCTTATCTCTAACAAACAACAAGTCTTTACGGCAGACTTTTGCCACAGATTAGATCTAAACCTACTTGATTTACAAGATACAATTGCCTAAAACCGAGTTTTATCTCTATTTGGCAACTTCCTTGAAGCTTATCTTGAGCCCAAACCAAGTCCATGCTAACTCTGTCAACTTCTAACCTCTATCGGCCGATAACCATACAAATTCGAATTGGCCGATACAACCTTTCTGCCAGCACCTCATTGAGTCCGATATGCTAACTGTGTCCGATACGAGACCTGGTTTGATTCCAACTTAGCTCCCCTTCTCCGCTTTGGTTTTCTCTTTCTTCTTCGGGTCGATTACGAAAATCCGCTGTTAACACATGCCCCCCAATTCCGCTTCATTATATAATATGGCGGAATTAGCCCCGAAGAACTCATCGACTTCCTTGCTAGGGTTTGTCCGAAAACCGCGCAGATCCAGATTCACAACTTTCCACCGCCGATTTAGCAATCACCCGCATTTTTCAACTCCGGCGACCCCTCGACGTTCCATCGGCATCAACCTCCACAACAGTGACCTCTTCGACAACACCAATGGCCTCCGCTCCGTTTTACGCCTCCGAGATCCTTGTGGTGAGTCAATCTCCCCTGCATCCACATTCTCACTTTCCTGCCGATTTCTTTGAACTAGGGATTCAGCTTTTTGCCCCCCAGGTCTTATGTTTTCATCGTTGTTTCTATGATATAGGTCTTCAAAAACCAAATCTTGATCCCCACCAACGACAAATCACATAGATTCCTGCTAGGCCCCATGGGCGATTGCGACCCAACCTGGCTAATCAATGCTGAGACGAACAGAATCCCTTTCAAACAAACCAAGCCCAACGTCTCTTCATGGAAACACACTTTCAGATCCTGGCCGTCGAAGCTCAATGGGTACAGGACCTGGCATAAGAGAATCGCTGCAGCCAAACAGGTCCACTGGGACGAGATAGGGATCGACCAATGTATTACTTTGTCCCTGGCCGATACCAAGAAAAACGAGCCACTCATGTCGGCGGCCACGTATTTCTGGTCTAGCACCTTGAACGCATTCCTGTTCAAGCAAGGTCCGATGACCCCAACCTTAATTGACGTCAAGATGCTAACAGGGCTAGATATTCATTCTGAGATCAACCCCTTTAGCCTCCTAGCAAACAGCAGCCATAAATTGAAAACCAAGAAGATCGGAGGCTGGTCTGGATACATCTCTGAGCACATGGAACAAGGGTCAGTCTCAGAGAGAGAACATGTGGCCTTCCTGACGCTGTGGTTAGAAAGATTTGTTTTCTGCGGATCGACCTGTGGCCCAACTACCAATTGCCAACATCTGGCCCAAGCTCTGGTCGACAAGAAACAAATCCCCCTCGACCGATATCTTCTGGGAGCTGTTTATCGACTGCTCCATACCTCCACTCAAGATTTAATGTTGAAGCAAACTGTGGCTCATGGAGGACCATGGTGGTTTATTCAGCTTTGGCTCACCATCCAAACCAACACCATAGTTGATCGGCCACCACTATCGGACTCCTGCTTCCCATCAAAATATGGCAATCATGAAGACCATAGAACCAGAAGATGCATGTCTTTTGGAGAAGCGGCCTCTGTCTATCCTGAAGCAGATCAATCGGCCGAAGACGTGTCCACATGGTTCATCCGATTCTACACCGGCCCGCCATCGGTTAGGATGGACATGTTTGTCTACACCTCAGATCGAGATTTTGAGCTTCCTGACGATCTGCAAGTGAACCTGATAAATGATGACATGGAATCCCGAAAGTCATTTATGATCGGCATCACCCCATGCCTGCTTCCAGTAGGCATATTTCAAGGAAGAAGCACCAGCCTGTCTTATGAGTTCTATAATCCCATGGTAGCTGCTAGACAGTGCGGGCTTGGGCAACTCCCCATTAACTTACACTTCCATAGACTGCTAGAGAGCAGGGGCATAGTGCCATCAGGACTAATCATGAGCAAGGCACTAGAAATCAGAACCCCGAACCTGGGCGACTGCGACCGATTGCATTTGAGCCCCTTTGTACATATCAGCTTCCAAGCATGGTGGCAAGAATGGGCTGCTCACATTTTCCATCAATCGGCCAGATTCTACGTGACAGAGCTCATCCAGGGTATCAGCCCTCAAGTTCCAGACGAGCCGATCCTATCTATGAGCAACAGCAGACAAGGAATTTGTTATGCTCAAGTTGTGGCTCCATCAGGATCAACCATCCTGGAATCAATCATCGGCCTTACAGCCCCAAAGGTATCATCATTACTCCAAGGGCCGACGATTAAAGAAAATCCCAAGAGGAAAGCGCCAACCAAGGGCAAATCCCAAAAATCCTGCAAGAAGGCCAAAACTGATGACCAAGCCGATCTCAAAGAGCTAGACCCCTCCATGGAAGAATTCCTAGATGAACAAATAATTGAGGAAGAGGTCGATGCAGCAGCCGCCGATGTGTCTGAAGAAGAAGATTCGTCAACTGAAACTGCCAAGAAACCATCGACCAAGACCACCAAAGTCCCATCGGCCGATGACCGAGCCGGCGCTGCCCAACCAAAGAAGACTAGACATGCAGTCCACACGGTTAGCATATTTACTTTCATCAATCTTCATGCAATCTCCTTCTTATTGGCATACTATAATTTGATATCCTTTTCAGGCTGTTGCATCATCTACACTCAAGGAGAAAACTCAATCGGCCCCTTTAAGAACCAAGAAGGCAACCCTACAAAGGCGTCAACAGACCAAGGCTCGATTGAGGACTCCTTCTCCTTCTCCACCACCCTCTCCGATTGCTTCGGTAAGAGTCGATTCTGCGTTGTCTTTATAAAAGCACACACCTGTTCATCATCTTCTTGTCTTTCTTCAGCCACGGGCTCCGTCACCTGCACCTCATCGGCCAACCCCTTCGCCTACTGTTTCAATACAGCAAAAGGAAGCCGATGCGAGTACCACTGATGCCCCATCACAGGTAACCAAGGTTATTTCGATCCTCTTTGCCTATTGCTGCTTGACAAGGCTAATCTTGACCTACACTGATACTTGCAGAACTTGGCCGATATGTTCTCTTTCGATATCGGTCAGTTTCTTGACGATGAAGACAAGGAGCCCCCCGTGATAGCCAAGGTGTTGATCCCTGAAGAACTAAAGGACCGGCTGTCCGATATCGCCAATCGTCTGGAATCTTCGCTGGAGTTCCTGGTGGAGGATTGTACTCCCATCAGAGTCAGGGTACAAAAAATTCAAGACCAACTGCCCGAAGATCTGATGGAGACCCTAACGCCGGCCATCTTCCTGGAACAATACCGCTTCAAGCTTCAGAAAGCTAAAGAAAGGATTGCGGAGAGGCGGGAACGTGAGAGCCTGGAATCGACCCTATCCACTAGCAAGGCTCAAGTCAAGACCAGATTGGATGAGCTAGCTGTGGAGCCGATTGTCTTGAAGAACAGACTTGAAGAACTCCAATGCCTCGAAGCAGACCTCGTCTCCAAGCTAGAAGCAACTCGCAAGGAAATCCAAGAAGTCCAGGCCGGGATAGTTGCATCGCCGAAAGCTATAGAAGACCAGACGGCGAAGCTGAAGGCATCGGCCAAATACTTGGCAACCCTGAGTAAATCTTTAAAGCCGATCCCAGGGTCGATGGCCGATGATGCCCAAATTATAGAAAATATTGATCAAATCCGTCGCAGGGCGATTGCAGCTATTGAAAACTTTTAGGGTAATGTAATATATTTTATGTCCTTCTTGTGAACAGACACCTTCTTGCTGTAATTGATTCCATCGGCCTACTGACCGAATATGATCAGTCCAAGTCGTTAAGATTGAAAAATTCCATAAGCTTGAAAAATGTCGAAAAACTCTGTAAGCTTGAAAGTCTTGAAAAATTCCATGAAAAATTCCATAAGCTTGAAAGATCCTAGTCTTGTTGTATGTATGTATGCCCCCCAAATTTTAGAAGACGAGGGCTCATGTTGTAAAATTTGAACTAAGGACGATAATGTATATCGGCCATCTAAAGACGATGTATAACCCATCGGCTATTATCATAAATCGGCTGAGGGGCCGATCATGAATCAATCTAGACGCTAGGATAATATTTCTTTAAGTACTTGCCATTAAGAGCTCATCCATAAATCTCACCATCTAGCCCCTTAAGCAAATAAGCATTGTGCTGGACACAGCGATGAATCTGAAAAGGACCTTCCCAATTAGGTGACCACTTGCCGAATTTGTTATCTCTGGAACCAATCGGCAGTATTAGTTTCCATACAAGATCCCCTTTCTCAAATGACTTGGCAACAACATTTTTGTTATAATGACGAGCCACTCTGTCTTTATCACGTTTGATCTTTTCTAATGCCCATAATAGGACATGCGCCAAGTCATCTAACTCATCAACCATAAGATTATAGTACTCATCGGCTGTCAAGTCGTCTTGCAGAGCAATCCTTCTTGAGCCGATGTTGGTTTCCCATGGCAGCATAGCTTCATGTCCATAAACCAACTGATACGGAGGGACTTGAATCGCACCATGGCAAGCCATCCGATACACCCAAAGGGAATTGGCCAGCGTCGTGTGCCATTGCCTCGGCTGTTCATCGATTTTCCTCTTGATTAGCTTGATTAAAGTCTTATTGGAAGCTTCTGCCTGCCCATTAGCTTGCGCGTAATATGGAGAAGAATTTAATAATTTAATACCCATGCTGTCGGCAAACTGGACGAACTCATCGGATACGAAGATTGATCCCTGATCTGTAGTCAATGTTTGTGGAAGTCCAAACCGATATATTATATGCTCTTTGACAAATTGAATTGCGTCCTTGGAATCAACCTTCTTGAGGGGAACGGCCTCAACCCACTTCATGAAGTAATCTGTAGCCACCAGGATATATTTGTGTCCCTTGCTTGATGGTGGGTTTATCTGGCCGATCATATCTATGCCCCATCCACGAAACGGCCACGGCTTTATGATTGGATACATAGCCGATGCCGGTGCTCTCTGAATTGCTCCAAATTTCTGACAATCTTGACATCCCTTGTAGTACTTGAAACAATCCTCTAGCATCGTTGGCCAAAAATATCCGACGCACTTTAAAAGCCATCTCATTTTATGGGCCCATTGATGTGTTCCACAAATCCCTTCATGGACCTCGCTCATGACAACTTTGGCTTCTTCAAGACTTAAACATTTGAGCAAGACACCATCAATCGTCCGGTAATACAGATCATCATCCAATAAGACATACCGTAAAACTTTATACTTCATTCTTCATGACGCCGATTGAGAGGGATTTCTCAAATACTCGATGATACCAAACCTCCAGTCATCAGCATCCACGGCGGCAACCTAAATCTGAACATCTTTAGCCATCGGCTTGTATCCCGATGCCCCCTGAGCTAAGTCATTGGCCTCGAAGTTTTGCTTCCTGGGTATATGTCTCATCGTCACCATCTTGAACGCTTGGAGCAACACCTTGCACTCTTCATTGTAGACTTTGAGAATATCATCTTTGCATTCATACTCTCCAGAAAGTTGATTAATTACCAGCTGTGAATCACCAATGATCTCGATGGAATCGGCCTCGACCTCTTGTAATAACTGTAAACCTTTAAGTACCGCTTCATACTCTGCTTGATTGTTAGTATAATAAGGCTTGATAGTAAAAGCAAACTCAAAGCTTGCCCCCCGAGGGGATATAATGACCAGGCCGATACCGCATCCATGTCGACAGACAGATCCATCAAAATACAGCGTCCATGGCATGATATCTGCATATGCGACTGAATCATCCCTGTGTTGAACAATGAAATCGGCCAGGGCTTGTCCTTTGATTGCTTTGGCCGATTCATGTCTGAGGTCAAACTCTGTTAGAGCAAAAATCCACTTCCCAATTCTTCCTTTTAAAACAGGGGCCGATAGCATGTATTTCATCACATCGGCCTTACTGACCACGATGCATTCATTGGAAAGTAAATAATGCCTTAACTTAGTACATGAAAAATACAAGCACAGACATAATTTCTCCACCGGCGTGTACCTTGTCTCGGCGTCTAACAACCTCCTGCTGAGATAGAAAATAGCTCGTTCCTTGCTATCAATGTCTTGAACCAAGACTGAGCCGATGGATCTCTCATCGGCTGATAGGTACAGCCTGAATGGAATCCCTTTCCGTGGAGGGATTAAGACTGGGGGAGAACTTAAATATTCTTTGATATCGTCCAGCGCTTTCTGTTGCCTGTCACCCCATACGAACTCCTGATCGTCCTTTATCTTCAATAATGGAGTAAATGGCTCTATTCTGCCTGACAGGTTTGATATGAAACGCCGGACGAAGTTGATCTTCCCGAGCAGAGATTGTAACTTGGTTTTGTTTGCTGGAGGCTTGATATTTTTTATGGCATCAAAATTCTTCTGCGTGATCTCAATACCTCTTTCATGGACCAAGAAACCCAGAAACTGATCGGCAGATACACCAAAGGCACACTTGTTAGGGTTCATCTTTAAACCATATTTCCTTGCTCTTTTTAGTACCTTGCGTAAATCGGCCAAGTGCATATTGTGCTCCTTAGACTTCACGACGACGTCATCAATGTAAACCTCAATCAGTGAGCCGATAAGATCATGAAAAATATAATTCATAGCCCTCTGATAAGTAGCTCCAGCGTTTTTCAAGCCAAAGGTCATAACAACCCACTCGTACAGGCCGATTGCACCCGGACACCGGAAGGCTGTTTTGTGAATATCCTCCTTGGCCATGAAAATCTGGTTGTAGCCTGCGTTTACATCCATGAAACTGATGATTTTGTGTCCAGACGCGGCATCTACTAGCAGATCGGCCAGCGGCATAGGGTACTCATCTTTTGGTGTTGCTTTATTCAAATCCCTAAAGTCGATGCATACCCTAAGCTTGCCGTTTTTCTTTAACACTGGAACTATGTTGGAAACCCACTCCGCATATCGGCAGGGTCTAATAAAGTTGGCGTCGTAAAGTCTTGTTATCTCTGCCTTGATAGCTTCATGCATATCGGCTTCAAATCTCCTAGGAGCTTGTTTGAATGGCCGATAGCCTGGTTTGATAGGTAGCCGATGTTCTACGATCGATCGGCTTAATCCTGGCATCTCATGGTATTCCCATGCAAAACAATCTACAAACTCTTTCAAAAGATTTATCAAATTATTCTTATATTCCTTTGGTAGGTTTGTACTTACATACGTTGGCCTAGGCTTATCACCTATTCCTATATCAACTTCTTCGAGCTGATCGGCCGACGTAAAGCCTGTCCCAATTTTCCATCTAACTCATCCACCGCATCGTCTGTGTAGGGACTAGCTTGTTCGTCTTGGACGGTGGATGACACATCTTTGTTAAAGCAACTGCTTGTCTTGATCTTCAATCATCTCGATATCGCAATCAGTTACTTTGAAGAAATCGGCATCCCAGACTCGCCCAGACAAGCAATCGATTCCCTCCATCTCCCATACTGCGAGATCGGCATTGGCCACGTGTACTGACCGATCGGCCTGCATGATCTCGACCTGGTCCCCTTGCCATTGTATCAGACATTGATGCATTGTTCAAGGGATGCAACAGTTTGCGTGGATCCAGTCTCGTCCCAACAACAAGCTGTAGGAACCCTTTCCATCGAAGACGAAGAAAGTTGTGGGTATCGTCTTGCTGCCCACGGTGAGTTCCACGTTGAGTACCCCCTTCGCCTCAGAGGAGTTGCCACCAAAATCTTTTAACACCATGTTGGTCTTGATAAGGTCTTCAGGTACTTTTCCAAGCTTCCTGAAGGTTGTGTATGGCACCAAATTGACCGCTGCACCGCCATCGACCAGCATCTTCGTCATCGGCCGCCCGTTGATCAATCCCTTGATGTATAACGGCCACAGGTGCCTGTGGTTGTCGTCAACTGGCTTGTCGAATATGGCTTGGTCTGGTGACAACTGTAGTCTAGCCGAAGATTGTTCGTCATCGGCTATTACTTCATTGGCCGCCTGCACGCTGTATTCTACTGGCAGTATAAAAACCATGTTAATAGACGCCGATGCCACTCCTTTACCTTTTGAAGCCGCAGAAGCCCGAGCTGTATCGGAGGTGCCCTCATCGGCCTTGGCCACTACAGATTTGACTCTCCACTCTTTCTTGGTCCTGGCCGGCCGATGGGCTGTCGTCGCTTGTTGCTCTTGGATTTGTTCCTTCCTTCTTAGTCTCTAAACCCGCCGTTTTTGTGTCTTGCTGAATACATCGCTTGGGCACCATTGGGGGTTCTGGACCTGCTCCTTGGCTTCAATCTGTTGCTCTTGGCGCATCGGCCCCAGCCTGTCATGCACAGTTTTTCTTTGCTTGACCGGCCGATGTGCTTGCCTGCTTGAGTTGCCTTGATAAGAATCTTTTGCCCCATTGCACGCAGGGCACTCCTAGATGGATGGCAACTTCATCCCCTCATTCCAGCAGAACCAAAAAAACTCGCACTCCCAATGTGGGTCGTAAGAGTTGTCTTGATCGGCGTAGTCTTGAGCTTGTTCTTCCTACCTCCGCTGGTACTTTCTGATCAGGCCCTCAGAGGTCTGATAAGGTCACTTGCCAGTCCAATGGCCACCGCCGTCGGCCCTGTCTGCCCGCACCATGTTGATTGGGAACGGGTGTCCTTCTATCTTCATCGGCTTCTTGGCGTCATCGATCTTAATTCTGCCTTGTTCGATGGCCGATTGGATCTGTTGTCTGAAGATCTTGCATTCATTGCTATGGTGTGAATAAGAGTTATGCCACTTGCAATATCTTCTCTTCTTGATTTCTTCGACTGGTGGCAATACGTGACCCACTAGCAGCTGAATTTGCTTTTCTTGCAACAGTAGATCAAATATCTTATCGGCCTTGTTGATGTCGAAGTCAAACTTGTCTTCTTTGTCGCCCTTTTTTGCCCATTGGCAAGTTGTCGGCTTCCTCATTCGGGCCCACTCGGCCAGGTCGACATCGACGTCTTCCTCATCATCATCGTCGGAGGCATACTGATAGATCGTATTGATCTTCTTTGCAAACTTCTTTGCCTCCTGGAATCGTTGCTCGTGGGCCGATACCCGTTGTGCTAGCTGAGCTAGGCTTTCAAATTCCTGCGAGCAGAACCTCTCTCGTATCGGCCCTAGCAATCCTTGAAACGCCAAATCGACCAATTGAGAATCGGTCAAGCTGAGGCTGTAACACCTGTTCCTTATGTCTCTAAACCTTTGGATATACTCTGGGACCGATTCATCAACTCGTTGCCTAATGGCGGTGAGATCGGACAGTTTCATCTCTTGTACACCATTGTAGAAATATCTGTGAAACTGTTTCTCAAGATCTATCCATCCTCTGATAGAATGGTGGTGCTGCCGGTAGCCTTGTGGCGTGTTGTAAGCAGCCTGTGGTGGAGGATTGTTGAACACCGGGGCTTGTGGCTGTCCGGCCGATGGCTGGTTGACAGGAACTTGCTGCATCGGCTCGATCACTGGTTGCTTCGCCTTGGTCCATTGTGCATATTGCTCTTCCGTGATATGCTGAGGGCACCCTCCTATCTGCCTAGTGAGGACCAACGACAGTGTTGTTGTTGGCTGCGCCAATGGGGGTGGCATCGGCGCCGTCTGCTGAGTCGTGCTCAGGTCATTCCTCAAGATCCGATAGGCAAGGAACTTATTTTCCGGTAGATAAATTGGGCCTTGAGGCTTGTACTAGTGGATCGACCCATCTAGGATCGATTTGACCGTATTGGTCAATGTGTTCACTAGGATCCACGACTGGTTGACTAGCGCAGAATGAACTGCGGAGTCAATCCTGTCTTGCAACATCGGCGCCGCAGCATCCTCGGTCTTGATGGTGTGGTCGTGTGCCGCCGCCGATGTGCTAGCTCCATCTCCAGGACTCGGCATTACTACCTTAGACTTCTGGATCAAGGTGCCTTGCCGAGTCCTAGAATATGTTTGCAAGTACATATTCTGGAACTGCTCAACCAGCTTCTCCATCTCGGCTTTTTGTTCTGCGTTGAGTTGGTCGACGGTTACGGAGACGACGTTCTCCTCGAAGATCTCGGCCTGCTTCGACATCTTGAGGTGATCTTGTTGCTGTTGCAAAGCTTGCGTTCTTGATGTCCCACCAGGCGTGCCAAAATCGTGTTGGCGCAGAATTTAGACCCGCCTCGCAACAAAACGGGTTCCACGTTTCCAAGGCAGCCTGGGAGTTCTGCTTAGCTCCAGTGCAGGTCCAATGGCTTGCCTAGGTGCGTGTAGGGCGTGCCAGTTGATTTGATCTGCAATCAACAAGAAACAAGTAAACCATGTCAGAAAACTACGATCGATCGGCCATTAGGTCGATGTCACATTGTTATAACCCAGCCGATAGGGCAAAGCTATATCGGCTTACTCAAAATAATCATAAGATTGGACTGATAAAAACAGATCTAATCTCATCGGCCCATACTAACATATATATAGCAAACTACTAGAATCGGCCGATGAGGGTTTCACGAAAATAAACACACCAGCTAATACTCCAGTGCAAACATATACAAACCAATCGGCCAATATAAATACACCAATCACAGAGGAATCCTAAGAATACCCTATAACCGATATATTTATATTCACCAATCAGCATATATAAATGGCAAATACATGCAAAAACATATCTAATCACATGCATTAGGTAAAACCAGCTGAAACCCTGGTGATATCCTTAATAACAACCAAAAGCAGGCTTCGAGTTAGATCTCAAAACAGGACTAAGGTCGATAGCAACTCAAAGTGTGAATTGAGACTTAACACGAAGAAAATCAAGCCGTCGATCGCTTTTGGGGATGGTAGATGCTTTAGATAATCTATACAAGCAAGCTAATTCAACCATCGTCAGCAATAAACCCTAAAACGAGTCAACCGCTGGAAAGATAGAATTAGAAAACCACGTCGAGATTAGCTAAAACATGATAGACCACGATCACATCGTCAGGGCTTAACGTGTCTAAAGCGACACGTTAGCCCCGACGATGTTGATCGTCGGGTACGAGTTCTTACCTCTGCTCTGGGAAGGCAAGAACTCGTCGAGAGTTAACCACTTGTGAGGATTGGCGATGCACCGAAGTTGATTGAAACTAGTTTGTTGTATTGAGTTGTGAGAGAGAGCTTCTATGTACAAACTATCGGGATACTTATACCCGAGATTACAATAGGGTCCTTGCAGGACACGATCTTATCTCTGACAAACAACAAGTCTTTACGGCAGACTTTTGCCACAGATTAGATCTAAACCTACTTGATTTACAAGATACAATTGGCTAAAACTGAGCTTTATCTGTATCTGTCAACTTCTAACCTCTATCGGCCGATAACCATACAAATCCAAATCGGCCGATACAACCTTTCTGCCAGCACCTCATTGAGTCCGATATGCTAACTGTGTCTGATACGAGACCTGGTTTGATTCCAACTTAGCTCCCCTTCTCCGCTTCGGTTTCCTCTTTCTTCTATGGGTCGATTACGAAAATCCGCTGTTAACACATGCCCGCCAATTCCGCTTCATTATATAATGTGGCGGAATTAGCCCCGAAGAACTCATCGACTTCCTTGCTAGGGTTTGTCTGAAAACCGCGCAGATCCAGATTCACAACTTTCCGCCGCCGATTTAGCAATCACCCGCATTTTTCAACTCCGGCGACCCCTCGACGTTCCATCGGCATCAACCTCCACAACAGTGACCTCTTGAACAACACCAATGGCCTCCGCTCCGTTTTACGCCTCCGAGATCCCTGTGGTGAGTCAGTCTCCCCTACATCCACATTCTCACTTTCCTGCCGATTTCTTCGAACTAGGGATTCAGCTTTTTGCCCCCCAGGTCTTATGTTTTCATCGTTGTTTCTATGATATAGGTCTTCAAAAACCAAATCTTGATCCCCACCAACGACAAATCACATAGATTCCTGCTAGGCCCCATGGGCGATTGCGACCCAACCTGGCTAATCAATGCTGAGACGAACAGAATCCCTTTCAAACAAACCAAGCCCAACGTCTCTTCATGGAAACACACTTTCAGATCCTGGCCGTCGAAGCTCAATGGGTACAGGACCTGGCATAAGAGAATCGCTGCAGCCAAACAGGTCCACTGGGACGAGATAGGGATCGGCCAATGTATTACTTTGTCCCTGGCCGATACCAAGAAAGACGAGCCACTCATGTCGGCGGCCACGTATTTCTGGACTAGCACCTTGAACGCATTCCTGTACAAGCAAGGTCCGATGACCCCATCCTTAATTGACGTCAAGATGCTAACAGGGCTAGATATTCATTCTGAGATCAACCCCTTTAGCTTCCTAGCAAACAGCAGCCATAAATTGAAAACCAAGAAGATCGGAGGCTGGTCTGGATACATCTCTGAGCACATGGAACAAGGGTCAGTCTCAGAGAGAGAACATGTGGCCTTCCTGACGTTGTGGTTAGAAAGATTTGTTTTCTGCGGATTGACCTATGGCCCAACTACCAATTGCCAACATCTGGCCCAAGCTCTGGTCGACAAGAAACAAATCCCCCTCGGCCGATATCTTCTGGGAGCTGTTTATCGACTGCTCCATACCTCCACTCAAGATTTAATGTTGAAGCAAACTGTGGCTCATGGAGGACCATGGTGGTTTATTCAGCTTTGGCTCACCATCCAAACCAACACCATAGTTGATCGGCCACCACTATCGGACTCCTGCTTCCCATCAAAATATGGCGATCATGAAGACCATACAACCAGAAGATGCATGTCTTTCGGAGAAGCGGCCTCTATCTATCCTGAAGCAGATCAATCGGCCGAAGACATGTCCACATGGTTCATCCGATTCTACACCGGCCTGCCATCGGTTAGGATGGACATGTTTGTCTACACCTCAAATCGAGATTTCGAGCTTCTTGACAATCTGCAAGTGAACCTGATAAATGATGACATGGAATCCCGAGAGTCATTTATGATCGGCATCACCCCATGCCTGTTCCCAGTAGGC
This sequence comes from Oryza officinalis, assembly GCA_008326285.1. Lineage (NCBI taxonomy): Eukaryota > Viridiplantae > Streptophyta > Magnoliopsida > Poales > Poaceae > Oryza > Oryza officinalis. The sequence goes on along the minus strand of BDMV01000002.1, from coordinate 42,731,294 downwards.
ATATTTCAAGGAAGAAGCACCAGCCTGTCTTATGAGTTCTATAATCCCATGGTAGCTACTAGACAGTGTGGGCTTGGGCAACTCTCCATTAACTTACACTTCCATAGACTGCTAGAGAGCAGGGGCATAGTGCCATCAGGACTAATCATGAGCAAGGCACTAGAAATCAGAACCCCGAACCTGGGCGACTGCGACCTATTGCATTTGAGCCCCTTTGTACATATCAGCTTCCAAGCATGGTGGCAAGAATGGGCTGCTCACATTTTCCATCAATCGGCCAGATTCTACGTGACAGAGCTCATCTAGGGTATCAGCCCTCAAGTTCCAGACGAGCCGATCCCATCTATGAGCAACAGCAGACAAGGAATTTGTTAAGCTCAAGCTGTGGCTCCATCAGGATCAACCATCCTGGAATCAATCATCGGCCTTACAGCCCCAAAGGTATCATGATTACTCCAAGGGCAGACGATTAAAGAAAATCCCAAGAGGAAAGCGCCAGCCAAGGGCAAATCCCAAAAATCCAGCAAGAAGGCCAAAACTAATGACCAAGCCGATCTCGAAGAGCTAGACCCCACTAGGCGTGCCAAAAGCGTGTTGGCGCAAAATTTAGACCCGCCTCGCAACAAAACGGGTTCCACGTTTCCACAGTGGCCTGGGAGTTCTGCTTAGCTCCAGTGCAGGTCCAATGGCTTGCCTAGGTGCATGTAGGGCGTGCCAGTTGATTTGATCTGCAATCAACAAGAAACAAGTAAACCATGTCAGAAAACAACGATCGATCGGCCATTAGGTCGATGTCACATTGTTATAACCCAGCCGATAGGGCAAAGCTATATCGGCTTACTCAAAATAATCATAAGATTGGACTGATAAAAATAGATCTAATCTCATCGGCCCATACTAACATATATATAGCAAACTACTAGAATCGGCCGATGAGGGTTTCACGAAAATAAACACACCAGCTAATACTCCAGTGCAAACTTATACAAACCAATCGGCCAATATAAATACACCAATCACAGAGGAATCCTAAGAATACCCTATAACCGATATATTTATATTCACCAATCAGCATATATAAGTGGCAAATACATGCAAAAACATATCTAATCACATGCATTAGGTAAAACCGGCTGAAACCCCGGTGATATCCTTAATTACAACCGAAAGCAGGCTTCGAGTTAGATCTCAAAACAGGACTAAGGTCGATAGCAACTCAAAGTGTGAATTGAGACTTAACACGAAGAAAATCAAGCCGTCGATCACTTTTGGGGATGGTAGATGCTTTAGATAATCTATACGAGCAAGCTAATTCAACCATCGTCGGCAATAAACCCTAAAACGAGTCAACCGCTGGCAAGATAGAATTAGAAAACCACGTCGAGATTAGCTAAAACATGATAGACGACGATCACATCATCAGGGCTTAACGTGTCTAAAGCAACACGTTAGCCCCGACGATGTAGATCATCGGTTACGAGTTCTTACCTCTGCTCTGGGAAGGCAAGAACTCGTCGAGAGTTAACCTCTTGTGAGGATTGGCGATGCGCCAAAGTAGATTGAAACTAGTTTGTTGTATTGAGTTGTGAGAGAGAGTTTCTATGTACAAACTATCGGGATACTTATACCCGAGATTACAACAGGGTCCTTGCAGGACACGATCTTATCTCTAACAAACAACAAGTCTTTACGGCAGACTTTTGCCACAGATTAGATCTAAACCTACTTGATTTACAAGATACAATTGCCTAAAACCGAGCTTTATCTCTATTTGGCAACTTCCTTGAAGCTTATCTTGAGCCCAAACCAAGTCCATGCTGACTCTGTCAACTTCTAACCTCTATCGGCCGATAATCATACAAATCCGAATCGGCCGATACAGCCTTTCTGCCAGCACCTCATTGAGTCCGATATGCTAACTGTGTCCGATACGAGACCTGGTTTGATTTCAACTTAGCTCCCCTTCTCCGCTTTGGTTTCCTCCTTCTTCTTCGGGTCGATTACAAAAATTCGCTGTTAACACGACCTTAGTCCTGTTTTGAGATCTAACCCAAAGCCTGTTTTTGGTTGTAATTAAGGATAGCACTGGGGTTTCAGTCAGTTTTACCTGATACATATAATTATCATAAGGCTTTTATGTGTATCTGCCATCTACATGAACAGGTTGATGAATATAGATGTATCTGTTATAGATTATTCCTTAGGGTTTATCTGTGATCGCCATATTTATATTGGTTGATTGGTTTGTATAGATTCGCACTGGAGTATTAGCTAGTGTAGTTATCTTTGTTATCCCTTATCGGCCGATGCCATTAATTGACATCAATATGTTGATGAAGGCCTATAAGATTAGATTTATGTTTTAATCTTACTTTATCACAAGTAAGCCGATATAGCTTTGCCCTATCGGCTGGGCCACGACAATGAGACATCGGCCTATCGGCCGATCGGCCATTGTTTTCTAACATGGTCTATTTGTTTATCTTGTTGATTGCAAATGAAATCAACTGGCATGCCCTACACACACCTAGGCAAGCCTTTGGACCTGCATTGGAGTAAAGCAAACCTCCCAGGCCGCCGTGGAAATGTGGAACCCGTTTGGTTGCAAGGCGGGTCGAAATTCTACGCCAACATTCTTTTGGCACGCCCGGTGGGACCTCAAGAACACAAGCTTTGCAACAACAACAAGATCACTGCAGCATGTCGAAGCAGGGTGAGATCTCCGAGGAGAACGTCGTCGCTGTGACCACCGACCAGCTCAACAAGGAGCAAACAGCTGAGATGGACAAGCTGGTCGAGCAGTTTCAGAATATGTACCTGTAGACGTATTCCAGGACTCGGCAAGGCACCCTCATTCAGAAAACCAAGATGGTATTGCCGAGCCCTGGAGAAGGAGCCAGCACATCGGTGGCAGCTCACGACCATGCCGTCAAAACTGAAGAGAACGCCGCGCCGACGTTGCAAGACCGCATCGACTCCGCAGTCCACTCCGCGCTAGTCAACCAGTCGGCGATTCTGGTGAATACATTGACCAATACGGTCAAATCAATTCTGGATGGTTCAATTCACCAGTACAAGCTTCAAGGGCCAATTTTCTTGCCTGAAAACAAGTTCCCAGCTTATCGGACCTTGAGGACCGATTTGAGTTCAACCCCACAGCCGACAGCACCGATCCCGCCTCCATCGGCTCAGCCGGTGCCAACCATGCCACTGGTCTTGGCCAAGCAAGCGGGAGGAAGTCCCCAGAACATCACGGAGGAGCAATTTGCACAGTGGACGAAGGGGAAACAACCGGTGGTTGAGCCGATGCAGCAAATTCCAGTAAACCCGCCATCGGCCGGACAACCTCAAGCCCCCGTGTTCAGTAACCCTCCGCCACCGACTGTTTACAACGTACCGCAAGGCTACCAGCAGTATACCGCAGGGCAGTACGATGCACAGAACTTGAATCATCACTTCCAACCGTACTCCCCCAAGAAATATCGGGCAGAGGGCCTGCAGCAATCCTACCACCAGGACTTTCCGCATCAGCCCGCAGGATACTGGGTCGACATGATAGCCGAGGTGATGCGAGATCAGTTCGGCTTGAAGCCCAAGGAGAGCTCTACAGTGTATCGGCATCCGTACCCCGAGGAGTTCGACAGAGTGCCAATGCCAAGCCGATACAAAATCCCGGACTTCTCCAAGTTTTCAGGGCAAGATAACGTCTCCACATACGAGCACGTGAGCCGATTTCTAGCACAGTGTGGGGAGGCATCGGCCATAGAGGCGTTGAGGGTGAGGTTCTTCCCTCTGTCTTTGTCAGGGTCAGCATTTACATGGTTTTCCTCTTTACCCTGCAATTCCATCAGAGGATGGATAGACCTAGAGAAGCAGTTTCACAGATACTTCTACAACGGCGTGCAAGAGATGAAACTGTCCGATCTCACCGCCATCAGGCAACGGGTTGATGAATCGGTCCCAAGTACATTCAAAGATTCAGGGACATAAGGAACAGGTGTTACAGCCTTAGTTTGACCGATTCTCAACTGGCCGATCTGGCGTTCCAGGGATTATTAGGGCTGATACGAGAAAGATTCTCCTCTCAGGAATTTGAGAGCCTGGCTCAGCTAGCACAACGAGTATCGGCCCATGAGCAATGATTCCAGGAGGCGAAGAAGTTCGTGAAGAAGATCAATACGGTCTATCAGTACGCCTCCGACGAAGATGATGAAGAAGATGCGGACGTCGATCTGGCCGAGTGGGCCCGGATGAAGAAGCTAACAACATGCCAGTGGGCCAAGAAGGGTGATAAGGAGGATAAATACGACTTCGACATCAACAAGGCCGATAAAATATTTGACTTACTCTTGCAAGAAAAGCAGATCCAGCTGCCAGTAGGTCATATACTACCATCGGCCGAAGAAATCAAGAAGAGGAGATATTGCAAGTGGCACAATACCTATTCCCATCATACCAATGAATGCAAAATCTTCTGGCAACAGATCCAATCAGCCATCGAGCAGGGCAGGATTAAGATAGATGATGCCAAGCAGCCGATGAAGATAGAAGGGCACCCGTTCCCGGTCAACATGGTGCGGGCGGATAAGGCCGACAACGATGGCCATCGGACGGACAAGCGACCTTATCAGACCTCGGAGGGCCTGATCAAAAAATACCAGCGGCGGCGGGAGGAACAAGCACAGGATTACGCCGATCATGACAACTCCTATGACCCTCATTGGGAGTGCGAGTTTTTCCGTTTCTGCTGGAATGAAGGAATGAGGTTGCCATCCATCCAGGAGTGCCCTGCGTGTAATGATGTAGAAGACTCCCATCAGGGCAGCTCGAGCAAGCAAGTGCATCAGCCAAGCAAGCAGAGAAAATCTGTACACGAGAGGCTAGGGCCGATGCACCATGATCGTCGGACCGAGGACGACGAGCAAGTCCAGAACCCCCAATGGTGCCCAAGCGACGTGTTTAGCAAGACACAAAAACGGTGGGTTCAGAGGCTAAGGAGGAAGGAGCAAATCCAAGAGCAGCAGGCAACAATAGCCCATCGGCCGGCCAAAACCAAGGAGTGGAGAATAAAATTCGCAGTGGTCAAGGCCGATGAGGGCACCTCCAAGTCAGCTCGAGCTCCTGCAGCCGCAAAAGGTAAAGGCGTGGCATCGGCTTCTGTTAACATGGTTTTCATATTGCCAGCGGAGTACAGCGTGCAAACGGCCGATGAAGCGACAGCCGACGATGAACGGTCCTCGGCTAAGCTACAGTTGTCACCAGACCAAGCCGTGTTTGACAAGCCGGCCGACACTGCTACAGGCACCTCCGGCCGTTATACATCAAGGGATTCAGCAATGGGCGGCCGATGACAAAGATGCTGGTCGATGGCGGCTCGGCAGTAAACCTAATGCCATACACAACCTTCAGGAAGCTTGGAAAAGTACCCGAAGACCTCATCAAGACCAACATGGTGCTGAAGGACTTTGGTGGCAACGCATCCGAGGCGAAGGGGGTGCTAAACGTGGAGCTCACCGTGGGCAACAAGATGATACCCACCACCTTTTTTGTCTTTGAGGGAAAGGGTTCCTATAGCCTGTTGTTGGGACGGGATTGGATCCACGCAAATTGTTGCGTCCCTTCAACAATGCACCAATGCCTTATACAATGGCAAGGGGACCAGGTCGAGATCGTGCAGGCCGATCGGTCAGTACACGTGGCCAATGCCGATCTCGCAGTTTGGGAGATGGAGGGAATCGATTGCCTATCCGGACGAGTTTGGGATGCCGATTTCCTCAAGGTAACTGATTGCGCTATCGAGACGATTGAAGATCAAGACAAACAGTTGCTTTAACGAAGATGTCCCATCCACCACCCATGATGAGCAAGCTAGTCCCTACACAGATGATGCAGTGGATGAGTTAGACGGGAAATTGGGACAAGGCTTTACGTCGGCCGATCAGCTCGAAGAGATTGATATAGGAATAGGTGACAGGCCTAGGCCGACGTATGTAAGTGCTAACCTGCCAAAGGAATATAATCATAATTTGATAAATCTTTTGAAGGAATTCATAGGCTGTTTTGCATGGAAATATCATGAGATGCCAGGGTTAAGCCGATCGATCGTAGAACATCGGTTACCTATCAAACCAGGCTATCGGCTGTTTAAGCAAGCTCCTAGGAGATATAAGGCCAATATGTACGAAGCTATCAAAGCAGAGATCACCAGGCTTTACGACGCCAGTTTTATTAGACCCTGCCCATATGCAGAGTGGGTTTCCAACATAGTTCCAGTGTTAAAGAAAAACGGCAAGCTCAGGGTGTGTATTGATTTCAGAGATCTAAATAAAGCGACGCCAAAAGATGAGTACCCTATGCCGTTGGCCGATTTGCTGGTAGATGCTGCGTCCGGACACAAGATTATCAGTTTCATGGATGGGAACGCAGGCTACAACCAGATTTTCGTGGCCGAAGAAGATATTCACAAGACGACCTTCAGGTGCCCGGGGGCAATCGGCCTATATGAGTGGGTTGTCATGACCTTCGGTTTGAAAAACGCTGGAGCTACTTATCAGAGAGCCATGAATTATATTTTTCATGATCTTATCGGCTCACTGATTGAGGTTTACATTGATGACGTCGTCGTGAAGTCCAAAGACTACGATATGCACTTGGCCGATTTACGCAAGGTACTAGAAAGAGCATGGAAATATGGTTTAATGATGAACCCTAACAAATGTGCTTTTGGCGTATCGGCCGGTCAATTTTTAGGTTTCTTGGTCCATGAAAGGGGAATCGAGATTACACAGAAGAACATTGATGCTATAAAGAATATCAAGCCTCCAACCAACAAGACCAAGTTACAATCTCTGCTCGGGAAGATCAACTTTGTCAGGCGCTTTATATCAAACCTATCAGGCAGGATAGAGCCATTCACTCCATTGTTGAAGATAAAGGACGATCAGGAGTTTGTATGGGGTGATAAGCAACAAAAAGCACTGGACGATATCAAGGAATATTTGAGTTCCCCTCCGGTTTTAATCCCTCCGCAGAAAGGGATTCCATTCAGGCTGTACCTATCGGCCGATGAGAAATCCATCGGCTCAGTCTTGGTTCAAGACATTGATGGCAAGGAAAGAGCTATTTTTTATCTCAGTAGGAGGTTGTTAGACACCGAGACAAGGTACACGCCGGTGGAGAAATTATGTCTATGCTTATATTTTTCATGTACTAAGTTGAGGCATTATTTACTTTCCAATGAGTGCATTGTGGTAAGTAAGGCCGATGTGATGAAATACATGCTATCGGCCCCTGTTTTAGAAGGGAGAATTGGGAAGTGGATTTTTGCCTTAACAGAGTTTGACCTCAGATATGAATCGGCCAAAGCAATCAAAGGACAAGCCCTGGCCGATTTCATTGTTCAACACAGAGATGATTCAGTTGCATATGCAGACATTGTGCCATGGACATTGTATTTTGATGGATCCGTTTGCAAACATGGATGCGGTATCAGCCTGGTCGTCATATCCCCTCGAGAGGCAAGCTTTGAGTTTGCTTTTACCATCAAGCCTTATTATACTAACAATCAAGCAGAGTATGAAGCGGTGCTTAAAGGTTTGCAATTATTACAAGAGGTCGAGGCCGATTCCGTAGAGATCATTGGTGATTCACAGCTGGTAATTAATCAACTTTCTGGGGAGTATGAATGCAAGAATGATATTCTCAGAGTCTACAATGAGGAGTGCAAGGAGTTGCTACAAGTTTTCAAGATTGTGGCGATGAGGCATATACCTAGGAAACAGAACTTCGAGGCCAATGATTTAGCTCAGGGGGCATCAGGATACAGGCCGATGGCTAAGGATGTTCAGATTCAAATCGCTGCCGTGGATGCCGACGACTGGAGATTTGCTATCGTTGATTATTTGAAAAATCCTTCCCAGTCGGCGTCACGAAAGATGAAATACAAAGTGTTGCAGTATGTCCTGTTAGATGATGACCTATACTATCGGACGATTGATGGCGTCTTGCTCAAGTGCTTAGGTCCCGAGGAGGCCAAAATGGTCATTAGTGAGGTACATGAAGGGATTTGCGGGACCCATCAATCGGCCCATAAAATGAGATGGCTTTTGAAGCGCGTCGGATATTTTTGGCCGACAATGCTTGAGGATTGTTTCAAGTACTATAAAGGATGTCAAGATTGCCAAAAGTTTGGAGCAATTCAGAGAGCACCGGCATTGGCGATGCATCTAATCATAAAGCCGTGGCCGTTTTGAGGGGCGGGTATAGACATGATCGGACATATCAATCCACCATCAAGCAAAGGGCACAAATATATTTTAGTGGCTACAAACTACTTCACGAAGTGGGTTGAGGCCATCCCTCTTAAGAAGGTTGATTTCAAGGATGCAATTTGTTCGTCAAGGAGCATATCATATATCGGTTTGGATTACCACAACCGTTGACTATAGATCAGGGATCAATCTTCGTGTCCGATGAGTTTGTCCAGTTTGCCGACAGCATGGGTATTAAGCTGTTAAATTCTTCTCCGTATTATGCGCAAGCTAATGGGCAGGCAGAAGCTTCTAATAAGACTTTAATCAAGTTGATCAAGAGAAAAATCGACGAACAGCCGAGGCAGTGGCATACCACGCTAGCCGATTCCCTTTGGGTGTATCGGATGGCCTGTCATGGTGTAATTCAAGTGCCGCCGTATCAGTTGGTTTATGGACATGAAGCTGTGCTGCCATGGGAAACTAACATCGGCTCAAGACGGATTGCTTTGCAAGACGACTTGACAGCCGATGAATACCACAATCTTATGGTCGATGAGTTAGATGATTTGGCACACATCCAGTTGCGGGCCTTGGAGAAAATCAAACGAGATAAAGATAGAGTGGCTCGTCATTATAACAAAAAAGTTGTTGCCAAGTCATTCGAAGAAGGGGATCTGGTTTGGAAGTTGATATTGCCGATTGGTTCCAGAGATAATAAATTCGGCAAGTGGTCGCCTAATTAGGAAGGTCCTTTTCAAATCCATCTATGTGCTCCTCACAATGCTTATTTGCTCAAGGGATTAGATGGTGAAATTTACGTCCGAGCTCTTAATGGCAAGTACTTAAAGAGATATTATCCTCGCGTCTGGATCAATTCATGATCGGCTTGCCAGCCGATTTATGATTACAGCCGATGTGGTATACATCGTCTTTAGATGGCCGATATGCATTATCGCCCTTAGTTCAAATTTTACAACATGAGCCCTCATCTTCCAAAATTTGGGGGGCATATATATATACAAGCACGAAATCAACCAAAATTTGGAGAAAAATTTTCAAGTTTTTCAAGATTATCAAGAGTGGTTCAAGTTTATGGATGGTTCAAGTTTATCGATTTTAAAAACTTTTTCAAGCTTGGACTATTTCAGATCTGTTCACATTAAATTCGGCTGATTGGCCGATGCAATGTATGATTTTCCCAAGCTTGGACTTCTTCAGATTTGTTCAGATCAAATTCGGCTGGTTGGCCGATGAGATGTATGTTAATCAAGACAAGAGGTTATTAGTTTACAAGAAAAACATAGAATATAGTACATCAGCTTATAAATTTTTAGATAGCTGCTATGGCCTTGCAGCGGATTTGATCAATATCCTCTATTGCTTGGGCGTCATCGGCCGCTGACCCTGTGATTGGTTTCAAGGATTTGCTCAGGGTCGCCAGGTATTTGGCCGATGCCTTCAGCTTCGCCGTCTGGTCTTCTATGGCCTTCGATGACGCAGCTATCCCAGCCTCGACTTCTTGGATCTCTTTACGAGTTGCTTCCAGCTTTGACATGAGGTCTGCTTCGAGGCGGTGAAGTTCTTCAAGTCTATTTTTCAAGATGATCGGCTCGACAGCCAGCTCATCCAACCGGGTTTTGTCAGAGTTGACTTGAGCTTTGCTGGCGATCAAGGCCAATTCCAAGCTTTCTCGTTCACGCCTCTCTGCGATTCTTTCTTTAGCCTTGTGAAGCTTGAATTGGTATTGTTCCAAGAAGATGGCCGGTGTTAGGATCTCCATCAGGTCTTCGGGTAATTGGTCTTGAATTTCTAGCACCCGGCTCCTGATGGGATTGCAGTTATCCACCAGGGTTTTCAATGAGGATTCCAGCCGATTGACGATGTCGGACAGCTGTTTCTTCAAATCTTCAGAGATCGACGTCTTGGCTATGCTGGGTGGCTCCTTGTCCTCATCATCGAGAAATTGGCCGATATCGAAAGAGAACATGTCGGCTAAACTCTACAAGCGTTAACATAGGGCACGGTTAACCCAGTCAAATAAGAATCGGCAAGGGATTCTAAGTGATATGGTTTACCTGTGATGGGGCGTCGGCTGTGCTTGCATCGGCTTCCTTTCGTTGACTTGATACAGTAGGCGAGCTGGTTGGCCGATGCGGTGCAGGTGATGGAGCTCGTGGCTGAAAAGAGATAAGAAAGGATGATCAGATCCATGTTATCAGAAGAATGAAACAAAAAAAAGATTAACTCTTACCGAGGCAATCGGAGAGGGTGGTGGAGAAGGAGAAGGTGTCTTCAATCGGGCCTTGGCTCGTTCGCGCTGTTGTGTGGTGGCCTTTTTAGTTATGAGCGGCGGGACTGATTGAGTTCGCTCCTTTAGCAGAGATGATGCAAGAACCTACAAGGGATCAGGGTGTAATGTACCAATAGAAGGGGACTGCATAGATTTAATAAAGGAAATACGCTAACCTTGCGAATTGCATGTCTGATTTTCCTTGGTTGGGCAGTGGCGGCTTGGTCATCGGTCGATGGGATTGTGGTGGTCTTGGCCGATGGTTCCTTAGTGGTTTTGGCCGATGGATTTTCTTCTTCAGGCGCATCGGCGGCAGCTGCATCGACCTCCTCCTCCATTACTTGGTCATCCAGAAATTCTTCTACGGAGGGGCCTAGTTCTACAGGATTGGCCTGGTCGGCAACCATGGACTTTTTTATAGGTTTTTGGGGCTTGTCCCTGGCTGGTGCCTTCCTTTTGGTGGCTTCTTTTGCTATCGGCCCTTGAAGCAGTGACAAGACCTTTGGAGCAGTAAGGCCGATAGCTGATTCCATGACAGAGTTACCCGATGGAGCCAGGACCATTGCATATGATATCTTTTGTCCGCTATTGCTCACAGATGGAATCGGGCCGTCGGGGACTTGAGGGCTGATATCCTGGATAAGCTCTGTTAGATGAAATCTGGCCGATTGGTGGAAAATATGAGTAGCCCATTCTTGCCACCATGCTTGGAAGCTGATGTGGATGAAGGCGCTCAGATGCAATCGGTCACAGTCACCCAGGTTTGGGATTTCAATCTCCAGTGCCTTACTCATGATCAGCGCTGATGAGACTGTGCCCCTATTCTCTAGGAGTTTATGGAAGTATAAGTTGATGGGGAGTTGTCCAAGCCCACACTGTCTAGCAGCCACCATGGGATTGTAGAATTCATTGGACAGGCTGGTGCTTCTTCCTTGGAATGTGCCTACTGGGAGCAGGCATGGGGTGATGCCGATCATAAACGATTCCCGTGACTCCATATCATCATTCACCAGGTCTAAGTGGAGATCGTCAGGGAGTTCAAAATACTGGTCTGAGGTGTAGATGAACATGTCCATCAAAATACTGGTCTGATGTGGACATGTCTTCGGCCGATTGATCTGCTCCAGGATAGACAAAGGCCGCTTCTCCAAAAGACATCCACTTTCTGGTTCTGGGATCTTCGTGATCGGCGTACTTTGATGGGAAGCAGGAGTCCGATAATGGAGGCCGATCGACTATAGTGTTGGTATGGATAGTTAACCAAAGTTGGATAAACCACCATGGTCCTCCATGTGCCACAGTTTGCTTCAGTATCAGATCTTGAGTGGCGGTATGAAGTAGTCGATAGACAGCTCCCAGGAGATATCGGTCAAGGGAGATTTGTTTCTTATCAACCAGAGCTTGAGCCAAGTGTTGGCAATTTAGAGTGGGGCCGTAGGTTGATCCACAGAAGACAAATCTTTCTAACCATAGCGTCAGGAAGGCCACTTGTTCTCTCTCTGAAATTGATCCTTGTTCCATATGCTTAGAAATATACCTAGACCAGCCTCCAATCTTCTTGGTTTTCAACTTATGGCTGCTGTTTGTTAGGAGGCTGAAGGGGTTGATCTCAGACTGGATGTCTAGTCCTGTTAGCAGCTTGACGTCAATCAACGTTGGGGTCATCGGACCTTGCCTGAATAGGAAAGCGTTTAAGGTGCTAGACCAGAAATAGGTGGCCGTTGACATAAGTGGTTCATTTTTCCTGGTATCGGTCAGGGACAAAGTGATGCATTGGCTGATTCCTATTTCGTCCCAGTGAACCTGCTTGGTTGCAGCAATCCTCTTGTGCTAGGTTCTATACCCATTGAGCTTTGACAGCCAGGATCTAAAGGTGTGCTTCCACGAAGAAACTTTGGGCTTGGCTTGTTTGAAGGGGACTCTGTTTGTCTCGGCGTTTATCAGCCAGGTTGGGTCGCAATTGCCAATGGGGCCTAACAGGAATCGGTATGATTTGTCGTTGGTGGGGATCAAGATTTGGTTTTTAAAGACCTATGACATGAGAACAACGATGAAGACTAAGAGTCGGGGGGCAAGAGCAGGAACCCTAGTTTGAAGAACTCGGCAAGAAAATGAAAATGTGAAGGGATTGACTCACCACGGGGATCTCGGAGGCGTAGAACGGCGCGAAAGCCATTAGTGCTGTCGAAGAGGTCGCTGTTGAAGGGGTCGATGCCGATGGGACGCCGAGGTGTCGCCGGAGTTGACAAGCGTGAGTGGTTAACGAATCGGCGGCGGAGGGCTGTGAATCTGGATCTGCGCGGTTTTCAGACAAACCGTAGCGAAGAAGTCGATGGGTTCCTCGGAGCTAATTCCGCCACATCATATAATGAAGCGGAATTGAGGGGCATGTGTTAACAGCAGATTTTCGTAATTGACCCGGAGAGGAAAGAGGAAACCGACACGGAGAGAAGGGGCTGAATTTGAGTCGGACCAAGTCTCGTATCGGACTCGGTAAGCGTATCGGACTGGGAGAGGCGCTACCAGGAAGAGCGTATCGGCCGATACGGATTCAATATGGTCATCGGCCGATAGAGGCTGGAAGTTGACAGAGTCAGCGTGGGCTTGGTTTGGGCTCAGGATAAGCTTCAAGGAAGTTGCTAAATAGACATAAGGCTCGGTTTTAGGCAATTATATCTTGTAAATCAAGTAGGTTTAGATCTAATCTTTGGCAAGAGTCTGCTGCAAAGATTTGTTGTTAGTTAGAGATAAGATTGTGTCCTACACGGACCATATTGTAATCTTGGGTATAAATATCCCGGTAGTTTGTACAAAGAAACTCTCTCACAACTCAATACAACAAACAGTTTGTTTAATCTACTTTCGGCGCATCGCCAACCTTCGCAAGAGGTTAATTCCGACGAGTTCTTGCTTCCCCAGAGCAGAGGTAAGGACTCGTGCCTGACGATCTACATCGTCGGGGCTAGCGTGTCATTTAGGCACGTTAAGCCTCGATGATGTGATCGTCGTTTATCATGTTTTGGATGATCTCGACAAGTGTCTTAATTATGCTTTGCCAGCTATCTACTCATTTTAGGGTTTGTTGCCGACGGCAGTTTAATTATTATTCTTGGCTAAATCATTCAATGCATCTACCATCCCCAAAAGCAATCGGCGACTTGATTTTCTTTGTGTTAAGTCTCAATTCACACTTTGAGTTGCTATCGACCATAGTCCTGTTTTGAGATCTAACCCAAAGCCTGTTTTCGGTTGTAATTAAGGATAGCACTGGGGTTTCAGCCAGTTTTACCTGATACATATAATTATCATAAGGCTTTTATGTGTATCTGCCATCTACATGAACAGGTTGATGAATATAGATGTATCTGTTATAGATCGTTATATTTATATTGGTTGATTGGTTCGTATAGATTCGCACTGGAGTATTAGCTAGTGTAGTTATCTTTGTTATCCCTTATCGGCCGATGCCATTAATTGACATCAATATGTTGATTAAGGCCGATAAGATTAGATTTATGTTTTAATCTTACTTTATCACAAGTAAGCCGATATAGTTTTGCCCTATCGGCTAGGTCACGACAATGAGACATCGGCCTATCAGCCGATCGGCCATTGTTTTCTAACATGGTTTATTTGTTTATCTTGTTGATTGCAGATCAAATCAACTGGCATGCCCTACGTGCACCTAGGCAAGCCTTTGGACCTGCACTGGAGTAAAGCAAACCTCCCAGGCCGCCGTGGAAACGTGGAACCCGTTTGATTGCAAGGTGGGTCGAAATTCTACGCCAACACAAGCGCGATGGGATCTTCATCAGGCTTCGACGACTTCGCCTTCGCCCCTGGGCAGGCGTTTCGCTTCGGCAGCCTCGACTTCGTCACTAACAAATTCGGCAAGCTTTCTCTCCTTGACTCGGATTCAAACTAGTCTGGGGGGGGAAACCACTCGGCGCCGTTCGGGTTACCGGACGACGCTGAGATCTGCCACAATCTTCTGTCTTCCGAGTTGGAATCGATGCACTTGGGAGAATCGTCATCATCGTCATCATGCTGCGATCCGGGCTCAAGGGAAATCGCCATCATACTCCAATCGCTTGGGTCGTGCTCATCTACAGAGCCCAATGATTACCTCAGCTCTTCCGACTTCGAGGACCTCTACGACATCTCCACGGACGAATTCAACGACTCTGACTTCGATAAGGACTACGATCCGATGTTCTTCAATGTTCTCATGGCTGAAGTAGCCAAGACCGACTCGGCCATGGCCCGAAGGGTTACAGAAGAGGAACGAGCCAAGCTTGAACAGGAGCGCAAGCGTATGGAGGAGGAGAACAAGCGCAAGGAGGAGGAGATCAAACAGAAAGAAGCTGACAAGAGGAAACGAGACCTGAGGGCGATCGGGCGCTCCGCCCGCGAGGCCATACTTCAGACACGAGTCGACAACACCAACATCTTCCTCACACCCCAACAGAATGTCGTCGCTACCATCACCCTCGTCGACACCATCATCGAAGCGGCACCCCCTACGGTAACACCACTTCTAGACAAGATAAAGACTATCATCGCAGCCACAGCCAACGACGCTGCCACGAGCTTCGCGCGGAGAGCTACCGAGTCCATCGCCGAGACACCCGAAGACAGCCGCCTGCCGCCGATGCGATCCAAAGACTACCGGAGACCTGAGCTGAGCAAGAGACCCGAGCAGAGCAAGACACCCGCCAAGTCCAAACACCCTCGCCATTACGCAGCATGGAAGCATCAAGAACAATCGGCCAACTCTCATGAGAGAGGTCACGGTCGGCCACCCATCCACGATCGGATTCGTCATAACTCCAACTACCTAAGCAGCTCGCGGAGACCCCTGCCGAGTGACTTGATTGAGGTATTTGACCGGCGTCATCGTAAGCGCAACAGACCCTATTATGAAGACCAAAGGGGATCACCTGACAACTACGACGATGGAGTGCCCGCGTTCACCCGAGACCTGCGTCGAGTGGATTGACCGAGTGGTTTCAAACCCATAGGGATCGACAAGTATGACGACAAAACCGACCCCGAGTCGTGGTACACCCTCGCCATCAGCGCAGCAGGAGGAGACAGCAAGGCCATGGCAAACTACCTGCCCGTTGCTCTCGCCGATTCAGCCAGGAACTGGCTCACAAGCTTACCAAGAGGTTCGATCGATTCGTGGAGCGAGCTTCGGGACCACTTCATCGCCAATTTCCAGGGCACTTACGAAAGGCCCGGGACCCACTTCGATCTCTACAACGTGATTCAGAAGCCCGATGAGTCATTGAAGGACTACATTCGGCGTTTCTCGGAGAAGCGAAACAAGATCCCCGACATCACCGATGATGTCATCATAGCCGCATTCCAGAAAGGCGTCCGCGACGAGTTGCTGATCGGCAAATTCGGGCGTAAGCCTTTGAGGACGGTAAAGAAGATGTTCAAAGCAGCCAACTCCTACGCCAAATCAAACAATACAATTAAAGCCTCACGGCAAGACAAGCATAAAAATTAAAGCCCACCGTGGGGCCCCACCTCTGCCGTCACCGGTGAAAATACCAAAAAGCTAAGTCATCATTAATTTTCTTCTTTATATGATATTTTCTTTTTCCTCTGCCTTACTACATCAACTGGTCCTCCGTTGAGCAGTGAGTCGGGGGCTACAGATGTTATATCATATTTTTGAGTTAATTTTTATAATGTTTATCTCGATTGCTTGCGAAATAATCCGAGTAAAAATGTGCCCATCATGTTATGAAACTCTATTTCCCTATGCTTTCCGTTTGGTTTGTCGATGGATAGTTGCCCTTGGGCCAAATCCTAGCACCCGGGGGCTCGTTGGATGGAGTGTATAACGCAAGGTGCTAAGTATTACTCGGAAGAAATCAAAAGCATAGAGATAAGATAATTTGTTTTCTGCTCTAAACAATTACGAAAGTGCCCGAGTAGTAAATTCCGATATGTGAAACTTTGTTCCATTAATGACGAACTCATATTAATGACTAGTCGGGCAGAGTGTTTAAACGCGAGGAGTCATCTACTCGGGGAAATCAAAATCGACAAGAGGAGAAATACATACTTATAAATATTTTAAAATGCTTGAATTTTTCTCAAGTACCATATTTGCATCAGATACTACTCATCCTATGTGTTTATACTGCAGGATCGATAAATTATACATCATCGTCGGCCTGCCTTCGCCGCCACCGACTGGTGTTTCCGCCTACACAGTTGATTGGTGACATCACCGTTGTTGGGCGTCTACGACCTCATCGTCGGCCTGCCTTCGCCGCCGCCGACTTGTGTTTCCGCCTACACGGTTGATTGGTGACATCAGCATTGTTGGGCGTCTACGACCTCATCGTCGGCCTGCCATCGTCGCCGCCGACTGGTGTTTCCGCCGACACGGTTGATTGGTGACATCACCGTTGTTGGGCATCTACGACTTCATCGTCGGCCTGCCTTTGCCGCCGCCGACTGCTATTTCTACCTACACGGTTGATTGGTGACATCAGCATCGTTTGGCGTCTACGATTTCATCGTCGGCCTGTCTTCACCGCCGCCGATTGGTGTTTTCGCCTACACGGTTGATTGGTGACATCACCGTCGTTTGGCGTCTATGACTTCATCGTCGGCCTGCCTTCGTCGCCGCCGACTGGTGTTTTCCGCCTACACGGTTGATTGGTGACATCACCATTGTTTGGTGTCTATGACATCATCGTCGACCTGCCTTCGCCGCCGCCGTATGGTGTTTCCGCCTACACGGTTGATTGGTGACATCACCGTTGTTGGGTGTCTACGACCTCATCGTCGGCCTGCCTTTGACGCCGCCGACTGGTGTTTCCACCTACACGGTTGATTGGTGACATCACCATCATTTGGCGTCTACGATTTCATCGTCGGCCTGCCTTCGCCGCCGCCGACTGGTGTTTCCGCCTAGACGGTTGATTGGTGACATCACCGTTGTTGGGCGTCTACGACTTCATTGTCGGCCTGCCTTCGCCGCCGCCGACTGGTGTTTTCGCCTACACGGTTGATTGGTGACATCACCATTGTTGGGCGTCTATGACTTCATTGTCGGCCTGCCTTCGCCGCCGCCGACTGGTGTTTTCGCCTACACGGTTGATTGGTGACATCACCGTTGTTGGGCGTCTACGTTTTTTTCGTCGACTAGTTCTATTGCCTCTACTTCGCAAGCTTCGTCACTTCACCAACTACGACATCTCCAAGAGCCTCAACATGACATCCTCAATGCACATCTTCACTCAAGCAATGGCTACTCAGTGACAAGCTATAGTTGTTTCCCAACTAAGCATAGAGTCAGGGGCTACACAAATACAAGACTCAAAATCGCTCCAGAGCAAGCTTTCTACTTTAGCGACTCCAACATTTTCACCGATAACTTTGGCTCTCAGTTGACGCTACAGTCTACTCCAAGTTTTTCAAATGTCAAGTTCAAGGTTTGATTTATATGTCATGGCGTTTGGAGTTCTTCGCCACACATATGCTAGCATCAAGGAAACTACTTGGGCTTCGATATCTTCTCAACAGTTTGATTGATTATTATCATCGGCACCTTCGTCATCGGCAGTATCTTCATCTTGAGTCAACTGCTGTCAACCAAGTTCTTTGCTTCAGGAGTTTGGGCTTCGTCTACACTAAAATTTGACTGGGATATCAACGTCACCATCTGTTGACGCCAAATCCGTACCGCCGATGAGGATCCGGCGTGCAGACACACGAAGGCCTGGGAGATCTGCTTAGCTCCAGTGCAGGTCCTAAAATTGATGAAGCGCGGGCGTGCCAGTCAGTTTGATCCTGCCACTGACAAGATATGCAAAATAGCAGAACAGAAGGTCTATCGGCCGATAGGCCGATAGGGCAAGAACATATCGGCCGATAGGCCGATAGCCAAAACAACCGATCAACCGATGAGCCGATGGCACAATTCCAGCCGATGTACTGAACAAATATCTATATAGAGACGATCGGCTGACGATAACATGATGATATAGCAATATGATATAGCATAATCCAGATAAATATAAGATAGACATTTGATATGAAGATTAAAGCACACATCGGCCAGAAGTCCGATGGCATAAACTCTCAACAAGCAGATAAACAATATATACTCTGTTGTCATCGGCCAGATCCAATCTATATGTAAAACTCTTAGGCCGATGCAAACAATATATACTCTGTTGTCATCGGCCAGATCCAATCTATATGTAAAACTCTTAGGCCGATGCAACGTCCAGATAACTCACCGGCTGAAACCCCGATGAAACCCTTATTGGCAATCAACAAGCAGGCTAGAGATTACAGTTCTAATCACGACTTAGTAGGTCAAACCGAACTGATGCAGCACTAAGTATGAAAAGAAACGCAAGATCTAGACAATCAAGCCCTTGACTGATTTTCAGGGTGGTGGATACCTTAGCCAATCTAATCTAGCAAGGCGATTTAGTCAATACCGGCTTAAACCCTAAAGCGAATCTCAGCCGATAAGACTAAATCAAGAAACCGAACCAGATTGACTAAGATATATGATAGTAGGTGCTTACGTTGACGAGATCAGAACGTTGAAGCCCTAGCCCCGACAGCGCAGGCAGCCATAACGAGACTTACCCCTCGTGGGAAGGGCATGAACTCGCCGAAGAAAACGAAAAGTAAAGGTTGGCGATGCGCCGAAGTTGTATTGATCGTGTGATAATTTACATGTACCCTGGGCTTACATATTTATACCCATAGGCTAACAAAGATCCTAACAGATTAGGACTCAAACTTTCCTAAAGATAAAAAGGAAAGATAAAGTCCTTGCCGGACACTAACACACTTTCCTAAACAGAAAACTAACAAACTCTTCCTAATTAAGAGATACACGCCGCATCCTCCTCAAATTTGGTCTTCTCTGGATAAGATCTTCCCGAATCTAAGAAGAATCCGACTGCTGCTGGTGGTTGGTTTAAAATAACCCCCATCGGCCGATGTAGAACTCTAGGCCGATATTAGCTTTGAGCCGATATAGATCCTGGGCCGATGAGGACTTCGGGGCTTACCAAATTCTGGTGTTAACACATGCCCCCCAGTTTTGGAGTATGAGAAGTCATGCTTCAAAATTACCCTTGCCTTGATCGCCCCAAAACTGATTCTTCTCTTCTTCTTGACATCGGCTCTCGTAAGCCGATACCTTCTGTATTAGATGAGCCAGGCTGTCAAACTCATGGAAAAAGAATCTATCTTTTATAGGCGCTGACAACCCTTGGAACGCAAGATCTGCTAGTTGTTCATCAGTTAGGCTCAAGCTATAACATCGGTTGCGGACATCACGAAATCTTTGAATATACTCCACAGCCGATTCCCCTTCTTGCTGTTTGACTAAAATCAAATCTGAAAACTCTAACTCAATGTCCCCAGCAAAGAAGTACTGATGAAATTGCTTCTCAAGATCAGCCCAACCTCTGATCGAGTTTGGCGGCAATGACGAAAACCATTTGAAGGCCGATCCAGTCAAAGACAACGGAAATAATCTAACTTTCAGAGCCTCTTCAGCCGACGCCTCCCCACATTGAGCTAAGAACCGGCTGATATGTTCTCTTGTAGATATATCATCTTGCCCTGAAAACTTGGAGAAGTCTGGAACTTTGTATCGGCCTGGAAAAGGAACTCTGTCGAACCAATCAGGATATGGCGGCCGATACACAGAAATCTGATCCTTAGGTTTAATCCCAAACTGCTCCTCCGTTACCTTTGCAATCATATCGGCCCAATCTTCTTTAGACTGATATCTTTGAATTTCTCCTGGCCGATATTGTTGTTGTAACCCACCATACTGATATGCTTGCCCCCCGAGCCAATATTGTTGTTGCCGATGTTGAAATTGTTCGTCAATTTGCCCCCCAGTCTGACCTCTTAATGCAATAACTCTGGGAACTATCTTCTCGATCAAACCATGTAATGTACTCACCAAAACTCCAGATCGAGCAAACACAGTGCGACGAACAATTTCATCAACTGTCTTTTGAAGTGTCTCATCATCCATCAGCTCTTCTTCTTCCTCTACCGGCTTGAGAAATTGTTCTTCCTTTTTATCCATCGGCTGGAGGGATTGTTCTTCCTTGGCCTTGACTTCTTGATCAGACATATTGTTGCAATTGTGGGTTCCACGAACCGTGTAAAAATCTGTTGTCAAGAACACGGTCCCACCGGGCGTGCCAAAAATGTGTTGACGCCAAATCCGTACCGCCGATGAGGATCCGGCGTGCGGACACACGAAGGCCTGGGAGATCTGCTTAGCTCCAGTGCAGGTCCTAAAATTGATGAAGCGCGGGCGTGCCAGTCAGTTTGATCCTGCCACTGACAAGATATGCAAAACAACATAACAGAAAGTCTATCGGCCGATAGGCCGATAGGGCAAAAACGTATCGGCCGATAGGCCGATAGCCAAAACAACCGATCGGCCGATGAGCCGATGGCACAATTCCAGCCGATGTACTGAACAAATATCTATATAGAGACGATCGGCTGACGATAACATGATGATGTAGCAATATGATATAGCATAATCCAGATAAATATAAGATAAACATTGATATGAAGATTAAAGCACACATCGGCCAGAAGTCCGATGGCATAAACTCTCAACAAGCAGATAAACAATATATACTCTGTTGTCATCGGCCAGATCCAATCTATATGTAAAACTCTTGGGCCGATGCAACGTCCAGATAACTCACCGGCTGAAACCCCGATGAAACCCTTATTGGCAGTCAATAAGCAGGCTAGAGATTACGGTTCTAATCACGACTTAGTAGGTCAAACCGAACTGATGCAGCACTAAGTATGAGAAGAAACGCAAGACCTAGACAATCAAGCCCTTGACTGATTTTCAGGGTGGTGGATACCTTAGCCAATCTAATCTAGCAAGGCAATTTAGTCAATACCGGCATAAACCCTAAAGCGAATCTCGGCCGATAAGACTAAATCGAGAAGCCGAACCAGATTGACTAAGATATATGATAATAGGTGCTTACGTTGTTGAGATCAGAACGACGAAGCCCTAGCCCCGACAACGCAGGCAGCCATAACGAGACTTACCCCTCGTGAGAAGGGCATGAACTCGCCGAAGAAGACGAAAGTAAAAGGTTGGCGATGCGCCGAAGTTGTATTGATCGTGTGATAAAAATTACATGAACTACGGGCTTACATATTTATACCCATAGGCTAACAAAAATCCTAACAGAATACGACTCAAACTTTCCTAAAGATAAGAAGGAAACTAACAAACTTATCCTAATTAAAAGATACAAGCCGCATCCTCCTCAAATTCGGTCTTCTCTGGATAAGATCTTCCCGAATCTAACAAGAATCCGACTGCTATTGGTGGTTGGTTCGAGATAACCCCCATCGGCCGATGTAGAACTCTAGGCCGATATTAGCTTTGAGCCGATATAGATCCTGGGCCGATGAGGACTTCGGGGCTTACCAAATTCTGGTGTTAACACATGCCCCCCAGTTTTGGAGTATGAGAAGTCATGCTTCAAAATTACCCTTGCCTTGATCGCCCCAAAACTGATTCTTCTCTTCTTCTTGACATCGGCTCTCGTAAGCCGATACCTTCTGTATTAGATGAGCCAGGCTGTCAAACTCATGGAAAAAGAATCTATCTTTTATAGGCGCTGACAACCCTTGGAACGCAAGATCTGCTAGTTGTTCATCAGTTAGGCTCAAGCTATAACATCGGTTGCGGACATCACGAAATCTTTGAATATACTCCACAGCCGATTCCCCTTCTTGCTGTTTGACTAAAATCAAATCTGAAAACTCTAACTCAATGTCCCCAGCAAAGAAGTACTGATGAAATTGCTTCTCAAGATCAGCCCAACCTCTGATCGAGTTTGGCGGCAATGACGAAAACCATTTGAAGGCCGATCCAGTCAAAGACAACGGAAATAATCTAACTTTCAGAGCCTCTTCAGCCGACGCCTCCCCACATTGAGCTAAGAACCGGCTGATATGTTCTCTTGTAGATATATCATCTTGCCCTGAAAACTTGGAGAAGTCTGGAACTTTGTATCGGCCTGGAAAAGGAACTCTGTCGAACCAATCAGGATATGGCGGCCGATACACAGAAATCTGATCCTTAGGTTTAATCCCAAACTGCTCCTCCGTTACCTTTGCAATCATATCGGCCCAATCTTCTTTAGACTGATATCTTTGAATTTCTCCTGGCCGATATTGTTGTTGTAACCCACCATACTGATATGCTTGCCCCCCGAGCCAATATTGTTGTTGCCGATGTTGAAATTGTTCGTCAATTTGCCCCCCAGTCTGACCTCTTAATGCAATAACTCTGGGAACTATCTTCTCGATCAAACCATGTAATGTACTCACCAAAACTCCAGATCGATCAAACACAGTGCGACGAACGATTTCATCAACTGTCTTTTGAAGCGTCTCATCATCCATCGGCTCTTCTTCTTCCTCTACTGGCTTAACAGATTGTTCTTTCTTGGCCTTGACTTCTTGATCAGACATATTGTTGTGATCGTGGGTTCCACGAGCCGTGTAAAAATCCAAAACACGGTCCCACCGGGCGTGCCAAAAATGTGTTGACGCCAAATCCGTACCGCCGATGAGGATCCGGCGTGCAGACACACGAAGGCCTGGGAGATCTGCTTAGCTCCAGTGCAGGTCCTAAAATTGATGAAGCGCGGGCGTGCCAGTCAGTTTGATCCTGCCACTGACAAGATATGCAAAATAGCAGAACAGAAGGTCTATCGGCCGATAGGCCGATAGGGCAAGAACATATCGGCCGATAGGCCGATAGCCAAAACAACCGATCAACCGATGAGCCGATGGCACAATTCCAGCCGATGTACTGAACAAATATCTATATAGAGACGATCGGCTGACGATAACATGATGATATAGCAATATGATATAGCATAATCCAGATAAATATAAGATAGACATTTGATATGAAGATTAAAGCACACATCGGCCAGAAGTCCGATGGCATAAACTCTCAACAAGCAGATAAACAATATATACTCTGTTGTCATCGGCCAGATCCAATCTATATGTAAAACTCTTAGGCCGATGCAAACAATATATACTCTGTTGTCATTGGCCAGATCCAATCTATATGTAAAACTCTTAGGCCGATGCAACGTCCAGATAACTCACCGGCTGAAACCCCGATGAAACCCTTATTGGCAATCAACAAGCAGGCTAGAGATTACAGTTCTAATCACGACTTAGTAGGTCAAACCGAACTGATGCAGCACTAAGTATGAAAAGAAACGCAAGATCTAGACAATCAAGCCCTTGACTGATTTTCAGGGTGGTGGATACCTTAGCCAATCTAATCTAGCAAGGCGATTTAGTCAATACCGGCTTAAACCCTAAAGCGAATCTCAGCCGATAAGACTAAATCAAGAAACCGAACCAGATTGACTAAGATATATGATAGTAGGTGCTTACGTTGACGAGATCAGAACGTTGAAGCCCTAGCCCCGACAGCGCAGGCAGCCATAACGAGACTTACCCCTCGTGGGAAGGGAATGAACTCGTCGAAGAAAACGAAAAGTAAAGGTTGGCGATGCGCCGAAGTTGTATTGATCGTGTGATAAAAATTACATGAACTACGGGCT
This sequence comes from Oryza officinalis, assembly GCA_008326285.1. Taxonomy (NCBI): domain Eukaryota; kingdom Viridiplantae; phylum Streptophyta; class Magnoliopsida; order Poales; family Poaceae; genus Oryza; species Oryza officinalis. The sequence goes on along the minus strand of BDMV01000002.1, from coordinate 42,707,091 downwards.
TACATATTTATACCTATAGACTAACAAAGATCCTAACAGATTAGGACTCAAACTTTCCTAAAGATAAAAAGAAAAGATAAAGTCCTTGCCGGACACTAACACACTTTCCTAAACAGAAAACTAACAAACTCTTCCTAATTAAGAGATACACGCCGCATCCTCCTCAAATTTGGTCTTCTCTGGATAAGATCTTCCCGAATCTAAGAAGAATCCGACTGCTGCTGGTGGTTGGTTTAAAATAACCCCCATCGGCCGATGTAGAACTCTAGGCCGATATTAGCTTTGAGCCGATATAGATCCTGGGCCGATGAGGACTTCGGGGCTTACCAAATTCTGGTGTTAACACCATCTTCATCAACACCTTGCCATGTCTCTTCGGCCTAATCAATTCTGTCACCGTTGATGGGCAACTTTGTCTCTACAACTGGTTGTTTTTTCTGCTACGGATCGTCATCACCACTGGTTGCGTCTGTCACAGTTGGTTGGCCTATTACGCCGCCACTGATTAGTATTTTCGTCTTCATCGTCCGGCCATCTCCTTAGTTACCGACTGGTCGTCTCGTCATCATTGCTGGCCCACGTCGTCGCTGCGGATGTGCGTCTTCGTCTTCAACACTGACTTGCCTTGGTCACCAATGACTGTTGTCATTACTGCTGGTCACGTTTATCACCGCCGACTATTTTCTTCATCTCCATGGTTATTGGATTTCGCCATTGCTGTTGATGGGCAACTATGTCTCCACCACCGATATCTTCGTTACCTTTGATGGGCAATTTTATCTTCATATTGGTGGTCTTGCTTCCATGCCGATTGCATCAGTTGCCACCAATGGATAACCTCGACTACGACAGAAGGACAGACAACATGCTCAGGGGCTTAATAGCTCTAGCATGAGAATCATACCTTCAATTTGGACTTATTCTGGATATATGCAACATGAATTCATGGCCACGAGCTTATCTCCTATATTCATGGTCTGGATCAATCATTATTTCCCACAAGGGTCACAAGCTGAGTTCTTGTGCCAGTTGGGATTCAATTATCAAATCTATTTTGGTGCATCCCATGAGGGATAACCATTCGGATCAGAAGATGAAGCGGCGGAGAAGACGCCGGCGCTTCAGTAATTTTTAGGGTATCGATAGGCTTTCTCGTATTTGGGCCGAGACCCATGAGAGGCCTACAGCCCATTATTCAAGTGTGGCTAGACATGTGTCTCTAGGGACTTAAGCAAATTTGCCCTGGCAATATGCACATGTCTTATTGCCCAATGCCTTTAAAATCCTTTCATACAGCAGTTACACAACTTGTTGAAGGTTGGTACGATGCAACTTGGAAGGTGACAAACAGTAAAGTTTTTTATAACTGTCCTGGTTACTTTTTATAGGTTGCAGGAGCTGTTTGGTTTTCTACAAAGCATTTGATCTTCTATTATATCAATGCTATTTTGTCACCTTGGTGTGCTCTTTTTATTAAGACTAATATTATGGCTGGAGCTATTTAATATATTGGTCGTATTCTTCAGATGACTGATGAATTATTAACTCAGATTTTCTACCCATGAGGGTTGGCTGAGTTATTTGTTTTGAGATGACTCGGGCAAAACGACTCGGATAAGCATGAGCTTGCCGAGCACTCGGATTCATTATACACTATGCCTTGATTATAAGATTATGTGTTATATGATTTTTCATGATCGTTTTTGGCTTAGGCTAGGCGTTTATTTAACTCAGGAGAGTATGATTATTATAGTTCTTAACTATATGCTTAGTTTGTTTAACTAAACACATAGTCGGGGGCTACACCTAATTAGGTGCATCAGTCGATGCACCTAAATATTCATCTTTGAAATTTTTGAGATGTTTTCAGCCCTTCACAGCCTTTCTATTGGATGATAAAGCACTCGGGAGACTCGGGCAGAGATGATGGAAGCACTCGGCAATAGAAGCACTCGGCTAAGGAGGTACTAGGCTATGTGTTGTTCTGGTTCGAGGCAAAGTTATCTCGTCAACTGTGAAGGTCTCAGGGGCTACTGTGGAGATTATGGGTACCGGATACCCTCACGGCTGGCTTATCCAACTTACCATAGGGGATAGGTTGTGACTCATAATTATATAAATCAGCTTAGGACTTGGGTATTACGTTACCATTGTGATAAGGTAACGGCCTATAGTCCAAAGTTGGAAAGATTGAGGAGTCTGACATAGAGTGTGATTGGGTCTCCGACTTGTGACCCTACCCTCCAAGACTATATAAGGAGGGTAGGGCGTCCCTAAAGTCACAATATGCGAAAATAGACGACTAGAGAGAGAACTCACGAGAGCACATATTGAAAGAGATCAAGAGATCAATAAATTACTCGGCGGATCCAATCCCCGAAACAGGAGTAGGGTATTACCTCTCGAAAAGAGGGCCTGAACCTGTCTAAATCTCTTTTGCATACTAACCCATCGTGTTTGCCACTTGACTGCTACCCCCAGATTCTTATTGCCGAAACCAAGTTTCGACAAAACGGTTCAACATGCTCAAGGTTTAGTGATAACTTGCCTTGCTCGTAGTCCTGCGGATCTTGATCCTCGCTTGAAACTGCAACTCCCTCGGGGTCTAGAATTACGTGCGAAAGAATTGATTTGAATTCAATTAGAATTCAAATAAAATCCAATTAAATCCAATTAAAAAGCGAGTCCGAGCGTCGAATTTTATCGATTCTATTATTTGCGAATTAGCACTATTCCGATTTTAATCCATTTCATCCTAAAGTATGGGCGTTAGCCAATTAAAGTATTTTACCCATTTTAATTTATGCGATCAATTTCTACCATACGTCTATCACTCACAAAATAAATAAATAAATAAATAAATAACCAATTAAATAATTAACCTCAATCTATTTTCTAGAGTTTTTTCAAAAATAACCTACAATTAATTCTCCAACTATTATACATATATATATATATATATTTAATTTTCCCTTCTATTTTCCTTTTCCTTTTCTTTTCCCTTTTCTCTTTTTCTTTTTTCCTTTTCTCTTTTTCTTTTTCCTTTTCTCTTTTTCTTTTTCCTTTTCTCTTCTCTGCCTCGCTCTTTCTTTTCTCTCTTCTCTCTCTCGGCCTCTCTATCGACTTCTCTCTTTCTTTGCGCAGGCGGTGGTCGACGGTAGGGAAGGGGGAGGCTTACCGGCAACGGGTCTGTCAAAACTTGGTTTCGCCAATAAGAAATTGGGGGTAGCAATCAAGTGGCAAGCACGATAGGTTAGTAGACACAAGGGTTTAGACAGGTTCAGGCCTTCTATAAACAAGTAATACCCTACTCCTGTTTCGGGGATTTGATCCGCCGAGTGGTTTATTGATCTCTTGATCTCTTGATCTCGTGTGTGTTCTGTGTAATCATCTCCCCATCAGGGGATGCCCTACCCTCCTTGTATAGTCTTGGAGGATAGGCTTACAAGTCGGAGACCTAGTCACATACGACATCGGACTCTTCAATCTTACCAACTTTGAACTATAAGCCGTTACCTTATTACAATGGTAACATAGTACTCAAGACCTAAGTCGGTTTACATAATCATGAGTCATAACCTATCCCCTATGGTAAGTCGGATAAGCTAGCCGTGTGGGTATATGGTACCCAAAATCTCCACAGGGTCATTCGGTGACGGCGACGACAACGCAACGCGGCGGCTACGACACAACACGGCGGAGGCGGCGCAAGGTGGCGGCCTGGAGCGGCGACCGGCAGCAGCTTGGGTGAGGAAAAAAGGGGAAAGAGGGAGTGGGGTGGTGCGGGGAGGAACGGGAGCCTGGGGGGTTTTATATGGGCGGGGAGGGGGAGGCACGGTGGCCGGCGCAGTGGACGGGACAGCGCGGCACACGGGGCACGAGGCGATGCGGCGACGCGATGGCATGCGGCGCGTGGGGCTGGGCACGGCATGGGGCTCGGCGCGGCACAAGGACGCGACGATGGCGACGGCGCGCGGCGCGGCAGCGCGCAAGGTTGTGACGGGCGGCGACGGGACGGCGTGCGGCGCGGCAGAGGCATGCGGTGGCCGGGCGTTCGGCTGGGCTAGATCCGCATCGAATGCATGGCGCGTAATGAACAATTCCGCCAGAATTTTTATTTTAGTTTCTAGTGTTTTCTAGCTAAAAAAATTAGATAAAATCACGATTTAAATTTATATCCCCAACTAAATATTTGAATGACAATATGTCGCGTTCAAAAGTGAATTTGCCCAACTTTAATAATATTTAAATTTTCAATATTTATTCAAGTCCTTTCCCTTTTTTATACTACCAATACTTAGAGATCGTATATATATATATATATATATATATATATTTGTAATTTCCTATTAATGGCATGGATTTATTCCAATTTATATTTTAATTATTTATTGGAACAATTTTTATATAGGGTTCATAACTGATTAATTTTCTTTTTATAGTGATTAATTAAATTCCACAAATAAAGATCCGAATAAAAGGGCAACTAAATTCGGCATGATGCAATTTGATTAAAAGTTTTTGAAGTTACACATTTTAGGGTTTCATTTTCGTTGGTCGGATTTTCAGGGTGTTACAACACCCCACTCTTCTTCGATGCTTTCATGGCGGATGTTGGAGAAACCGACTCAGCTGTCGCCCGAAGGGTTGCGGAGGAGGAGCGAGCCAAGTTTGAAGAAGACCGCAAGCGCAAGGAAGAGAAACACAAGCACAAGGAGGTGGAGGACAGAAGAAAATGGGATTTGGCTTTAGCTTGGCGTGTAGCCCGCGATGCTATACTTCAGACCCATGTTGACAGTACTAATGTTTTTCTCACACCACAGCAAATTGCGGTCGCGGCAGTTACCCTGCTGGACACCATCATCAATGCGGCCCTGGCCAACGTGACTCCAATTTTAAATAAAGTAAAGACCATGGTCACGGCTACCGTACCACAGGACGCTCGAACTAGTCGGCAAGTTGATGAATCTACAGCGGAAACACCTACCGGCAGTCGCCTACCACCACTACGATCCAGAGATTACTGAAAACCCGAGCACAGCAAGACCCATCCTAGGTCAAATGAGTAACGTCATCAAGAAGACAGAAGGCACCAAGACCAGTCGGTTGACTCCCATGATCGACACCATTTCCAGCTGCCGCTTCATGACCAATTCATCACGGAAACTCCAGTTATCAAAGCGGTTCTCGAGTGCCTGCTTCTACCGACTTGAGGAACATACTTGACCAGCGTTATCGTGAGTGCAACAATCATGCCCATCATGAAGGATGAAGATATTCCCCTGACAACAACGATGAAGGAGTGCCAACTTTTACTCGAGACTTACGTCAAGTGAATTGGCTGACTGGTTTGAAGCCCACTAGGATCAAGAAGTATGACCGCTATACAACCCTGAGTCGTGGCTCACCGTCTACACCCTCGCATTTCGTGCAGCAGGAGGAGATAGCAAAGCCATGGCTAATTTTTTACTAGTGGCACTTGCCGACTCAGCCAGGAGTTGGCTCGCCAGCTTACCAAGGGGCTGTTGACGCCGAATCCGTACCGCCGATGAGGACCCGGCGTGCAAACACACGAAGGCCTGGGAGATCTGCTTAGCTCCAGTGCAGGTCCTAAAATTGATGAATCGTGGGCGTGCCAGTCAGTTTGATCCTGCCACTGACAAGATATACGAAATAGCAGAACAGAAGGTCTATTGGCCGATAGGCCGATAAGGCAAAAATGTATCGGCCGATAGGTTGATAGCCAAAACAGCCGATCTGCTGACGATAACAGGATGATATAGCAATATGATATAGCATAATCCAAATATGAAATAAACATCGATCTGAAGATTAAAGCACACATTGGCCGGAAGTCCGATGACATAAACCCTCAATAAGCAGAGAAACAATAAATACTCTGTTGTCATCGGCCAGATTCAATCTATATGTAAAACTCCTGGGCCGATGCAATCTCCAGATAACTCATCGGCTGAAATCCCGATGAAACCCTTATTGGCAGCCAACAAGCAGGCTAGAGATTACGGTTCTAACCACGACTTAGTAGATCAAACTGAACTAATGCAGCACCAAGTATGAAAAGAAACGCAAGACCTAGACAATCAAGCCCTTGACTGATTTTCAGGGTGGTGGATACCTTAGCCAATCTAATCTAGCCAGACGATTTAGTCGATACCAGCATAAACCCTAAAGCGAATCTTGACCGATAAGACTAAATCGAGAAGCCGAACCAGATTGACTAAGATATATGATAGTAGGTGCTTGCGTTGACGAGATCAGAACATCGAAGCCCTAGCCTCGACAGCGCAGGCAGCCATAACGAGACTTACCCCTCGTTGGAGGGCATGAACTTGCCGAAGAAGACGAAAGTAAAAAGGTGGCGAGGCGCCGAAGTTGTATTGATCGTGTGATAAAAATTACATGAACTACGGGCTTACATATTTATACCCATAGGCTAACAAAAATCCTAACAGAATACGACTCAAACTTTCCTAAAGATAAAAAGGAAACTAACAAACTTATCCTAATTAAAAGATACAAGCCGCATCCTCCTCAAACTCGGTCTTCTCTGGATAAGATCTTTCCGAATCTAACAAGAATCCGACTGTTGTTGGTGGTTGTTTTAAAATAACCTCCATCGACCGATGTAGAACCCTAGGCCGATACTAGCTTCGGGCCGATATGAACCTGGGCTAATGGGGACTTCGGGGCTTACCAAATTCTGCTGTTAACACATGCCCCCCAGTTTTGGAGTATGAGAAGTCATGCTTCAAAATTATTCTTATCTTGATCGCCTCGAAACCGATTCTTCTCTTCTTCGTAACATCGGCTCTCATAAGCCGATACCGTCTGCACCAGATGAGCTAGGCTGTCAAACTCATAGAAGAAAAATCTGCCTTTGATAGTTTCTAACAACCCTTGGAATGCAAGTCCTACTAACTGCTCATCATTTAAATTCAAACCATAACATCGGCCACGGATATTACGAAACCTTTGAATATATTCCTCGGCCAATTCTCCTTCTTGCTGTTTAACTAAAATCAAGTCTGAAAGCTTCAACTCATCAATTCCAGCAAAGAAGTACTGGTGAAATTGCTTCTCAAGATCGGCCCAACCTCTGATAGAATTTGGTGGCAATGATGAAAACCATGTGAAGGCCGATCCAGTCAAAGACAATGGAAACAATCTAACTTTCAGAGCTTCTTCAGCCGATGCCTCCCCACATTGAGCTAAAAACCGGCTGATATGTTCCCTCGTAGATATATCACCTTGCCCTGAAAATTGGAAAAAGTCTGGAATCTTGTATCGGCCTGGAAATGGAACTCTATCAAACCATTCAGGATATGGCAGCCGATACACAGAAATATGTCCCTTAGGTCTAATTCCAAATTGTTCCTCTATTACTTTTGCAATCATACCGGCCCAATCTTCTTTAGACTGATATCTTTGAGTTTCTTCTGGCCGATATTGTTGATGTAGCTCTCCAGGCTGATGCTGATCTATTTGCCCCCCAAGCCAATGTCGTTGTTGCCGATGCTGAAATTGTTCGTCGATTTGCCCCCCAGTCTGATTTCTTAATGCAATAACTCTGGGAACTATCTTCTCGATCAAACCATGTAATGTACTCACCAAAACTCCAGATCGATCAAACATAGTGTGACGAATGATTTCATCAACTGTCTTTTGAAGCGTCTCATCGTCCATCGGCTCTTCTTCTTCCTCTATCGGCTTGAGAGACTGTTCTTCCTTGGTCTTGACTTCCTTCTTAGACATCTTGTTGCAATTGTGGGTTCCGCGAGCCGTGTAAAAATCTGTTGTCAAAAACACGGTCCCACCGGGCGTGCCAAAAATGTGTTGACGCCGAATCCGTACCGCCGATGAGGACCCGGCGTGCAGACACACGAAGGCCTGGGAGATCTGCTTAGCTCCAGTGCAGGTCCTAAAATTGATGAAGCGCGGGCGTGCCAGTCAGTTTGATCCTGCCACTGACAAGATATACAAAATAGCAGAATAGAAGGTCTATCGGCCGATAGGCCGATAGGGCAAAAATGTATCGACCGATAGGCCGATAGCCAAAACAGCCGATCTGCTGACGATAACAGGATGATATAGCATAATCCAAATATGAAATAAACATCGATCTGAAGATTAAAGCACATATCGGCCGGAGGTCCGATGACATAAACCCTCAATAAGCAGAGAAACAATAAATACTCTGTTGTCATCGGCCAGATTCAATCTATATGTAAAACTCCTGGGCCGATGCAATGTCCAGATAACTCATCGGCTGAAACCCCGATGAAACCCTTATTGGCAGCCAACAAGCAGGCTAGAGATTACGGTTCTAACCACGACTTTGTAGATCAAACTGAACTGATGCAGCACTAAGTATGAAAAGAAACGCAAGACCTAGACAATCAAGCCCTTGACTGATTTTCAGGGTGGTGGATACCTTAGCCAATCTAATCTAGCCAGACGATTTAGTCGATACCAGCATAAACCCTAAAGCGAATCTTGACCGATAAGACTAAATCGAGAAGCCGAACCAGATTGACTAAGATATATGATAGTAGGTGCTTGCGTTGACGAGATCAAAACATCGAAGCCCTAGCCCCGACAGCGCAGGCAGCCATAACAAGACTTACCCCTCATAGAAAGGGCATGAACTCGCCGAAGAAGACGAAAGTAAAAAGGTGGCGATGCGCCAAAGTTGTATTGATCGTGTGATAAAAATTACATGAACTACGGGCTTACATATTTATACCCATAGGCTAAAAAAAATCCTAACAGAATACGACTCAAACTTTCCTAAAGATAAAAAGGAAACTAACAAACTTATCCTAATTAAAAGATACAAGCCGCATCCTCCTCAAACTCGGTCTTCTCTGGATAAGATCTTCCCGAATCTAACAAGAATCCGACTGCTGTTGGTGGTTGTTTTAAAATAACCCCCATCGGCCGATGTAGAACCCTAGGTCGATACTAGCTTCGGGCCGATATGAACCTGGGCTAATGGGGACTTCGAGGCTTACCAAATTCTACTGTTAACAGGGGTTCAATCGACTCTTGTAGCGAACTTCATGATTACTTCATCGCTAATATCCAGGGCACCTTTGAAAGGCCTAAAACGCAGTTTGATTTATACAACGTGATCTAGAAACCCGACGAATCCTTGAAAGATTATATTCGGCGTTTTTCAGAGAAGCGCAACAAGATTCCGGATATCACCGACGACGTCATCATAGTAGCTTTCGAGAATGGGATTCGCAACAAGCTGCTTATTGGCAAATTTGGGCGCAAACCTCCAAGGACGGTCAAGAAGTTGTTCGAGACAGCTAATTCTTATGCTAAGTCGAACGGTGTCAGCAAAGCATCACGTCAAGAGAAACAGTCAGGAAGCAGTTGGCGACCCAAGAAGGATAATGGCAACAACAGCGGCAACGGCGGCCAAAAAGACCGCAAGTGTATGTCCAAGGATCTAGTGGCCACAACTTCCAATTACCAGTAGCAACATCCACGCGTCAGCACCTACGATAAGGTTATGAACGCCTAGTGCACACATCATCCGAATCACAAACATGCGGCCAAGGACTGTTTCATCTACAAGCAATTCACCGAGTAGTATGTAGCCCAGCTGAAGAATCATCCGATGGTGAAGGTACTTCAGGGCACAAAAAGGACAATGGCGATGGTGGAGCAGGAGTTTGACAAGATCCTCGAACCGAGCTAAACCATATTTTTGGAGGACCACTCGCCTATGAGTCCAAAAGGAAGCAAAAGCTGACCTATAGAGAAATCAATGTAATTCAACCTGAAGTACCACAATACCTATGATGGTCCGAGGTTGCTATCATGTTCGACCGCTAAGATCACCCTGACCGAGTGGTCCACCCGGGATGGTACCCCCTGGTACTAGACCTAGTGGTTCGCCATGTGAAGTTGAAACGTGTCCTCATCGACGATGGTAGCACCCTCAACATCCTTTTCGCCAAGACACTTGATGATGCAAATCCCAAGATCTGAGTTGAAACCAAGTTTCGCTCCTTTTCACGGAGTTATTCTATTATTGTCGTCAACTCCACTTGGGCAGATCACTCATGCAGTCACCTTCGGCACCCGGGAGAATTTTTGAACAGGGAGAATTTTTGAATAGAAAACGTTTGTTTTAAAGTTGCAGATTTTGAGGCATCTTACGATGCCTCGCCAAGTTCATGGTTGTTCCACATTATACATATCTGATGATGAAGATGCCAGGTTTATGAGGAGTTATTTTCCTTTGCAGCAACATCAAGCATGCTTTTACCTGCGACAAAGAGAGCTGTGACATGGCTCAATCACACGAGATGTTGATTGGCCAACAGGAGATCCGACTGGCTACGTCTACATCTAAAGAAGTAGAAATCCCCGCTGAAACGTTGACCAAGTCGGGAGAAGGCGACGTCAAGACTAAGGAGATCCCACTCTATCCTACAAATCTGCCAAAGACTGCTATAATAGGTGCCGAGTTAGATTGTAAATAGGAAAGCGCGCTCATCACCTTTCTTCGAGCTAATAAAGATATATTTGCATGGAAACCTTCTGATATGCCTGATATTTCTAGCGAGGTGATTGAGCACTCATTAAATGTTAAAGAAGACGAAAAACCTATTAAACAACGACTTCACAGCTTTGCACAAGATCGTAGGGATGCTATCAAGGATGGGCTTGCCAAGCTTTTAGCAGCTGAATTCATCAAGGAACTTTATCATCCCGACTGGTTGGTTAATCCAATCTTGGTTCAAAGGAAGACTGGGCAATGGCGCATGTGCGTCGACTATATAGATCTCAACAAATCTTGCCTCAAAGATCCTTTTGGTTTACCTCGCATTGACCAAGTCGTTGATTCAACTGCTGGTTATGAGCTTCTAAGTTTTCTTGATTGCTACTCAGGATATCGTCATATCAGACTGAAGGAGTTCGACTGCTTGAAGACTTCGTTTATCACCCCGTTCGGAGCCTACTTTTATAGCACGATGTCGTTCGGTTTCAAGAATGCAAGGGCTACATATCAACGTGTGATTCAAAGATGTTTGCAGACACAACTCGGACGGAATGTGGAGGCATATATTGATGATGTTGTTATCAAGACCAAGCGAAGAGATGATTTGATCACTGATTTAGAGGAAACTTTTCAAAATATTCGAGCCTATAGGATGAAGTTAAACCCGAAAATATGTACCTTTGGAGTACCATCTGGAAAGCTGTTTGATTTCATGGTGTCTCATCGAGGTATCGAAGCCAACCCAGAGAAGATTAATGCTATATGTAGCATGAAACCAGTGAGTACACAGAAGGATGTTCAAAAACTTACTGGGTGCATGGCGGCCTCAGCTGATTTGTTTCCAAGCTTGGGGAACGAGGCATGCGTTTCTTCAAATTGCTCAAGAAAATGGACGAGTTCTAGTGGACCCCTGAAGCCCATAAAGCTTTCGAAGATTTCAAGGATTTTCGCACAACGCCACTTGTGCTAGCTTCGCCACATCCTCAAGAGCCTTTATTGCTTTATGTGTCGATAACTTTTCAGGTAGTTAGTATAGTTTTTAGTCGTTGAGTGAGAAGAAGAATGTGGAGATTATGGGTACTGAATACCCTCATGGCTAGCTTATCCGACTTACCATAGGGGATAGGTTATGACTCATGATTATGTAAACTGGCTTATGACTTGGGTGTTACGTTACCATTGTAATAAGGTAACGGCTCATAGTCCATAGTTGGTAAGGTTGAGGAGTCCGACATAGAATATGATAGGGTCTCCGGCTTGTAAACCCATCCTCCGGGACCCTATAAGGAGGGTAGGGCGTCCCTTGAGGGGCAGGAGACAGGCATAGCAAATAGAGCACAAGAACTCGAAACTCGCGAGAGCACATATTGAAAGAGATCAAGAGATCAATAAACCATTCGACGGATCAAATCCCTGAAAGAGGAGTAGGGTATTACCTCTCGAAGAGAGGGCCTGAACCTATCTAAATTCCTTTTGCATACTAACCCATTGTATTTAGTGCTTGACTGCTACCCCCAGATTCTTATTGCCGAAACCAAGTTTCGACAGTTGGCGCGCCAGGTAGGGGCTCTGCATCAAGTTTTCTTCTTCATCTCGCCGACAAGTGCAATGGGATCTTCATCAGGCTTCGACAACTTCGTCTTCGCCAACATCTTCCAGACGCCTCAACAAAACGCCGTTGCCGCCCTCACCCTCATCGACACCGTCATCGAAGCAGCACCTGCTGCGGTAACACCGCTCTTGGACAATGTCAAGACCATAGTTGCAGCTACGGCCAATGGCCCCCCTCTAGCTCCGCACGAAGACTGACCGAGTCCGTTGCTGAGACACCCGATAGACGCCGCTTACCGCTGCTATGATCCAAAGACTACAAGAGACCCGAGCAAAGCAAGACGCCCGGCAAATCCAAAGACCCTCGCCACGACGCGGTATGGAAACATCAAGAACAATCGGCCGACCCTCATGAGAGAGGTCACGGTCGAACACCCGCCCACGATCGGAATCGACGCAGTTACAACTCCAACTATCAAAGCAGCCCGCGAAGATCCCAGCCGAATGATCTGCGGGAGGTACTCGACCGACGCTACCGGGAGCGCGATAGGCACTCTCATGAAGACCGAAGGAGATCACTCGACAATTACGACGATGGAGTAACCGCGTTCACTCGGGACCTGCGTCGAGTGAATTGGCCGAGTGGTTTTAAGCCCACTGGGATCTGCAAGACCGACCCCGAGTCGTGGCTGACCGTGTACACCCTCGCCATCCGCGCAGCAGGAAGAGACAGCAAGGCTATGGCCAACTACCTGCCAGTTGCTCTCGCCGACTCAGCCAGGAACTGGCTCACGAGTTTGCCAAGAGGCTCGATCGACTCATGGAGTGAGCTTCGGGACCACTTCATCGCCAACTTCCAGGGTACTTTTGAAAGGCCTGGGACCCACTTTGATCTCTACAACGTCATCCAGAAGCCGGACGAATCGCTGAAGGACTACATCCGGCGTTTTTCGAAAAAACGGAACAAGATCCCCAACATCACCGACGACGTCATAATAGCCGCATTCGAGAAAGGCGTCCGCGACGAGTTGCTGATCGGAAAATTTGGGCGTAAGCCACCGAAGACGGTCAAGCAGATGTTCGAGACGGCAAACTCCTACGCTAAATCTGATGATGCAATCAAGGCCTCACGACAAGACCGGCACGACAAGAGGGACGACAAGCCATCCAGAAGCAGCTGGCGTCCTAAGAAGGACAACAATAACAATGGCAACAACGACCAAAAAGATCGCAAGCGTAAGCGCGAGGATCTGGTCGCCACGATGACGAACTACCAACAACAGCGTCCCCGAGTCGCCGCCTACGACAAGATCATGAACGCTCAGTGCACGCATCACCCGAACCACAAGCACGCGGCCAAGGATTGTTTTATCTACAAGCAGTTCGCTGAGCAGTACGCAGCCCAACTACGCCAGAAGCTGGCAGACGAAGCCGACACATCGGGAACCAAGAGGAACGACCCGGCTGGCAGCTCAGAGCTCTTCCAAGACCCCGTGGGTGAGCTGAACCATATCTTCGGGGGACCACAGGTGTACGGATCCAAGAGGAAGCAAAAGCTAACCGACAGAGAGGTCAACGCAGCACAACCCGAAGTCCTACACTACTTACGATGGTCGGAGGTGGCTATCATGTTCAACCGCTCGGATCACCCTGACCGAGTGGTTCACCCGGGGTGGTATCCCCTGGTACTAGACCCAGTGGTTCGCAACATCAAGCTCAAGCGCGTTCTCATCGACGGTGGCAGCGCCCTCAACATCCTATTCGCTAAAACGCTGGACGAGATGCAGATCCCAAGATCAGAATTGAAGTCAAGTTCAGCCCCCTTTCATGGAGTCATCCCGGGGTTATCCTCTATGCCACTCGGGCATATCACCCTTCCAGTCACCTTCGGAGTTCGGGAGAACTTCCGGACGGAGAACATTACCTTTGAGTTTGCCGACTTCGAAGCGGCTTACCATGTAATCATCGGAAGACCTGCGCTCGCTAAGTTCATGGCGGTACCGCACTATACTTATCTCATTATGAAGATGCCTGGGCCCCGCGGAGTTATCACCTTGCGTAGTGACTTCAAGCAAGCCTTCACCTGCAACAAGGAAAGCTGTGACATGGCCCAAACTCGTGAGAGATTGCGTGGCCAACAAGAAGTCCGACTGGCTGCGTCGACATTTGGAGAAGGCGAGATCCCTATGAAGAAGATAGCCAAGTCGGGAGAAGGCGACGCCAAGACGAAGAAAATCCCCCTTGACCCCTCTGATCCTTCTAAAACTGCTGTAATAGGCGCGGAGTTAGATCCCAAAAAAGAAAGTGCGCATGTCACCTTCCTCCAAAATAATAAAGATATTTTTGCTTGGAAACCGTCTGACATGCTGGGTATTCCTAGGGAGGTGATCGAGCACTCTTTATACGTCAAAGATGACGCTCAACCTATTAAACAACGACTACGCCGCTTCGCCCAAGATCGAAAAGATGCCATCAAGGAGGAACTCACCAAGCTCTTGGCTGCTGGTTTTGTCAAAGAGGTTTACCATCCCGACTGGCTGACCAACCCGGTCCTGGTTCGAAAGAAGACAGGACAATGGCGCATGTGTGTGGACTACACCGACCTTAACAAATCCTGCCCCAAGGATCATTTCGGATTACCCCGTATTTGTCACGCCCCGATTTTTGATCGGGATTAAAAATTCCCTAATAATGCATTTTCCAAAAATTAAATAAAAATTAAAAGCAATTTAAACAAGTGAAATTAGCAAGGAAATCAAAATTTTCCTTTAAAAATTATGGCCGGAAATATTTTGTAATATTCCCCGTGCCCTAAAGTATTCTCCAAAATTTTTCGTGAATTTTTAGAGCTAAGGAAATAATTTTTAAGTCACAAAGTTCATTTAACAAATTAAATTAATTGAAAAACAAATTAAAAAGGGTCCCTTTTGTTTTGGGCCGTTTTTGGCCCAAAATCCTCTCTCTCTCCCGCGGCCCACGTGGCCTCCTCCCCTCTCTCTCCTCCTCCTCTACTCCCCTTGGGCCGGTCTCTCCCTACATCCTCTCTCCCTTGGCCCAAGGCCGCCTCGGCCAGTTTGCGCCCCCTTCCCGCCGATGTCTATGTTGCCTCCCTTCTTCAACCTCCGCCGGGTCAACCGCTGCCATTTCCGCCGCCTTTTCTGCCGCCGCCACCCCCTACTCCGCCGGCGATTCCGGGCTCTCCCCGTCTCCTCTCCCCTACAAAAAGCATCCCCGTGCTCCCCTCCACCTTTTCCCCTCCTCGCCCAAGTTCCCCACGCCTTCTCCCACGCTCTCCACGCGCTCCGCCTGTGCGCCACCGCTTGCCACCGCTCCGGCCGCCGCTTTCCACTGCCCCAGCCATTGCCGCCAAAATACGCCGCCCCCTTCGGCCGCGCCTCCGCCCCGCCGTCCGCCGCCGGTGCCGCCCGTTCCCCGCGAGCCCGAACCGCCGCAACCTTCGGCCGCCTCCGGCCGGCCTCTATCGCCATTGTCGCCCGATGAGACTCTCTCCCTCTCCCTTTCCTCTCTCCTCCCCGGTGCGCCGCAGTGGCCGCCACGTCAGTGCCACGTGGGTCGTCCTCACCTGTGCATGCGTGGACTTGGTCCACCGTGGATCAGCTGCCCTTGTGACCCGTTGACACGTGGGACCCGTCGTTCCGGCGCCGATTCCCTTTAATGATGTCAGCGTAGTCCTTTCCTTTGTAAAATGATTTAATAATTGCGCAATAAATCGATTTAATTTCTAGAAATTCTTTTAAATGGCTCAAAATTTCTAAAATTCATATTTAATTGATACGAACTCCAACTTGAGCCATTCAACTTGCAAAATTCATCTAAAATTGAGCTCTACATATTTGTTTACTTTTTATGTACTGTTTACTTGGTTTTTATTAGAGTTTTTTCTCGTTTTGCGTGCCAGCATGTAGATTCCGCTGTTTCGGAAGTTCGCGCTCGCGAGGAAAAGAGTCTGGAAGATTGTTTGAAGAAGCATCGCAAGTCACACATTCCCCTTGAGCATGTTGTACCCATTTTACGAAAATGTTTTACGTTTGCAAATAAAGTGCATGTTTTGCTAATTACATGGGAATAGGGTTTACCTATCAGTTCGCTTGTGCCATGTTTACTTGTTAACCGTCCTTTGTTAACCTTTGGTGATAATTTGACTTGCTTATGTCACTTATGTTGACTTTGCTAGAATTGTATATGCTTAGCCATGCTTAATTACCACTAGCTCAATTAATGGGATAATTACACTGTTCACATTAACTTCTAGCGAGCGGTTCGCTCGAGGCACCCGACTATGTTTTATTGGTCATAATTATCCAACTAAAATATGACCTAATGGTGGGCTGTGGGTGCATGGTTTTGCTGGTCGCACCCATGGCAATTAAGGACCGCTTCATGGGAAACCCTGGAAGAAATATCGTGCGTACCAGAAGCCAACGTGAGCAACGGCTGGACTTGTAGTGTAGCTTTTCTCTAGCTGACGTACACTGGCTAGGGTGAGCGTGATGGAGTGCGGATGGACCCCGCAGGGGTCTATGCGGCTATCGGATTCACCAAGGCACGAGGGTGGGCTGCCCACTGCCTTTTGAGGGGTGGGGGCGAAACCTGAGGTGGTACGATTGGTTAGAGGGGGTTATGCGAAGGGTCCAGTCACAGTCCCTTTCCGGGGTACCGTGGTGGTATACCGGCACGCAGAAACGTGTCGTGGGACTGTGTCTTTTGGGTACAGATGTACACCTCTGATCAGAGTAGAACTATTCGAATAGCCGTGCCCGCGGTTATGGGCGATCAACCAGATTCATCGTGATTAGTCCCACATGCTTAATTAATTTGACTTAATGAACTGGTGTAGTTCAAGTGGAATGGTTGGGCCTGTTCAACGTGGTTGTAGTGTTGTTCAGTGGAGATTTAATCCTGTCATAATTAAACAACTGTTTACTATTTTAAAATATAAAGATTTGCAACCGCTCTTCTGCAAATAGCCACAAGCCTCCCTCTGTCTCCCCTTTGCACGTTTGCATCTTTGGTATGGCTTGTTGAGTACGGTGGTTGTACTCAATCCTGCTATTTTCCCCCTTTTCAGAAGTATAGTACTTATGAGTTGAAGATGAAGTTAGAGGACCAAGGCTCAGACCCCAGTTGAGTTTGCCTATGGAGTGGAGCTGAAGCCCGCTAGGATCGCCTCTTTCCGCTGCTGTTTTCTTTTTGGTGTGAGGACTAAGTGCCTCTGTTGTAAGTATTTATCGCTTTATTTACGTTTGGGTCTGTTTATTGATTTGTCGTTTTGTGTACCCTAGTTGATGCCTGGACAGGGACTTAATACACAAAATGGTCTGGAAATTTGGGAAAAATTTTCGGGCGTGACAAGTTGGTATCAGAGCCAGGTTGACTGTAGGTCAAGCCAAACGGTCAAACCCCTAAGGACAAGTTTTGCGAAAACCTTATCTGCGAAAATGTCTCTTCTCTCCCTCAGGAGTGTTTGCAAAACAGCTTATCAAATTTCTGTCCTTTCCCCTCCAACTCTCTAGCTTCTAAGCCCGGAGCAAACTGAAAACCCCATGAAGGACAAGCTAAGAGCCAAGCTTCAAGCAAGGATCAAGATGAGCAGTCCAGAATCAGCGTTCTCGAGGTTCGAGCGAAGTTTTTCTGGGGCTTACCAAAACCCAATCTTTCCCAGAAGAGTAGTATCGGTAGTCGTTAGATCGTGTGTTGTTTGCTGTGTGCAGGTGTATGGTTTACATCAGTGGTGGGGATGTGACCATACTAGGTTGTCTGCCTAATCAACTTGAACAGTAAGAGTGTACTCACCATAGATCAGTAGCTAAGTGGGTTAAGGTCTGGCCTTTAGTTCAACCAATCTCATTTCCCTCCTCTACCTGCAATAGATGGTCAACGTTAGAGACAATGGCAGTGGATCAGGATCGCAACAGTTTCATGGAGTAATCCCAAGCAACCCCATGGACATTTCGCCTCCACCATTTGGGGACCCAAGCCTAGCACAAGTGGTGGCTTACCAGACGCAAATACTGGCTATGATGATGCAGCAGATGCAACGACAGTATCAGCAACACCAAATGCAAGCACAGATACAAGCCCAGAGTCTGAATCAGAGCCAAAGTCAGTATTTTCCAATACAAGCACCTACGCCTCCTACCGATATACTGCTAAGATCCCACCAGATGAATGCACCTCCATCACTCTCATACCAGAGAGAAGCAAATGTTATCAGTGAGGATTGTGAGGAACAAGGTCATCGTGTGACAAATTGTCCCTGGAACGTGTATACCAGGACACCAACTGACGATAAGGCACAATACCCAAGAGAAGAGAAACGTCCAAGTCAACTTGCCTACAGAAACTATGGTACGCCACCATCAAACTCTAAGAAGAGGAAGACATTAGTATGGAAGATGGACGATGGTAGGAACCTGACCATCACTGGTTCAGAATTTACTCCAGAAGATGCGGCAAAGATACCTAGGCGTCTGAGAGGAAACACCTCCCATGGCGCCCATCAGCTAACTCAACATCTTAGGCTGTATGGTCCGCCTAAGCCCGGTATGGATGGATTCGAAGAAGTGTCCTCTGATGATGACGATGAAGATGATGGTGAGATCCTTAAAGGTGAAAAAGAAATGGAGTTCAAAGCATGTACCAGAAGCGGAGAAATTGCACATACTACTACCGTGTGCTCCTACACTTGCCCCTGTGGTGAAGACACCCACCCGCCAGAGGAATGCTCTACGAGGAAGATCACATGTTTCTTGTGTGAGGGAACAGATCATGTGCCTAAGAACTGCCAACTGAATGTGGACCCAGCTAAGACCAAGGAAGATCAAAGGACACCCCTCCAACCTGTTCATCAACCTAAGGCCGTCGCTAGCAACATCACCGCTCCTGATCACCAATCAGCTCCAATTCCGGTTGAGACTGTCAGCAGTAGCAGGAGTGCTACCAACAAGGTTCGTGAGTCTCTACTCAACCCTGTTCTAGTCACAAGTGTGCAGCCCCAAGAGAATAAGCAGTGTGATCAACCCAGAGGAAACTATTACAACTGCCTTCAGCTAGGACATCACTTCAATAAGTGTCCGTTCCCGAGACCAAAGAGAATAGTCCACTGTTGTTTCAACAGTGGAGATGCAAGCCATTTATCCGATGGTTGTCCAATGCCAAAACATCAATACCTTCAAGGTACCGGCACTGTCTGTGACACCCTAACTTCCCCAATTGCCTCAGCCTCGGCACAACATGGTCAGATCCAGCGAAAGAATATTAAAAAGAAAAGTGAAACCAACAGTCACCTGGATGAGCGACCCCCACCACGGCGAATCATCGTTAAGGCTACCAAAGGGAAGTCTCCAGTTTCATCGGCAATCGTCCCAAAGCTACAGAGCCAGTCACAGCAGGGCAAGCAATGCCAGGACAACGACAACCTGCTCCAACCGCAAGAAGACAGAACCATCCATCCACAGCAACCCCAGCAAGAGACCCCAGCACTAGTTCGCGTGGTTGATAACAAACCAAGCAATGCACCCCGAGTTGCTCCGATCCCGATGGCCATCAACCAATTGCAGATTGGCGACATCTCACGCAAGGAGGTCCTACCAATCGCAGCTACCAAGAAGGTTGTCATCTTCCCAAGGAATGTCTGCAAGAAAAGCAGTGCTACCGTTGAAACACCAGCTAGTAAGCGAGGACAGATCAAGACAAACTGGCCTGAATCACAGGAGTAAATGCAGCACCACCCAAGGCATGCCATGGTTTACAAGTGTTTGGTCTTCAAGTGTTTTTCCGTGTACGTAGAAACTTCATCGTAGTTATGTAATAAAAGAAGGATTATTGAATAAAGTTTATGTTAGGCAGTTTTTCCCTTTTCATATGGCTCATCTCGTTTATCCAAAAGGTGGATTCACTTGTGTACTTGTCAGTGTCATAAGGAACCTAGAGTTTTTTTGAAGCCATTCGCAACTTGGTTTAACTCTAAGACCTCATTGCCAACTAAGTAAGAAAATGGCTAACCCATGAAGTAAAGATGGTTAGACCACTAAAACCCCAACCTGAGGAGATACATCAGAAGGGTCATAAAACAGACACCTCAAGAGTATGAGAAGATGCACCAAGCGTTTGAGTGTGAAATCATATAAGGATCACCGGAACTCTCTAACCTTGAAAGTCATGTGGAAATGGTAGGTAGCAATAGCACCCTGATGGCGTGAACTTGAATCAAGAATGCTTGTTCATAATTCAAGGCAACAAGGACATCTTCCAAAAATCATCTCAATGTTTCACGGAAGTCAACAGAAACTACTCTGCACATGGGTCAGAAAGGTACAGGAATCAAACCCAGAAAGGTATAGCCAGCATAGCGGAGCGTATGGCAGAAAATCCTTCTTGGCGAATCATCTCTACTCAAGAATTGAAAGGAAACACGTTTTGGTCAAAAAAGCAGAAGCTCTCGGCAACATCAAAGTCAGTCTTCGAAAGTCGTACAGGTTGCAGTACTCATGGGAAAGCAACTGCAGAGCTTATAGTTTACCGATCTGGAAGAGTCAGCCAAGGATAAGCGAAGGAGTAAAATGTTATACTAAGGAAATAACCTTTTGAGTGTGGTCTGTTAAGCGCTCAGGGCTAGTTCGAGAAAAATAACTACGCAAATTGTTCAGGTCAAGAGCAGATCAAGGAAATTCCAAGTCCGTGAATTTACTAAAATCGGGTATAACGTGTCAGGGGCAGCTCCGCCAACTACTAGATAGCAAAGTGGATCCTCGGTTTATCACGTTTGCCAACATAAATTGTCCAGTCCAAAGAAAGCATGATCTATGGACACCTATAGTCCTGACCAATATTAGCTCGAGCAGAATCAGCCAGTGTAGCTTTTGGACAGCAACATAATGTCAAGGTTGAAGTCAGCCAGTCCAGTTACATAGGTTTGGCCGGTCAAACAGTCAGTTCGAATCAGAAGGGAACAGCGAGGCCAGCACACCAATCCAACCCTGCCCTCACCAGCTTTCTTTCTAGCCATCCCAGAATCTTGGGACGAGATTCCTATAAGGAGGGTAGATTTGTCACGCCCCGATTTTTGATCGGGATTAAAAATTCCCTAATAAAACATTTTCCAGAAATTAAATAAAAATTAAAAGCAATTTAAACAAGTGAAATTAGCAAGGAAATAAAAATTTTCCTTTAAAAATTATGGCCGAAAATATTTTTGTAATATTCCCCGTGCCCTAAAGTACTCTCCAAAATTTTTCGTGAATTTTTGGAGCTAAAGAAATAATTTTAAAGTCACAAAGTTCATTAAAAAAATTAAATTAATTGAAAAACAAATTAAAAAGGGTCCCTTTTGTTTTGGGCCGTTTTCAGCCCAAAATCCTCTCTCTCTCCCGCGGCCCACGCGGCCCCCTCCCCTCTCTCTCCCCCTCCAATACTCCCCTTGGGCCGGTCTCTCCCTCCTTCCTCTCTCCCTCGGCCCAAGGCAACCTCAGCCCGTTTGCGCCCCTTTCCTGCCGAAGTCTATGTTGCCTCCCTTCTTCAACCTCCGTCGGGTCAACCACTGCCATTTCTGCCGCCTTTTCCGCCGCCGCCACCCCCCACTCCGCCAGCGATTCCGGGCTCTCCCCGTCTCCTCTCCCCTACAAAAAGCATCCCTGTGCTCCCCTCCACCTCTTTCCCTCCTCGCCCGAGTTCCCCACGCCTTCTCCCACGCTCTCCACGCGCTTCGCCTGTGCGCCGCCGCCCGCCACCGCTCCGGTCGCCCCTTCCCGCCGCCCCAGCCGTTGCCGCCAAAATCTGCCGACCCCTTCGGCTTCACCGTGCGGTGCCGCACCCCGGCCACGCCTCCGCCCCACCGTCCGCCGTCGGTGCCGCCCGTTCCCCTCGAGCCCAAACCGCCGCAACCTTCGGCCGCCTCCGGCTGGCCTCTGTCGCTGTTGCCGCCCGGTGAGCCTCTCTCCCTCTCCCTTTTCTCTCTCCTCCCCGGTGCGCCGCCCCGCCCGTGCGCCGCCGTCGCACGCCACCGCCGTCACAGCGCCACCGCGGCCACCGCTCACCGGCCGTCCCCGCCGGTGGCCGCGCAGCCGCCTCACCGTCACTCGGTCCGGCCACCGCCGCCGTGCCATGGTCGGTTCGGCCTAGGGTTCGGCCAAACCCTAGCCAACCGCCCGGCTGTAGAGGCCGCACCCGAGCCAGCCCACCACCCTCTCTCGGCCCAGCAGCCGTTGGGCCCATTGACCTTACTTCCCGCGACAACTCTAGCCTACCTCCCTCGCCCCCTTCTCCGTTGGGCCGCTGGCCCGATTGGCGCCACCTTCGCGAGGAGTTCAATTCACCTCCCTCCTTTCCCCTTTGGGCCATCGGTCCATTAGCCCTATTCTTCACCAAAGTTTACATTCGCTCCCTCAGCCCATTTTCCAGTGGAGCCCATTGTCTCTCATCGGCCCTTTTAACTTTTCCCGAGGAAGTCCAGTTCACCTCCTCAAGTCCAAATTACCTCCCTTGGCTCATTTCCACTTTCCTTTTTGCACAAGTCAGTTTACCTCCCCCTCAGCCTAATTTTTCCCCTTTCCCCTGCAAAGTCCATTTCACCTCCTCTTTCTCTCCTGTTCGTCGACACTTGTGTCGCCGACACGTGGGCCCCCTTAGTTTGATCCGGTCCACGCCCAGACCACGTGGTCGCCCGCAGCTTCGCCGCGTTGGCGTCCACGTCGGCGCTACCTTCTCCCTTCCGTCCGCAGTGGCCCCCACATCAGTGCCACGTGGTGCGTCCACACCTATGAGTGCGTGGACTTGGTCCACCCTGGATCAGCCGCCCCTTTGACCCGTTGACACGTGGGACCCGTCGTTCCGGCGCCGATTCCCTTTGATGATGCTAGCGTAGTCCTTTCCTTTGTAAAATTATTTAATAATTGCGCAATAAATCGATTTAATTTCTAGAAATTCATCTAAATGGCTCAAAATTTCTAAAATTCATATCTAATTCATACGAACTCCAACTTGAGCCGGCCTCTGTCGCCGTTGCCGTCCGGTGAGCCTCTCTCTCTCTCCCTTTCCTCTCTCCTCCCTGGTACGCCGCAGTGGCCGCCACGTCAGTGCCACGTGGGTCGTCCTCACCTGTGCATGCGTGGACTTGGTCCACCGTGGATCAGCCGCCCCTTTGACTCGTTGACACGTGGGACCCGTCGTTCCGGCGCCGATTCCCTTTGATGATGTCAGCGTAGTCCTTTCCTTTGTAAAATTATTTAATAATTGCGCAATAAATCGATTTAATTTCTAGAAATTCATTTAAATGGCTCAAAATTTCTAAAATTCATATCTAATTCATACGAACTCCAACTTGAGCCATTCAACTTGCAAAATTCATTTAAAATTGAGCTCTACATGTTTGTTTACTTTTTATGTACTATTTACTTGGTTTTTATTAGAGTTTTTTCTCATTTTGCGTTTCAGCATGTAGATTCCGCTGTTTCAGAAGTTCGCGCTCGCGAGGAAAAGAGTCTGGAAGATTGTTTGAAGAAGCAAGGCAAGTCACACATTCCCCTTGAGCATGTTGTACCCATTTTACGAAAATGTTTTACGTTTGCAAATAAAGTGCATGTTTTGCTAATTACATGGGAATAGGGTTTACCTATCAGTTCGCTTGTGCCATGTTTACTTGTTAACCGTCATTTGTTAACCTTGGGTGATAATTTGACTTGCTTATGTCACTTATGTTGACTTTGCTAGAATTGTATATGCTTAGCCATGCTTAATTACCACTAGCTCATTTAATGGGATAATTACACTGTTCACATTAACTTCTAGCGAGCGGTTCGCTCGAGGCACCCGACTATGTTTTCTTGGTCGTAATTATCCAACTAAAATATGACCTAATGGTGGGCTGTGGGTGCATGGTTTTGCTGGTCGCACCCATGGCAATTAAGGACCGGTTCATGGGAAACCCTAGAAGAAATATCGTGCGTACCAGAAGCCAGCGTGGGCAATGGCTGGACTTGTAGTGTAGCTTTCCTCTAGCTGACGTCCACTGGCTAGGGTGAGCGTGATGGAGTACGGATGGACCCCGCGGGGGTCTATGCGGCTGTCGGATTCACCAAGGCACGAGGGGGGCTGCCCACTGCCTTTTAAGGGGTGGGGGCGAAACCTGAGGTGGTACGATTGGTTAGAGGGGGTTATGCGAAGGGTCCAGTCACAGTCCCTTTCCGGGGTACCGTGGTGGTATACCGACACGCGAAAACGTGTCGTGGGACTGTGTCTTTTGGGTACAGATGTACACCACTGATCAGAGTAGAACTATTCGAATAGCCGTGCCCGCGGTTATGGGCGATCAACCAGATTCACCGTGATTAGTCCCACATGCTTAATTAATTTGACTTAATGAACTGGTGTAGTTTAGGTGGAATGGTTGGGCCTGTTCAATGTGGTTGTAGCGTTGTTCAGTGGAGATTTAATCCTGTCATAATTAAACAACTGTTTACTATTTTAAAATATAAAGATTTGCAACCGCTCTTCTGCAAATAGCCACAAGCCTCCCTCTGTCTCCCCTTTGCACGTTTGCATCTTTGGTGTGGCTTGTTGAGTACGGTGGTTGTACTCAATCCTGCTATTTTCCCCCTTTTCAGAAGTATAGTACTTATGAGTTGAAGATGAAGTTAGAGGGCCAAGGCTCAGACCCCAGTTGAGTTTGCCTATGGAGTGGAGCTGAAGCCCGCTAGGATCGCCTCTTTCCGCTGCTGTTTTCTTTTTGGTGTGAGGACTAAGTGCCTCTGTTGTAAGTATTTATCACTTTATTTACGTTTGGGTCTGTTTATTGATTTGTCGTTTTGTGTACCCTGGTTGATGCCTGGACAGGGACTTAATACACAAAATGGTCTGGAAATTTGGGAAAAATTTCCGGGCGTGTCAGTATTGATCAAGTCATCGATTCAATAGCCGGCTGCGAGCTTCTGAGCTCTTTGGATTGTTACTCGGGTTACCACCAGATCAGCTTGAAGGAGTCCGACTGCCTGAAGACGTCATTCATCACCCCGTTTGGAGCATATTGCTATATCACGATGCCCTTCGGCCTGAAGAACACCGGAGCCACTTATCAACGTATGATTCAGAGATGTCTTCAGACTCAGATCGGGAGGAACATGGAAGCCTATGTCGACGATGTCGTCATCAAGACCAAGCAGAAAGAAGACCTGATCGCTGACTTAGAAGAAACCTTCGCAAATATTCGGGCCTTCAGAATGAAGTTGAACCCGGAGAAGTGCACTTTCAACGTGCCATCAGGTAAGCTACTCGATTTTATGGTGTCTCATCGCGGCATTGAAGCAAATCCAGAAAAGATCAACGCTATCCGGAGCATGAAGCCCCCGAGTACACAGAAGGACGTCCAGAAGCTTACTGGTTGCATGGCGGCGCTGAGCCAATTTCTTTCCAGACTCGGCAAACGAGGTATGCCATTTTTCAGGTTATTAAAGAAGACCGACGACTTTCAATGGACCATCGAGGCCTTGAAAGCTTTTGAAGACTTCAAGCAGTTCCTCACAAGACCACCCGTGTTGGCTTCACCTCACCCTCAAGAACCCCTGTTGCTCTATGTCTCCGCAACTCATCAGGTGGTCAGCACGGTCTTGGTCGTCAAGCGCGAGGAGGAAGGTCGAGCTCAGAAGGTTCAACGGTCGATCTACTTTGTCAACGAGGTGCTGGCAGGAGCCAAAATCCGCTACCCTCAGGTACAAAAATTGTTATATGGAGTTCTAATCACTGCTAGGAAGCTAGCCCATTATTTTCAAGGTCACTCGGTCACTGTGGTCACGTCCTTTCCACTCGACGATGTCATCCACAACCGGGAGGTTACTGGGCGCATTGCGAAGTAGGCTCTGGAGTTGATGCCGCTGGATATTACTTTCAAGGCAAGGACGTCTATAAAGTCTCAAGTCCTGGCGGATTTCGTGGCCGAGTGGACCGAGCAACAAGAAGATGTACCTAGGGAGGAGTTGCAGGACTGGACCATGCACTTTGACGGATCTAAACGAGTCACTGGCTTGGGAGCGGGAGTCGTGCTGATTTCCCCGACTAGGGAGAGGCTACGGTATGTCCTTCATATACACTTCCCTGCCTCACATAACATCGCAGAGTATGACGCCTTATTTCATGACCTACGACTTGCCGTTTCACTCGGGATACGACGGATGATTGTACGAGGAGATTCCCAGCTGGTGGTCAACCAAATCATGAAGGACTGGTCCTGTTTAAATGAAACCATGGAGGCCTATCGACAAGAAGTTCGCAAACTTGAGGACAAGTTTGACGGACTGGAGTTATCCCACGTCTTGAGACACAATAACGAAACGGCAGACCAGTTGGCGCAGTTTGGGTCCAAGCGAGAAGCAGCCCCGACTGACGTTTTGATGGAGCACCTCTACAAGCTGACTGTTGCCAAGAAATCAACACCAAACGAAGAAGCTACAGACCAGGTTGCCATGCTCGACGCTGACTGGAGGACACCGTTCATCAAGTTTTTAACTCAACAAGAGCTGCCGAAAGACCGGGTGTTGACGCCGAATTCGTACCGCCGATGAGGATCCGGCGTGCGGACACACGAAGGCCTGAGAGATCTGCTTAGCTCCAGTGCAGGTCCTAAAATTGATGAAGTGCGGGCGTGCCAGTCAGTTTGATCCTGCCACTGACAAGATATGCAAAATAGCAGAACAGATAGTGTATCGGCCGATAGGCCGATAGGGCAAAAACGTATCGGCCGGTGGGCCGATAGCCAAAACAACCGGTCGGCCGATGATAACATGATGATATAGCAACGTGATATAGCATAATCCAAATATAAAATAAACATTGATCTGAGGATTAAATCACACATCGGCCAGAGGTCCGATGGCATAAACTCTCAATAAGTAAATAAACAATAAATACTCTGTTGTCATCGGCCAAATCCAATCTATATGTAAAACTCTTGGGCCGATGCAATGTCCAGATAACTCATCGGCTGAAACCCCGATGAAACCATTATTGGCAGCCAACAAGCAGGCTAGAGATTACGGTTCTAATCACGACTTAGTAGGTCAAACCGAACTGATGTAGCACTAAGTATGAAAAGAAACGCAAGACCTAGACAATCAAGCCCTTGACTGATTTTCAGAGTGGTGGATACCTTAGCCAATCTAATCTAGCAAGACGATTTAGTCGAATACCGGCATAAACCCTAAAGCGAATCTCGGCCGATAAGACTAAATCGAGAAGCCGAACCAGATTGACTAAGATATATGATAGTAGGTGCTTACGTTGACGAGATCAGAACGTTGAAGCCCTAGCCCCGACAGCGCAGGCAGCCATGACGAGACTTACCCCTCGTGTGAAGGGCATGAACTCGCCGAAGAAGACGAAAAGTAAAGGGTGGCGATGTGCTGAAGTTGTATTGATCGTGAGATGATTTTACATGAACCTTGGCCTTACATATTTATACCCATAGACTAACAAAGATCCTAACAGATTACGACTCAAACTTTCCTAAAGATAAAAAGAAACAAATAAAGTCCTTGCTAGACACTAACACAATTTCCTAAAGATAAAACAGAAAACTAACAAACTCTTCCTAATTAAGAGATACAAGCCGCATCCTTCTTGAACTCGGTCTTCTCTGGATAAGATCTTCCCGAATCTAACAAGAATCCAACTGCTGAAAATATGGATAACTCCTATCGGCCGCTTGTGGACCTCCGAAGCTGATACAGACTTTGAGGCCGATATTTACTCTGAGCCGATACACAAACTAGGCCGATGATGACTTTGGGGCTTACCAAATTCTGATGTTAACACCGGGATGATGCAGAACGAGTCTGACGTCGTTGTCAAGGCTATGTCATGGTCAATTCGGAATTGTACAAGAGAAGCCCTTCTGGAGTTTTGATGAGATGCGTCACGCCTGAGGAAGGACGACAATTATTGCAAGATATTCACTCTGGCATTTGCGGCAGTCATGCTGCGGCGCGCACTCTGGTGGGCAAGGCTTACAGACAAGGTTTTTTCTGGCTCACGGCAGTCTCTGACGCTGACAAGGTGGTCCGCACGTGTGAAGGTTGTCAGTTCTTCGCTTGGCAAAGCCATGTTCTAGCCCAAGATCTTCAAACAATTCCCTTATCATGGCTTTTCGCCGTATGGGGCTTGGACATGGTCGGCCCTTTCAGGAAGGCTCCAGGAGGATTTACACATCTGTTCATCGCGATTGACAAGTTTTCCAAGTGGATTAATGCTAAGCTGGTTGCTACGATAACTGCGGATAAGACGCGAGATTTTATTCTAAACATTGTACACCGGTTTGGTGTCCCAAACAGAATCATAACCGATAATGGGACTCAGTTTACTGGAGGCGTTTTCAAGGAATTCTGTGAAGATTTTGGAATTAAGATTTGCTATGCATCGGTGGCACACCCTAGAAGCAACGGACAAGTCGAACGTGCCAATGATATGGTTCTTCAAGGCATCAAAGCCCGAGTGTTTGATAGACTACGACCGTATGCTGGATGATGGGTTCAAGAGTTGCCTTCGGTATTATGGTCACTGCGAACTACACCCAGTCAGGCTACCAGCCAATCTCCTTTTTTCTTGGTTTATGGAGCTGAAGTAGTGTTGCCGAGTGAGATGGAGTACGAGTCTCTTTGAGTCCGAAGTTTCAACGATGAACGCTATGATCGAGATAGAGTTGACGACTTGACTCGACTGGAGGAAGCTCGTGAGGCTGCATTGGTTCAGTCGGCAAGATATCTTCAAGGACTTCGGCGCTACCACAATCGCAATGTTCGGTCACGAGCTCTCATTGTTGGTGACATGGTTCTACGCAAGATTCAGACTACAAAAGATCGTCACAAGTTATCTCCACTATGGGAAGGACCCTACATAGTCGCTGAGGTTACTCGGCCAGGAACATATCGCTTGAAACGCGAAGATGGGACCATGGTGGAAAACTCCTGGAATATTGAGCACCTTCGTCAATATTATACTTAAGCCTTTTTTCCCATGTTCTTCTTGACTGTCAACTTCAAGTAAGATGACTTCCTGAGTTGTCAGTCGGGGGCTATATGTATATCAATAAAGTATGATTTTCTTTTCATCCTTAAAAACTTGTTCATATTTAGTTTATCATTGTTTAGTGCTTTGGTTTGAGTTTAATAGATAAGGTCTAAGAATTTTTTGATGGCTTAGTCAAGCCTAGGCTTGGTGACAGTCGGACGAAAATTCTTAAGAAATTATATATGAAGACTCGGATCAGGGCATTAACATAAATAAGCTAAATATTTAAAGTCAAAATTACAACAAGTCATATGCATCAAGGCAACTATCTGTAGAAGTTTTCGGCTACATCTGCAGCTATTTTTTTTGCCGACTCCTGTGCCTCATTTATGAGTTCCAGGGCTCGCTCATCCGTGGTGCCGTCTGCGAAGCCATCTCCTACAGAGTCCACATCTATTCGAGGATAGAGTGATTTCGTTTGCGCAAGAGCAAAGCCTGCACCCATGACGGCTGCATCTGTGATATTCTCCATGTATTTTGCCGGTGCCGTCCTGAGCTTGTCGAAAACTTCAAACAGCATCCAATGAGCTCATCCCAAGTCCATGTCTATATAGTGCTGACAAGACCGGTGTGGCAACGTTGGCGATGTCATCCCTTACACTTTCTGCCCTTCGGACTCTCTCGGCAAAGACATCAAATTGCGCTTGGGACTTTATCTTATTAGCTACAAGATTGATATGACTCGGATTACGTCAACAATCAAGACCGAGTGAATTGAGAAGCTCGAGCTTCAGGGATTACCTTCGATTTCTTCCAGGGCCTTCTCCTTGTCCGACTCCAGCTTGGCTTTATCGGTTTCTGCCTTCTTTAGCTGGGCCTTGAGAGAATCAATCTCGGATAAATTTGCTACAATATGAAAAATTACAAGCATCAGGACCAAAACAGATTATACAAGAACAACGCAAGATGGATTATCTTACCTCCAATCGTACCACGAAGTTCTAGGTTCGAGTCTCGGAGTTTCGCGATCTCTTCCCGCAGGACAACCTCTCTAGCTGCAGCTTCTTCTCTGGCGTTCTTGAGGTTTTGATGGACGTTCTCCAAAGAATTCACGTGGGGTACCAGCTTTTCGAGGGTGTCTGACTTGGCCATTGACCAGCTATATATTCTCTGCACATGAAGTTGGAATCAGTCGACTATATAAGATCATGAAGTTAAGACAAAGAAGAATTATACTTATGTTCATTAGTCGTGTCGCTTCGTTGAGGCTAGCCACGAGCATGTCACGTTCTTCGTCTTCTTTTTGCTTGTTCAGACGATGCCCTGCTTCAAGCCTTCGGCGTCGCGCCATTCAATCTTAATAGGAGGGACTGAGTCTTTCGAAGACTTCAGTCGGGAGATCTCCTCCTCTTCGGCTGATTGATCTAGAGAAGCTGAAATAAGATAGAAGTAAGAAGTATATTGAAGACAAGAGTCTGGAGACTATATTGAAGCTTACCTGTTTTAGGAGTCGGGTCCTCAATTGGTGCTTCCTGCTGCGTGAGCCCTGTGGATATTCGTCCGGTTGGTTTCCAGTTGGAGCATTTTGATTGGCAGTCGAGGGTTCTTCTTCGGCCGACTGGTTTCCAGCTGGGATATCCTGGCTGGCAGTCAGGGGCTCTACTTCGGGAGCATCCTTACTCGGGAGAGGGTCTTGAGACTTTTGTTTCACAGGTCTTGGTTCTTTTGATGCTGCAGGTGGATTTGTAGTTTCAGTCTGCCCGGTGGGATCTATGTCCTGAGGTTTTCTGCAAGAAAGAGGATGAAGACGATTTGAGACGGAAACGAAAAGATTTTTGACAAAAGGCTGACTTTGGTTATAAGAGGTACCTGTTAGATCTCCTGATCTTAGGGGCAGATCT
The DNA here is from genome assembly GCA_008326285.1 of Oryza officinalis. Lineage (NCBI taxonomy): Eukaryota > Viridiplantae > Streptophyta > Magnoliopsida > Poales > Poaceae > Oryza > Oryza officinalis. Next base: position 42,676,089 of record BDMV01000002.1, on the reverse strand, counting down.
GGGGGACGACTTTGGAGGGTTTATGTTGGCTTGTGGCATCTGGATTTCTTCGTCATCCGAGTCGTCAACAACCAGCTTCCTTTTGCTTGCCCGCTTGCTGATGTCTTCATCACCGGCAGCCCTTTTGCTCTGAGGTTTGATCTTGATTTTGGGGTCGCCGGTTAGTTTCTTGGTAGCACGCCGAGTCGGCATATCATCATGATACTCCTTGTACGGCCGAGAGATGATGAGAGCGTTTGCCTGCAAGTAGAATTCTTGAAATGCATTGAACGATATACGTAAGACTGAAAGAAATTTAAGAGACGAGTCTGCTTACCGGAGGAGGAGGTCGGAATAGGTTGAAGGGAGGAACTGGCATTTTGTGGCTGTGGTCTACTGTGATCCCAGAGGAGAAAATCTTGTACATACGAGTGCACAAGATCTGGTAACTCAGAGAATCGTGGTCTTCCCGATTGGGGTCATTTTCACCTTCATACTCGAACGCTGGCTTGGATCTCTCTTTGATAGGGGCCAATCGGTTTTTGATGAAGTGTCGAGTAATTTTCTCTCCTTGGAGGCCTGTCTTCTTCATTTCAAGAATGTTAGCCAAGAGGTTATTAGCTTCTATCCAGTCTTGATTCTCTGGCATTGTGCTCCAGTTAGCCCTTTGGATTGGTGGGAGACTGACGAAGTCGGGCAAGCTAGGGGCTGGGTTCGAGATATAGAACCAGTTAGCGTGTCAACCCTTATTGGAAGATTTCAAGGGGAGGGAGAAGTAGTCTCTGCGGAGAGTCCCGCGGAGTTGAAAGCCAGCCCCACTGACGACGCAAGGGTCATCTTTGGTCGGGTGTGGTTTGACATAGAACTTGCGGCGGAAAAGATTGAAATGGGGAAGGATGCCTAAGAAAACTTCACACACATGAATGAAGAATGCAATATGAAGGATAGAGTTGGGATTCAAGTGGTAGATTTGAAGGCCGTAGTATTCGAGAATACCATGAAAGAAATCGGAGGTTGGAAGGCCAAATTCGCAGTAAAAGAAGGAGGTAAAGACCACGATCTCACCGGTGTTTGGGGTGGGGAATTCCTCGCCGGACGCTGGACGCCAGCCAATGATTTCTTTAGGAGGAAGAACTTCGTTCTTCACCATCTCCCGCAAGGTCGACTCCTTCACGTCCGAGGTTGCCCATTGGTCGAAAGGGATTTCTCTCTCTTTCGCCATGGATGCAAGTTGAGAGAAGGTGGATCTAGCACAGGGGATGGGGATTTTTGGAGGAGATGCTGGAGGCTGGATGCGTATGATGGATTACGATGGAAGTTGAGTTCCTGGAAGGATGGATTTGAGCGTGCGTGAGTTCTCGGATTCTTCAGAGCAGTTGATGAATAGGAGCACGAAAAGGGGAAAAATTTCAGGAAGATGAAATGGCGGGGAAGACGTCGGCGCTTTAAGAAAGATTTGTAGGGTTTTGCTGGGTTTCTCGTGTTTGGGCCGAGCCCATGAGAAACTTACAGCCCATATTACAGGTGTGGTTTGACATGTGTCCCTGAGGACTTAAGCAGATTTGCCCCGGCAATATGCGCATGTCTTATTGCCCAATACCTTTAAAATCCTTTCATACAGCAGTTATACAACTTGTTGACTGTTGGTACGATGCAACTTGGAAGGTGATAAATAGTAAAGTTTTTTAACTGTCCTGGTAACTTTTTTATAGGTTGCAGGAGCTGTTTGGTTTTGACAAAGCATTTGGTTTTCTATTATATCAATGCTATTTTGCCACCTTGGTGTGCTCTTTTTATTAAGACCAATATTATGGCTGGAGCTATTTAATATTTTGGTCGTATTTTTCAGATGACTGATAAATTTATTTTATTAACTCAGATTTTCAATTCATGAGAATTGGCTGAGTTGTTTGTTCCGAGATGACTCGGGCAGAACGACTCGGATAAGCATGAGCTTGCCGAGTACTCGGATTCATTATACACTATGCCTTGATTATAAGGTTATGTGTTATATGATTTTTTATCATTGCTTTTGGCTTAGGCTAGGCATTTATTTAACTTAGGAGAGTATGACCATTATAGTTCCTGACTATATGCTTAGTTTGATTAACTAAACACATAGTCAGGGGCTACATCTAATTAGGTGCATCAGTCGATGCACCTAAATATCTATTTTTGACATTTTTGAGATGTTTTCAGCCCTTCACAGCCCTTTTTGGATGATAAAGCACTCGGGAGACTCAAGCAGAGGTGATGGAGGCACTCGGCGATAGAAGCACTCGGCTAAGGAGTCACTCGGCTGTGTGTTATTCTGGTTCGAAGCAAGATTATCTCGTTGACTGTGAAGGTCTCGGGGGCTACTGTGGAGATTATGGATACCGGATACCCTCGCGGCTAGCTTATCCGACTTACCATAGGGGATAGGTTATGACTCATGATTATGTAAACTTGCTTATGACTTGGGTGTACGTTACCATTGTAATAAGGTAACGGCTCATAGTCCATAGTTGGTAAGGTTGAGGAGTCCGACATAGAACATGATAGGGCCTCCGGCTTGTAAACCCATCCTCCGGGACTATATAAGGAGGGTAGGGCGTCCCTTGAGGGGCAGGAGACAGGCATAGCAAATAGAGCACAAGCACTCGAAACTCGCGAGAGCACATATTGAAAGAGATCAAGAGATCAATAAACCACTCGGCGGATCAAATCCCTGAAACAGGAGTGGGGTATTACCTCTCGAAGAGAGGGCCTGAACCTGTCTAAATTCCTTTTGCATACTAACCCATTGTATTTAGCGCTTGACTGCTACCCCAAGATTCTTATTGCCGAAACCAAGTTTCGACAAGGAAGGTCAAGTCCAGAAGGTTCAGAGGCCTATCTACTTCGCTTGTGAGGTGTTGGCTGCATCTAAAACACGCTATCCCCAGGTACAAAATTGGTATATGGAGTTTTAATTACTATCAGGAAATTAGCTCATTATTTTCAGAGTCACTCGGTTACGGTGGTTACGTCTTTTTCACTCGGTGATGTCCTTCATAGTCATGAGGCCATGGGACGTATTGCAAAGTTGGAATTGGAGTTGATGGTGTTAGACATTACTTTCAAAGATCGGATATCAGTTAAGTCTCCGATTTTGGATGATTTTTTTGCAGAGTTGACCAAGTGCCAAGGAGATGTGCCTGCGAAGATATTGGAATATTGGACCATGTATTTTGATTGGTCTAAAAGAGTTACTGCACGGGAGCCGGAGTGGTTTTGATTTTCTCGACTAGAGAAAGGTTGCAATATGTTCTTCAAATTCATTTTCCTGCAACACACAATGTAGCTGAGTATTAAGCTCTACTTTATGGGTTACGTCTTGCCGTGTCATTGGGAATATGGTGTCTCAATGTACGAGGAGATTCTCAGCTGGTGGTCAATCAAGTGATGAAGGATTGGTCTTGTTTGAATGACAACATGGCTGCTTATCGCTAGGAAGTTCGCAAGCTAGTGGACAAATTTTATGGTTTGGAGTTATCTCATGTTTTGAGGCATAATAATGAAGCTGCCGATCAGTTGGGTAATTTTGGATCTAGAGGGGAGACAACCCCGACAGATGCTTTTGTTGAACACCTTCACGAGCCGACCATCGCGAAGAAAGAAACTATTGAAGACGATGCTGCAAAACAAGTGTCTATGCTTGATACCGTCTGGAGGATGCCTTTCATTAAATTTCTAACTCAACAAGAGTTGCCTCAAGACCGTGAAGAAGCTGAACGAGTTCGATGTCGTAGCCAAAGTTATGTGATGATTGATTCTGAGTTATGTAAGTGGAGCACATCTAGTGTTTTGTTAAGATGTGTTTCTCCTGAGGATGGCCGGCAGTTATTCCAGGATATCCACTCAGGAATATGTGGCAGTCAAGCTGCGACACGCACTTTGGTGGGAAAAGCTTATCGACAGGGATTTTTCTGGCTCACGACTATTACAGATGCAGACAAAGTTGTTCAGACTTGTGAAGGTTGTCAAGTTTTTGCTCGACAAACCCATGTTCTAGCCCAAGAGTTGCAAACTATTCCACTTTCATGTCCTTTTGTTGTTTGGGGTTTGGATATGGTGGGCCCTTTTAAAAAGGCTCCAGGACATTTCACGCATATTTTTGTTGCTATCGACAAGTTTTCCAAGTGGATTGAGGCAAAACCGATTGCTAGAATTACAACTGATAAAGCTCTTGACATCTTCATCAACATTGTGCATCGGTTTGGTGTTCCGAATAGGATTATTACTGATAATAGCACTCAGTTCACGGGAGAAATTTTTAAGGATTTTTGCGAAGACTTCGGGATCAAAATATGTTACACATCGGTTGCACATCCTATAAGTAATGGACATGTTGAGCGTGCTAACGGTATGGTTCTTCAAGGCATCAAAGCTTGTGTTTTTGATGATGGGTGCAAGAATTGTCTTCAGTTTTGTGGTCGTTGCGAACCACACCCAACCGGGCTACGGGTCAGTCACCTTTCTTTTTGGATTATGGGGCTAAGGCTATGTCGCCGAGTGAGATAGAGTTTGAATCTCTTCGAGCTCATAATTTCAACGAGGAGCGTTATGATCAAGATCGTGTTGAAGACTTAAATCGACTGGAAGAGACCCGTGAAGCTGCTTTAATTCAGTCAGCAAGATATCTCCAAGGAATTCGGCATTACCATAATCGCAATGTTCGATCAGGGGCGTTTATTGTCAGCGATATGGTTTTGAGGAAAATCCAGATGATAAAGGATAGGCATAAACTCTCTCCATTATGGGAATGACCCTTCATAATTTTCGAGGTCACTCGGCCAGGGGCTTATCGACTAAAGCGTGAAGATGGATTGATCATGGAGAATTTCTAGAATATTGAACACCTTCGGCATTATTATACCTAAGTTATTCTTTTGTATCTTATTTCTCTCGACTACTGATGTCAAGTAAGTTGCCTTCTTTAATTGCCAATCAGGGGCTATCAATAATAGTAAAGTATAAAGTTTCCTTTGGCTATGATTTGTTTGTATTTGGCTTATCATTGATTTTTGTTTTGATTTGAGTTGAGTGGATAGGGACTAAAAATTTTTTGAAGACTTAATCAAGTTTTAGGCTTGGTATAAGTTGGAGGAGAATTTTTAAGAAATTAAAACTTGGATTTAGCATTCAAGACATAGCATAAATAAGCTGATATATTATAAGTCGGATTACAAGTGTATTCTTTACATCGGGATTTTATCTTTGGAAATTTTCTAGCACATCTGCAGCTATCTTCCTGGAAGATTCTTGAGCGTCTTTTATTAGCTCCATGGCATGCTCATCCGAAGTGCCATCAGTGAAGCCATCTCCTATAGTATTTATATCCACTCGAGGATATAAGGACTTTGTCATTGCCAGAGCCTGACTTGCACCCATGACAGCTGGTTTATTAATATTCTTTAGATATACTTCTGGGTCTCTTCTGAGTTTGTCAAAAATTTCAGGAGCATCTTCGGACCCTGAGCCTAGGTCATTATGAAAGATCGCGTTTAAGATTGGAGCCCTTTGGATTCCCTGATAGTTTGCGTTTGTGATGTCATCGCTGATAGTTTTAGCCCTTTGGATTCATTCCACAAATACCTCAAACTGGGCTTGGGACTTTACCTTGCGTGCTGCAGGATTACAAATAGGCATGGTATATTGGAAATGTTTTGAGTCAGTTTAAAAGTCAGAATTAGTGAAATTACCTTCAAGTTCTGTTAAGGCTTGGGTCCTGTCCTTTTCTAGTCAGGCGTTGTTGTTTTCGGCTTTCTTCAACTGGGCCTTCAGGGATTCTATCTCTGATAAATGAGCTGAAACATAAAGATAAAGAATTAGCTGCAAGAATTAATTGACAAATGCAAGTGAGGTGTTTGTACTTACCTCCGACTGAACCACGATATTCTAAGTTGACATCTCGAAGCTGTTTGATTTCTGCTCTCAACTCTTTTTCCCTAGAAATGGTGGCCTCTTTTGCTTCTTTGAGCTCTTGTTGGACGGCCTCTAGGGTATTCAAGTGAGGCACCAGTTTTTCCAAGGTCTTTGACTTGGCTTGAGATTGACGATATATTCTCTGCATACGGAAGATGATTAGCTGATATCATGCTAAGGAGCAATTGGAGGACATGGGGTTTTACTTATGTTTGATAGTCAGGCTACCAACAGATCGCGTTCTTCGGCTTCTTTTTGTTTGTTTAAAATGATTTCATGGGCACGGCCTTCAGAATCGTGCCATTGGATCTTGACAGGTGGGAGCGAGTCTTCTGCTGATTTAATACAAAGTATTTCTTCGTCCTCTCCGATTATTGGTTCTGGAAAAGAGAAAAATTGCAAGCATTCAAGATAACTGCTGAATTCAAAGAGTTAAACGATTATGAACTTACCTATGATTACTTCGAGAAATTTTCACGAAGGCCCTTAGACTTTGTCATCAGCACTAGGAGTTGATTTATCTTGATATCTTGGGCTGTAGAGTCTCCAACTGGTTCATCTTCGCTCATGTTCGCTTCATTGCTCCTAGAGCTGTCACGCCTGAAAAATAGAACTCTATATTCCGATTGTGAGTGCATAATTCCTTGTCCCAGGAGGCAAGGTACACATTACAAAATTGATAAAAATCAGAATAAACAAGCGGAAGCGTAGATAGAGTACTTTATTACATGGGCGACGAAAGGGCCAACACTGAAAGATAAACGAATAAAAGACGGCAGCTACGACGGACCACCATAGGCACTTCGACGTCAGGCACGAGCTAGACACCAAAGTCTTCGACTTCAAAGTACTCCTCTGCTAGAAGGGGGACAAAGGAGCAAGGCTGAGTACAACCACCGTACTCAGCAAGCCATGCCGGGAAAAATGCAAATATAGTGCTAGGGAGTACAAAGGATTTATATATAGGGATATTTTGCATAAAATCAGCATTTCGAGATATTTAAATATTTGAAGGCATTTTAAATCAACACGATCCTATCTCTAGTCAAATTATCATCAAGCCGCGCACCGACGCGATCTTGCCTTATCCTAGGCCAACAAGTACTAACTCCAGTTATTTTAGTTTTAAACAGAATCAAATTCTAACTTGGGTACATTGCTCAGCTTGCCCATAACCGAGGGCGCGGCTATTCGAATAGATTAAACTCTGATCAGAGGTGTACATCTTTACCCACCAGACATGTCTTCCTCACGTGTTGCGACGTGCCACATGCCACCACGACATACGAACAAAAGCCATGACATAACCTACCGCCTAGTATTGCCCTAAGCGAAAAAGACCGACATAGACTTCCCCCGCCAGGCCCCCTGGGTCGAGCAGACAGTCTATGCCCCCGGGCGTACTGCTAGAGACGTCAACTCCACCAAGGGCTTCATTCATCCCTATCCGTGTCTTTTTGCTCATGGCCGTCCTAGACGACAAGTTAAGCCTTACCCATTAGACAAGTGGTAGTACGGAATATGCCTTGCAAGAGAGGCCTGAAGACTGGTCCTTATGACGGCCGAGGTGCGACTAACAAAACCAAGCACCCCGAGCCCAGCCGACAACAAGTTTGGGGAAATTTTGAAGGGGAAACATCACTTCATGGCTAATCAGCCATTAACCAAAATTACCGTTAATTAAAAATTATTCACAAATCTAATTATTGGAAATAACTCTAATTGTTTATATATAAGCAGGGCTAAGCATATTCCTAAGGTTTCTAGTAAGCACCACATATATAAAGTCCTTACTAGTTTTATTTCTCCTAGGGTTATCAAGGATCAAAATAATACAAATAGTAAGGTCGTAAGAAGGGAAATCGGTAAAGCTAAATAAAATGGTAATAATCGTGGGAATTTAATAAAGCGAAATGCAATAATTTAAATAAACATAATTTTATAAACTGGGATAGCAATATGATCAAAATGACACGACTTGCCTTGCTCGCTACCGAAGTCTTCCGCGTCAACCTCGATGTAGAGCGGCTCTTCCGGATCTGCAGCGTCGACACGACATACGCAAAGGAAAAAGGCCAAAAGACAAATAACAACCATATAAGATGCATGAACAAAGCATACAAATAGGTTCTTTACTATTTAAGGAAAAATTAGCAATTTGAACGGGTCGATTCCGAGTTCAAATAGTCGAGATACGACAATTTTAATTTTAAATGTTGTTCAAATGGCATATTACGAATTGATTGAATAATTCTCTTTTTTTTTAGATAGAACAGAACAGGGACAGAGAGAGGGAGACAGTGAGGAGGGAGAAGGAGATAGAGAAAGAGAAGCAGTGGAGAGGGGGATAGATGGCAGTGAGGGCGGCGGCAAGGCTCACCGGAGCTGCGGGAACGGCGAGGGGACGTCAACGACGAGCTTGGCGGTGAGGAACAATGGCGGCCGGCTCAAAATATCGGCAACTTCGCATGAGAACAGCGGCGCGGCAGCTCGGGAGAGCGGGAGAGGAGGGTGGCGGCGTGTGGGGAGGAAGGAGGAGGCCGAGGGCTGCCTTTTATAGGTCAGAGGGAAGGGAGACAGGCGCCGGGGAGGGAGATCGACGCCGGCCATGGCGGAGCTCACCATTGAAGAGAGCCTTCAAAATCCACCACGAAATAATGCCGATTCAAGTGGGGTTTGTTGAGGGAATTGATGAGGAGGAGGTGAGGAATCCATTTTCGCAATTATTTCGGAGGGGAATCGATCGGGGAGAGAGATCAAACAGTGGCTACGTGCTCCTGTTCGTGGGAGAGAGAGAAAGGAGCGGTCAGGAGGTTGAAGATGACCAGTGGCTGGGCTAGCTGGGCCACGCGGAGGAGGGAAAATGGACTTTGGTTCGTGGGAGGGAAGCAGCTGGGCCGGCTGAGGAGGGAGTGGCCCAAGGGGAGGCGGCATGGGCCAGGAGGGGTGGTGGCATGGGCCAGGCGCAAAGGAAAATGAGAGATGGGCCGGGGAGAGGAAGGAGCCCATGGGGAGGAGGGAGGGAAGGGAGAGGGAAGGAAGAAGTGGCCAGGCCGGGCCGAGAGAGGGAGAGGGAGAGATGGGTTGACGGCCTAAGAGGGAAGAGGGAGGTTTAAATTTAAATTTCTTTTTTAGAAAGTCTGAGAAAGGTCTTTGTTGCATTAAAATATTTATAGTGCTCTGAAAATTAAAGTGAAAATTGATTAAATATTTCGAAGCATGAGGAATTCAACAAAAATTCCTACATGCCGGTTCGAGTTGAATCTTGGGGATTTTTAATTGTTGAAGGCTAAATTAGATTTTTAAAATTTCTAGAAATAATTTAGACGGTGAAATTTTAAGGTGATTTTCAGGGCGCGACAAGAGCTATCCTCGGTTGGAGGCTCTTGGTAGTTGAAGCCTGGTTTTCTTTCTTCCGACTAGTTTCCAGTCGGGGGTTCTTGTTCAGTTGCTAGATCAGAAGAACCCGACTAGTTTCTAGTCGGGGGCTCTTGATCGGCAGTCAGGTTGCTTGAACCCGGCTAGTCCTAGGATATATCTTTGGCCCCAAATCCTATAGTTTCTTGGTTTTTGGATTCTGAATCTGGAGGTGGCATCTCAGACTCAGATTGGCCAATTGGGTCGATAATTTGGGTTTTCTGCAAGAGCATTGTACATTGTTGGGGTCAAAACACATTAGAGAGTATTGTTAAGGATAAGTTTGAGTGATGCAAGGGTTACCTGTTGGATTTTCTGATCTTAGGCCCTGATCAGGTTGACAATGACTTCTTCATCCAAGTCGTCAATGATCAGCTTTCTCTGCTTGCTGGCTCGTTTTCTTATCTCCTCTGTAGCAGTCCTCTTGTTCTTTGACTAAGGCTTGATGGTTGGCCCGCCATGTCAAAACCTGATTTCGGCAAAAGAAACAGGGGGTAGCGTACAAGTGCCAAACATGATGGGTTAGAAGACAAAAGAATTTAGACAAGTTCAGGCCTTCTATGAAGAAGTAACACCCTATTCCTGTTTTAGGGATTGGATCCGCCGAGTTGTGTATTGATCTCGTGATCGAGTTGTGTATTACGAAAACCTAGCTAATTGCTATTGTCTCTATATCTCTCAAGAAACGTCCTACCCCACTTATATAGGTTTAGAGGGTAGACTCATGAGTCGGAGACCTAACTACATACAGTATAAGACTCCATAATATTCCCGACGTAGGACTATAAGCCGTTCCTTAATACACAAGGTAACGTAATACTTAAGTTCTAAGCCTATTACATGATCATGACTCACAACCTATCCCTTATAGTCAGTCGGATAAGCTAGCCGTGTGGGTATATGGTACCCATAATCTCCATAGTAGCCCCTGAGACCTTCACAGTCGACGATATAACTTTGGTTCGAACCAAACTAATACATAGCCAAATACATCCATAGCCAAGTGCTTCCATTGCCGAGTGCTTTCATCATCTCTGCCTAGGTCTCCCGAGTGCTTTATCATCCAATAAGAAGGCTGTGAAGGGCTAAAAAGTCATAAAAATATACCTAGGTGCATCGACTAGATGCACCTAATTAGGTGTAGCCCCCGACTATGTGTTTAGTTGAACAAACTTATCATATAGTCAAGAACTATAACAATCATACTCATCCGAGTGATATAAATGCTTAGCCAAAACCAAAACCAATCACAAAAATCATATAACACATAACCTTATAATTAAGGCATAGTGCATAATGACCCTGAGTACTGGCAAGCTCATGCTGTCCAAGTTGTTCTGCCCGAGTCCTCTCGAAACACACAACTTCACCATCCTCAGGAACATATTGTATTGGTAGTATAAAATCCGAGTTAATAAAACTCATAAGTGGATTCACCAACCATCTAAATAATATGACCAAAATATAATTAGCCTAAGCCATAATATTGGTCTTAATCAGAGAAGCACACTAAGGTGGCAAATTAACATTGATATAGAATCAATTGGTTTAAAAGAACCAAACAACTCCAACAACTTTCAGAAAAGTTGCCAAAATAGTTATGAAAAAACTTTATTGTTTGTCACCTTGCAAGTTGCATTGCACTAACTCCCAAAAAGTTGCATAACCACTGTATGGAAGGATTTAAAAGGCATTGGGCAATAGAATACGTGCATATTACCAAGACAAATTTGCTTAAGTCCCTAAAGACACGTGACAGGCCACACCTACATCGTGGGCTGTAAGTTTCCCATGGGCCTCGACCCAAATACGAGGAAAACCTACCAATACCCTAAAAAATCACTGAAGCGCCGTCGTCTTCCCCGTCGCTTCATCTTCCGAAAAATTTTCCCTTTCACGCTCCTGTTCACAAGCACCTCCGCAGAAAACCTAGAACACGAGTTCCACCAAATCCATTCATCCTGCTATTCGAAATCCCATTAAAATCCACTACGCGCATCCTGCTCCCGACATTCTCCCCAAGAATCCTCGCTTTCAACACCTAATTCAATACTCCTCAAATCTCACTTATGGCAGAAGAGAGAGAAATCCCCTTTGACCAATGGGCAACATCTGATGTAAAGGAAACAACTCTAAAGGAGATGGTGAAGGACAGAGTCCTCCCAGCAAAGGAAATCATTGGCTGGCGTCCAGCGCATGGCAAGGAGGAGTTCCCAACTCCAAATACTAGTGAGATCGTGGTCTTTACCCACTTCTTCTTGTTGGATCATGTGATGATCTTTGTGATGAACAATTGTCAAAGGTAAGTGTTTGTGAAAATACGGAGATATGTTTTCAGACGATGAATAGTGTTTGTGCTGACGGTTGTGTACCGGTCAGACTGGGCTAAGGCGGCCAGTCAGACCGGAGGTATGCGAGCGGTCAGACCGGCCGTCACGCGGTCTGACTGGCAGAGGCAGCCGATTTCTTGTCGGTTTCGGATTTGGATGTTTCCTTCGTGGATTTGACTTATAGATGGTTTCTTTACGTATGGATACTAGTGTTATGCTAATATGAGTCTAGTTGGGGATAACTTGCACTCGGATATGGAGTTTCTTTGTTGTTCATGTGCAGGTGTTGCTTGAGGCCATGGGAGTATAGCCGGTGATGGATCGGGACTAGGCTTGGGAGAAGTTGAGGTCCAGACGGTCGAGGATATCACGCAGGATGCTTAGGCTAGAGAACAATGCATGTGGAGGTAAAGGTTTCCATATGGCATACACGTGGTGTTGTATGCGTATGGAAAGCGGGGTCAAATTTGGTAGGAGTCCAAATTTGGATAGTGTTGAGTTTGTTGCTTGTATGGGAGGTTTCCTATGAGATTAGGACTTCTTGTATGAGTATGATTCGTGGCTAGGGGCAGCCATGATGAGGGTATAAATAGAGGGGCAGGGTGTTGTCTCTCGGGGGAAGTTATATCGAGTTTTAGATCAAGCTTTTAGAGCTTTGAGTTAGGGCTTTGATATTATTCGAAATTGTGGAGAGGAGTGCTGTGGTTGCACTTTGTAAACACTTGTTGATGCAATAAAGTCAAGAGTTTTGATCTACATCTCCGTGTGTTTTTCTACCGGCGTTGTTCTGGATCTTGACGGTCAGACCGAAGTACCACGGACGGTCTAACCGGCGAGAGGCAGCGGTCCAACCGGCGACACCACACCGGTCAGACCGGGGCGCTCGGGCGGTTAGACCGGCTGCGGTGTTTTGACGGCAACGGCGGCGGCGGCGATCTACATCGAAAAGAGGGAAACTTTAATTTCCGCTTAAAGTTTTTGGTTTTTGGTGTTACAACCATTCACCCCCCCTCTGGTTGGCTTGGTATTTGAGATTCAATCCGACAAGTGGTATCAGAGCCTTGTTTTCTTCTTTGGATTTTTACCGATCTAAAGTTTTAACCATGGTGAACAATTTTACAACTAAGCCACATGTTTTCGATGGAGTTGATTTTTCTTATTGGTGTGACAAGATGCAATCTTACATCATGGCGCAAGATTATGATATTTGGCTTAAGGTTGCTAATCCCTATGAGATTCCTGAACAAATTAATACTGCTGCTTTGAAAACTGAATTTGAAAATAATTTCAAAGCTCGAAATATTTTATTGAGTGGGATTTCTCGTTCGGATTTTGATCGTGTGTCGCATTTTAAAACTACCAATGAGATTTGGAACGCTTTGCGTAATTTTCATCAAGGAACTTCCAACATTAAAGAATTGCGTAAAGATCTTTTCAAAAAGGATTACATAAAATTTGAGATGAAACCTGGAGAAACTTTAGATGATTATCTTGCTAGATTTAACAAAATTTTAAGTAATCTTCGATCTGTTGATTCGGCTTATGATATTAATTATTCTCAATCTGAAGTTTCTCGTCACTTTTTGAATGGTCTTGACATTTCTATTTGGGAGATGAAAGTTACATCAATTCAAGAATCTGTTGATATGTCTTGTTTGACTTTGGATTCACTTTACACTAAACTCAAAACTCATGAGATGAATATTCTTTCTCGAAAAATTGATCCTAATACTTTGGTTTCTCCCTCGAGTTCATTGGATCTTGGTGCTTCTTCATCAACTTCTACTGCTCTTGCTTCTATTAATGTCATGTCCGATGATCAACTCGAACTATTCGAGGAGGAGGACTTGACTTTGGCTATTAACAAGTTGTCTCGAGCTTTGAACAATGTTAGGAACAGGAAGCGTGGAGAACCCATTCGATGCTTCAAGTGTGGAGAGCTTGGTCACATCAAGTTCAATTGTCCTAAGTTTGGGAGAGGCAAGAAGGAAGACAATGATGACAAGCCCAAGAACACTTTTAAAGGAAGGAGATCCAAAGAAGCTCTCAAGAAGGTGTTGAATCAAGTCTATGCTGCTTTTGAACCGGCAAGCAATGTTGATCTTAAGAGTGATGAAGATAAGGACAAGGAAAAGTACATCTCTGATTTTTGCTTCATGGCTCATGGTGAATCTAAGTCAGAAATTGAAGATAATGAGGTAAGTCCTTCCATAGAATTTTTTGAAGAAGTAATTTCCACTTTTAGCTCCAAAAATAAAAGATGTGAGAAGATGATTAAAAACAAGAGTTTATCATTGAATCTCTCAATTCTGAAATTGCTAGATTAAAATCTCTTATTCCTGATGATGATAATTGCAAAAATTGTGAGGTTTTAATGCATGAAATTTCAAAAATTAGAGATATCAATTTTGATCATAATTTGAGATTTAAATCTTCTCTTGCTCTTGGATTTGCTTTGCATGCTCGTGTTGTTGATGAATTAATGTTGACAAAGAATATTTTGAAAAAATATAAAACTGCTTTATGTGCAAGTTCTTTGTTCAATGTTTTGTGTGCGAAAAAGATTAAACAAAACAAGGATATTTTGATTTCGCAAAATTGCTCAAAGTGCTTTTTGAATGAAATGAAATTGAAAGATGCTTTAGGACGTGTTGAATACATGGAAAATATTGTAAAGCAAGATGAAGTGCTTTCTTGTTCTAAGTGTCGCAAAAATAAAGGTGTTTTGGTTGATTGTGAAAATTGTGTTAATTTGGATAAAGAAGTTTCTTATTTAAGAAGTTCTTTGGAAAAGTTTTCAGATGGTAAAAAGAAACTTAACATGATTTTGGATCAATCAAAAGTGAGCACTTTCAATCGTGGTGTAGGTTTTAATACTAATGCCTATTTTACAAATCACCAACCTGCTGTTTTGAGCATAACTGAAAAAGGTGATGTTTTGACAAAACCCGAACAAAAGAAAATGATTTTTAAATCTGGTGAAATTTTGGCTTCTCTTCCTTCAATGATTCAAGAGAAAAATTCTTTTGCAAAACCGTCAATTTCAAAACCATCTACTTCAAAAACTTCTTGTCGTGAGAAGTATACTCGTTCTTTTTGTGGAAAAGATGGACATTTGGTTGGTTTTGTTTTAGACTTGCTCATAAACAGAAAAAAGAAAGAGAAATTCCTTTTGTTAAACAACGGTGGCAAAAATTGGGTTTTGGATCGAGGAGCTCGGTTAGATCGACACTGACCAGTTGGTCGGACCGCAAGTGTACCGACGGTCAGACTGGCAGCCAAGTCTGGTCAGACCACAGGGAGAGCGATGGTTAGACCGGCCTCAGGGCTATTTTGCGCGTAATTTAAATCGGACTTTTGTGAAGCATCAAGGTAAGTTTTCAGGTAAGTCTGATTCTGATTTTGTTCGTACATATGTACCTACTAGTTCTATTGGTCGTGTGATTCAGTGTTGGATTCCAAAATTTTTTATTTCTAACCCCAACACGGAGGCCTCGACATTTTCTCGTTTGTAGGTATTTTTACGGCATACTCCCCATGAGTGTTCAACGTTGAGACGACGGTTGCTTTTCAAGGTAACATCAAGGTAATTTTGGATTGATATAATTTTGTTCTACTCTCTCGATTATTAGCTTTTCATGTGCTAGTTTGTGAGATAGTAGTTTTGGTTAACTCAAGTGAATATATGTCAATTCATGAGAATCTTGATGATATCATTGGCAATTGGATGTCTTTTTCAAATATCTTTGATTTCTTCTTGATTTTTCTTCGAGGGAAATTGGAGGTTAATTTGAGGGGGAGTTTGTGCTTTTTCATGCATTCATGTTTATTTTTATGCATTTGTTTATAAATATGAAAATAAATATAATGATAAAAAGAGAGCTTTGTCTTATATCTTTAGTATATTCTTGTGCATGCTAGCAAAATAATTGTGGTTTATTTGTTGCTCTGTTAGCTTGTATGCATTTTAGTCTTTTCATGAAGCTTAAATATTACTTTTAAGTGAGATGATGCATGACACTAATTCTTTTACTTGAATTAAGAAAATATGCAATATTGATGCTAGCATATTGATTGAATGATGAATGTTTATATATATATGCTTTATTGATTTGTTATTCCTCAAATAGCTTTTAAATGCTCATTGTACAAGAGAATAAAAAAAATATTTATGAGTGAAAAAAATGAATACCGAATCCTTGGAAACAGTCTTGACGACAAGGACGTATTCGATGTGAGCAAAAATAATGGGTGCCGAATCCTTGGAAACAGTCTTGACAACAAGGACATACCCGGAATAATTGAGAGAAAAAAATATGAGCAAAAAGACGCTCAAATAAAAGTTAAAAATTCTCTTGATTGTTTTGTGTTAAAGCTTATTTGAGAAAGAGTGATAAATGCAATAGGTGTATATGTATAGATGTTCATTTTTCAACCTATGTGCTTGTGAATATGTTGCATTATAAACCGTTTGAAATCATGAATCTTTATTGCTAAGTTGAGCTTAATTGTAATATCTTTGATTCATGTTTATACTATAGTGTATGCTTGTTAACTAGTTAATAAATTTATCTCCTTATCTTGCAAAACATGATCATGAATTGCTTTTGGTATATTTTAAAGCTCTCGATGAAAACATAGAAAATAAAAAATAAAAATTCATGTTGGTTATGACAAGAGTAAATCATGATATCATTGCATTTATGCTACATTTTTTTTCTCTTTTGCATTCATGATGAAATCATGGTCAAAGGGGGAGAAATATACAAAATGCATGCTTCTTGAAAGGGGGAGAATTGATTTGCTAGTTGATTTTGAAGTTTTGGATTACAAATATGGGAAATTCTTTCTTTTAAAAAGGGGGAGAGTTTTCTTTTCGTCACGTTTGTGATTTTTGAGCCGTCTGAGCTTTTTGATTCGTTTTTGTTTTTCGTTTTTCAAAAACACTAAATTGCATTTTGAAGATGTTGCCAATGTGTTCATCAAGGGGGAGATTGTTGGATCACGTGATGATCTTTGTGATGAGCAATTGTCAAAGGTAAGTGTTTGTGAAAATACGGAGATATGTTTTCAGACGATGAATAGTGTTTGTGCTGACGGTTGTGTACTGGTCAGACCGGGCTAAGGCGGCCGGTCAGACCGGAGGTATGCGAGCGGTCAGACCGGCCGTCACGCGGTCTGACTGGCAGAGGCAGCCGACTTATTGTCGGTTTCGGATTTGGATGTTTCCTTCATGGATTTGACTTATAGATGGTTTCTTTACGTATGGATACTGGTGTTATGCTAATGCGAGTCAAGTTGGGGATAACTTGCACTCGGATATGGAGTTTCTTTGTTGTTCATGTGCAGGTGTTGCTTGAGGCCATGGGAGTATAGCCGGTGATGGATCGGGACTAGGCTTGGGAGAAGTTGAGGTCCAGATGGTCGAGGATATCACGCGGGATGCTCAGGCTAGAGAACAATGCATGTGGAGGTAAAGGTTTCCATATGGCGTACACGTGGTGTTGTATGCATATGGAAAGCGGAGTCAAATTTGGTAGGAGTCCAAATTTGGATAGTGTTGAGTTTGTTGCTTCTATGGGAGGTTTCCTATGAGATTAGGACTTCTTGTATGAGTAGGATTCGTGGCTAGGGGCAGCCATGATGAGGGTATAAATAGAGGGGCAGGGTGTTGTCTCTCGGGGGGAGTTATATCGTGTTTTAGATCAAGCTTTTAGAGCTTTGAGTTAGGGTTTTGATATTAGTCGAAATTGTGGAGAGGAGTGTAGTGGTTGCACTTTGTAAACACTTGTTGATGCAATAAAGTCAAGAGTTTTGATCTACATCTTCGTGTGTTTTTCTACCGGCGTTGTTCTGGATCTTGACGGTCATACCGAAGTACCACAGGCGGTCTAATCGGCGAGAGGCAGCGGTCCAACCGGCGACACCACACCGGTCAGACCGGGGCGCTCGGGCGGTTAGACCGGCTGCGGTGTTTTGACGGCAACGGCGGCGGCGGTGATCTACATCGAAAAGAGGGTAACTTTAATTTCTGCTTAAAGTTTTTGGTTTTTGGTGTTACAACCATTCACCCCCCCTCTGGTTGGCTTGGTATTTGAGATTCGATCCTACACTTCTACTATGGATTTGGTCTGCCAACTTCTGAATTCTTTCGTGGCATTCTTGATTACTACGGTCTCAAGATTTACCATCTGAACCCAAAATCCATATTGCACATTGCCATTTTCATCCACGTATGTGAAGCCTTCCTCAGAATTTATCCCCATTTCAATCTTTTCCGCCGCATGTTTTCTCTTAAGGCCCATCCGACCAAGCATAACCCTTGTGTTGTTGGTGGCGCCGGATTTCAACTCCGTGGCACTCTTCGCAAAGACTACTTTCCTTTTCCCCTAAAATTTTCCAACAAGGGCTAGCATGCAAATTGGTTCTACATTTCCAACCCAGCCCCCAGCTTGTCTGACTTCATCGGTCTTCCGCCAATCGAACGGGCCAACTGGAATGCCTTGCCCGAGAACCAAGACTGGGTACAAACTAATAATCTTTTGGCAAAGATTCTTGAAATGAAGAACAAGGGTCTCCAAGGAGAACAGATCACTCGGCACTTCATCAAATGTCGACTGGCGTCCATCAAAGAAAGATCCAAGCTAGCCTTCGAATATGAAGGACAAAGTAACCCCAACCGGGAAGATCGAGAATCTCTAAACTTCCAAGTCTTGTGCGCTCGGATGTACAAAATCTTCTCCACTGGAATTGTAATAGACTACAGCAACAAACTGCCAGTTATTCCCTACAACCTTCATCGACCACCTCCTCCGGTGAGTAAATTCTACAACTTCAATGATTTTTATCTTGCCATGTTCTTCAATATTTCTCAAAGAAAATATTGCTTGTAGGCGAATGCTCTGATCATCTCCAGACCATATAAAGTTTATCATGAAGAAGTGCCAGCCCAGCCGACTACCAGGAAGCCGACTGGTGGTCCAAAGATCAAGCCTCAAGCGAAAAGCAAAATAGCTGCAGCCGCTATTGAAGAAACTAGCAAACGCGTAAGCAAACAGAGGAAGCTAGTCATTGATGACTCGGATGAAGAGTCTGAAGAGGTCCAAACTCCCAAGGCCAATATCAGCTCACCAAGGCCATCCACCAGATCCGCTCCAAAAATCAGAAAATCCAACAGGTATTCTTCACACGACTAATATTGTCTTTTTCCTGAGAACTTATTTGATTCCACTTTAATCACCTTCTATCTTCTTCTACAGAAAACCTCAAAACATAAATCCCATCGGCCAAACAGAAGAAACAATCCCAACTGTAGCGCCGGAAAACAAAAGACTGCAGAACAAGGGTCCCAGGACCCTCTCCCGAGTAAGACTACTCCTGACCAAGTGCCCCCAACTGCCAATCAAGCTCCCCCAACTGGAAACCAGTCGGATTCTGTTGATCAAACATCAACTCAAGGACCCCCGACTGAAAATCAGCCGGACAAGGAAAAGCAAGTCCCAGTCAACCAAGAAACACCAGTTGAAGATCCAGCATCAGCTACTGAAAAAATCAACGAGGATCAAACAGCTAAGGATGCTGCCACTCAAGAAGACCATCCCGAAGAGACAACAGGTAAACCCATCAATCATCACATCTTTATCTTGAACATGTCTTCTGAATTCTATCTTTCACATCATCCTTAGAACAAACAACTAGAGAAGACGAAGAAATTATCTGACTGAAATCCATAGAAGACTCAATGCCTCCAATCAAGATCGAGTGGCGCGATGCAGAAGGCAAGGAGCAAGGCATCATATTAAACAAGCAAAAAGAAGCTGAAGAACAAGACATGCTTGTTGCCAGCCTCAATGAAGCCACTCGATTGATGAACGTAAGAAGAAATTTCTCATATCTCAATTGCATAATCCCTTATAATCGACTGACTCATGTTTTGCAATGTAGAGAATATATCGTCGCTCATAGGCTAAATCTGACACCTTGGAGAAACTTGTACCTCATGTCGATTCCCTAGAGAACATCCAGCAAGAACTCAAAGAGGCCAAAGAAGAAACCATAGCTAGAGAAACTGTCTTGCGAGAAGAGATCAGCAAGCTTCAGGATATGAATCTGGAACTTCGTGGTTCAATCGGAGGTAAGAAAAATCAACTCATCTGTTCTTGGTCAATCTGTTTATCTCTTACTAATTCTATGTCCCCATGCTTTAGCCAACTTATCCGAGATTGAATCCCTCAAGGCTCAACTAAAGAAATCAGAGAACAACAATGCCAAGCTTGAGTCAAATAGAGATAAAGCCATAGCAGAAATTGAAGGTAACCCCATAAAACTCATACTCCTTGATTCAACTCATCTTGGTCATCAATATAATCTGAATTGTATCAATCTTGCAGCCAAAAAAGTTAAATCATGTGCTCAATTTGAAGTCTTTGCTGAAAAAGTCCAAAGAGCCGAGAGAGTCAGGGATGATATTGCTAATGCGGCTAAGCCAATCTTGTCAGCAATCTATCAGAATGGCCTAGGAACAAGTGCTGAAGATGCACTGAAGATCTTTGACAAACTCAGGATAGCTCCAAAGAAGTACATGGAAAATATTACTAATGTTACTACCATGAGTGCGAGTCAAACTCTAGCAATGACAAAGTCTCTCTATCCCCGAGTAGATATAAATTCTATAGGAGATGGCTTTGCAGACGGCACTACTGATGAACAAGCCCTAGAGCTGATAAATGAAGCTCAGGAATCTGCCAAGAAGATTGCTGCCGATGTAGTTGAAAATTTCCAGGGATAAATGCTTGATGTAAATAACTCTTGTGATCCAACTTGTAAATACTCAGTTTATTTATGTTTATGCCCTAATTTGAGTCTTCACATTTAATTTCTTAAAAATTTTCGTCCGACTGTTACCAAGCCTAAACATGACTAAGTCATTAAAAAAATTTCAGTCCTTATTTACTTAACTCAAATCAAAACAACAAACAATGATAAACCAAATATAAACAAGTTATTGTTAAAAAACTTCATACTTTATTGATACTCATAGCCCCCGACTGGCAACTCAAGAAGGCAACTTATTTGAAGTCGGCGGTCGAGAAGAACATGATACAAAAAATTGCAATTAAGTATAATATCGACGGAGGTGTTCAATGTTCCATGAATTCTCCACAATTGTCCCATCTTCACGCTTCAAACGATACGCTCCTGGCCGAGTGACTTCAGCAATTATGAAAGGTCCTTCCCATAATGGAGATAATTTATGTCTATCCTTCGTCGTCTAAATCTTTCTCAGAACCATATCACCAACAATAAACGCTCGTGATCGAACATGACGATTATGATAACGCCGAAGTCCTTGGAGATACCTCGCCGACTGAACAAGTGCAGCTTCACGAGCCTCTTCTAGTCGGGTCAAGTCATCAACTCGGTCTTGATCATAATGCTCATAATTGAAATTACGAACTCGAAGAGATTCAAACTCCATCTCACTCGGCAACATGGCTTCAGCCTCATAAACTAAAAAGAAAGGCGACTGACCCATAGCCCGACTGGGCGTAGTCCTTAATGACCATAATACCGAAGGCAACTCTTGAACCCATCTACCAGCATAGGGGCGCAATCTGTCAAAGACTCGGGCCTTGATACCCTGAAGAACCATACCATTAGCATGTTGAACCTGTCCATTGCTTCTAGGATGTGCCACTGACGCATAACAAATCTTGATTCCAAAATCTTTATAAAATTCTTTAAAAATACCTCCAATGAACTGGGTCCCATTATCAGTAATAATTCTATTTGGAACACCAAACCGATGCACAATGATTAAAATAAAATCTTGCGCCTTATCTGCAGTTATTGTAGCAACCGGCCTAGCCTCAATCCACTTAGAAAACTTGTCAATTGCAACAAAAAATGTGTAAAACCTCCTAGATCCTTTTTAAAGGGACTAACCATATCCAAACCTCGAACCGCAAAGGGCCATGAAAGCGGAATTGTTTGCAACTCTTGGGCTGGAACATGACTTTGTCGGGCAAAAAATTGACAACCTTCATAGGTTCGAACCACCTTATCCACATCGGTAACCGCCGTGAGCCAGGAAAAACCTTGCCGATAAGCCTTGCCCACCAAACTACGCGCTGCAGCATGACTGCCACAAATCCCCGAGTGAATATCCTGTAACAACTGTCATCCTTCCTCGGGTGTAACGCATTTTAACAAGACTCCAGACGGGCTTCTCCAGGATAACTTCGAAGAAACCAAGACGTAATTCTGACTACGACGTCGGACTCGCTCTGCATCATCTCGATCTTCGGGTAACTCCTGCCGAGTCAGAAAATTGATAAAGGGTGTTCTCCAGTCAGCATCAAGCATGAAAACCTGGTTTGCAACCTCTTCTTCGGTGGCTTGCTTTTTAGCAACAGTCGGCTCATGGAGATGCTCTACAAAGACATCAGTCAGAGCTGCCTCTCGTTTAGAGCCAAATTGGGCTAATTGATCTGCCGTCTCATTGTTGTGCCTTAAGACATGAGATAACTCCAAGCCATCAAACTTGTCTTCTAGCTTACGAACTTCTTGACGATAAGCAGCCATATTGTCATTTAAACAAGACCAATCCTTCATCACCTGATTTACTACCAACTGAGAATCTCCTCGTACAATCATTTGACGTATGCCGAGTGACACAGCAAGTCGTAGTCCGTGAAGTAAGGCTTCATACTCGGCCACATTGTGTGAAGCTGCAAAATGTATCTGAAGAACATACCGCAGTCTTTCTCCAGTAGGGGAAATTAAGACAACTCCAGCTCTTGTACCGGTGACTCGTTTAGACCAAACAAAATGCATGGTCCAGTATTGCGGCTCCTCCCTAGGTACATCTCCTTGGCACTCAGTCCACTCGGCCACGATGTCGGCCAAGATTTGAGACTTTATAGATGTTCTTGCTTTGAAGGTAATATCCAATGGCATCAATTCCAAAGCCCACTTTGCGATACGCCTAGTAGCCTCCCGATTATGGATGACATCGCCAAGTGAAAAGGATGTAACCACAGTAACCGAATGGCTTTGAAAATAATGAGCTAACTTCCTACCGGTAATTGAAACTCCATATAATAATTTTTGTACCTGGGTATAACGTGTTTTGGATCCGGCCAGCACCTCGCTAACGAAGTAGATTGGCCTTTGAACTTTCTGAGCTCGTCCTTCCTCTTCCCGCTCTATGACTAGAATCGTGCTGACCACCTGAAAAGTTGCGGAAACGTAGAATAACAAGGGTTCTTGAGGATAAGGTGAAGCTAACATGGGTGGTGTTGTGAGGAAATTCTTGAAGTCTTCAAAAGCTTTCTGGGCCTCTGGGGTCCACTGGAACTCGTCTGTTTTCTTGAGCAGCTTGAACAAGGGCATGCCTCATTCCCCATGTTTAGAAACAAACCGGCTTAATGCTGCCATGCATCTCGTAAGCTTCTGGACATCCTTCTAGGTCCTCGGCGGCTTCATGTTCTGAATGGCATTGATCTTCTCTGGGTTGGATTCAATGCCATGATGAGACACCATAAAACCGAGTAGTTGCCTGATGGCACTCCAAAAGTACACTTTTCCGGATTCAACTTCATCCAGAAGGCTCAAATATTTGAGAAAGTTTCTTATAGGTCGGTGATCAAATCCTGTCTTTGCTTGGTCTTGATGACAACATCGTCGGCATAAGCCTCCACGTTCCTCTCGAGTTGAGTCTGAAGGCATCTCTGGATCATACGCTGATAAGTAGCTCTGGCGTTCTTGAGGCCAAACGGCATCATGATGTAACAATAAGATCCAAACGGGGTGATAAATGATGTCTTCAAGCAGTCGGATTCCTTCAAGCTGATTTGATGGTATCCCGAGTAACAATCCAGGAAGCTTAGAAGCTCGCAGCCAGCGGTTGAGTCGACGACTTGATCAATGCGGGGCAATCCAAAGGGATCCTTGGGGCAAGACTTGTTAAGATCAGTATAATCAACACACATGCGCCATTGTCCTGTCTTCTTTCGAACTAGAACTGGGTTGGCCAACCAGTCGGGGTGGTAAACTTGTTTGATGAATCCAATCGCCAAAAGCTTGGCGAGTTCCTCCTTAATAGCATCTCTTCGATCCTACGCAAAACGACGAAGCCGTTGTTTGATAGGTTTTGCATCCTCTTTGACATTTAATGAGTGCTCAATCACCTCTCTAGGAATACCAGGCATATCAGATTGTTTCCAAGTGAATATATCTTTATTATTTTGTAGAAAGGTGATGAGCGCGCTTTCCTATTTATAATCCAGCTCAACGCCTATTACAGCAGTTTTGGAGGGGTTAGAGGGATCAAGTGGAATCTTCTTCTTCTTGGCGTCACCTTCTCCCATCTTGGCCATCTTCTTTGCTGGGATCTCACCTTCGCCTGATGTTGATGCGGCCAGTCGGACCTCCTGTTGGCCAAGCAATCTCTCACGAGATTGGGCCATGTCACAGCTTTCCTTGTCGTAAGTGAAAGCTTGCCTGACATCACTGCGCAGGGAGATGACTCCATTAGGACTGAGCATCTTCATCATAAGGTAGGTGTAATGCGGGACTGCCATGAATTTGGCAAGCACAGGTCTTCCAAGGATTGCATGGTAAGCAGCTTCAAAGTCGGCAATTTCAAAGCTGACGTTCTCAGTACGAAAGTTCTCCCGAGTGCCGAAGGTGACTGGAAGAATGATTTGCCCGAGTGGCATATATGACAGCCCTGGGATGACTCCGTGAAAAGGGGCTAAACTCGGCTTCAATTTTGATCTTGGGATTTGCATCTCGTCCAGTGTCTTGGCGAAGAGGATATTGAGAGCGCTGCCACCAACGATGAGGACACGCTTGAGCTTGACGTTGCGAACTACCAGGTCTAGTACCAGGGGATACCGCCCCGGGTGAACCACTCGGTCAGGGTGATCCGAGAGGTTAAACGTGATAGCCACCTCCGACCATCGTAGGTAACGTGGGACTTCAGGCTGATTTCTCTGTCAGTCAGTTTCTGCTTCCTCTTTGATTCATATGCTAGTGGCCCTCCAAAAATATGGTTTAACTCGGTCCTATGGTCTTGGAAGGGTTCTAAGCCATCGTTTGCATTGTCCTTCTTAGTTCCTAAGGTACCGACTCCGTCTGTTGGCTTCTGGAGTTGAGTAGCATAATGCTTGGTGAACTGTTTGTAGATGAAGCAATCCTTGGCCGCATGTTTGTGATTCGGGTGATGAGTGCATTGGGCGTTCATGATCCTGTCGTAGGCGCTGACTCGTGGATGCTGTTGTTGGTAGTTCGACGTTGTGGCGACTAGTTCCTCGGGCTTACGCTTGCGATCTTTTTGGCCACCATTGCCGTTGCCGTTGCTGTTGTCCTTCTTAGGGTGCCAGCTACTCCCGAATTGCTTGTCCTGCCATGATGCTTTGGTTGCGTCGTTTGACTTGGCATAGGAATCGGCTGTCTCGAACATCTTCTTGACTGTCCTTCGAGGCTTGTGCCCGAATTTGCTGATTAACAACTCATTGCAAACACCTTTCTGAAACGCGGCTGTGATGACGTCGTCAGTGATGTCAGGAATCTTGTTTCGTTTCTTGAAAGGGACCCGGGCCTTTCAAAGGTACCATGGAAATTGGCGATGAAGTGGTCTCAAAGCTCGCTCCAAGAATCGATTGAACCCCTTGGTAAACTTGCGAGCCAGTTTCTGGCTGAGTCGGCGAGAGCGACGGGTAGGTAGTTTGCCATGGCCTTGTTGTCTCCTCCTGCTGCGCAAATTGCGAGGGTATAGATGGTCAACCATGACTCGGGGTTGGTTTTGCCATCGTATTTGTCAATCCTAGTGGGCTTGCAACCACTCGGCCAATTCACTCGACGCAGGTCCCGAGTAAACGCGGGTACTCCTTCATCATAGTTGTCGGGGAAATTACTTTGGTCTTCATGATAGGGCTTATTGCGCTCGCGATGACGCCGGTCAAGTATCTCCCTCAAGTCACTCGGCGCGGGCTTTCGAGAGTCACTCTGGTGATTGGAGCTATTGCCATAGCGGATTCGATCATGGACGGGCGGTCGACCGTGATCTCTCTCACGAGAGTCGATCGACTGATCTCGACGTTTCCAGATTGCATGGTGACGGGGGTCATTAGACTTGCCAGGTATCTTGTTGTGCTCGGGTCTTCGGTAATCCTTGGATCGCATTGGTGGTAGACAGCTACCTTCGGGTGTCTCGGTGATGGACTCGGTGGCTCCCCGAGCAGCGCCCGTAGGAGCGCCGAGTCGTGCTGTGGCAGCGACCATAGTCTTGACTAGGGGTGGACGAAAAGCTCGTGGCTCGTTAGCTCGCTCGACTCGCGACAGGCTCGGCTCGGCTCGGCTCGGCTCGTTCCATTTTCCTAACGAGCCGAGCTGGCATTTTAGCTCGTGTTGACGCCAAATCCGTACCGCCGATGAGGATCCGGCGTGCGGACACACGAAGGCCTGGGAGATCTGCTTAGCTCCAGTGCAGGTCCTAAAATTGATGAAGCGCGGGCGTGCCAGTCAGTTTGATCCTGCCACTGACAAGATATGCAAAACAACATAACAGAAAGTCTATCGGCCGATAGGCCGATAGGGCAAAAACGTATCGGCCGATAGGCCGATAGCCAAAACAACCGATCGGCCGATGAGCCGATGGCACAATTCCAGCCGATGTACTGAACAAATATCTATATAGAGACGATCGGCTGACGATAACATGATGATATAGCAATATGATATAGCATAATCCAGATAAATATAAGATAAACATTGATATGAAGATTAAAGCACACATCGGCCAGAAGTCCGATGGCATAAACTCTCAACAAGCAGATAAACAATATATACTCTGTTGTCATCGGCCAGATCCAATCTATATGTAAAACTCTTGGGCCGATGCAACGTCCAGATAACTCACCGGCTGAAACCCCGATGAAACCCTTATTGGCAGTCAATAAGCAGGCTAGAGATTACGGTTCTAATCACGACTTAGTAGGTCAAACCGAACTGATGCAGCACTAAGTATGAGAAGAAACGCAAGACCTAGACAATCAAGCCCTTGACTGATTTTCAGGGTGGTGGATACCTTAGCCAATCTAATCTAGCAAGGCAATTTAGTCAATACCGGCATAAACCCTAAAACGAATCTCGGCCGATAAGACTAAATCGAGAAGCCGAACCAGATTGACTAAGATATATGATAATAGGTGCTTACGTTGTTGAGATCAGAACGACGAAGCCCTAGCCCCGACAACGCAGGCAGCCATAACGAGACTTACCCCTCGTGAGAAGGGCATGAACTCGCCGAAGAAGACGAAAGTAAAAGGTTGGCGATGCGCCGAAGTTGTATTGATCGTGTGATAAAAATTACATGAACTACAGGCTTACATATTTATACCCATAAACTAACAAAGATCCTAACAGATTACGACTCAAACTTTCCTAAAGATAAAAGGAAACTAACAAACTTATCCTAATTAACAGATACAAGCCGCATCCTCCTCAAACTCGGTCTTCTTTGGATAAGATCTTCCCGAATCTAACAAGAATCCGACTGCTTTTGGTGGTTGGTTTGAGATAACCCCCATCGGCCGATGTAGAACTCTAGGCCGATACTAGCTTTGAGCCGATATAGATCCTGGGCCGATGAGGACTTCGGGGCTTACCAAATTCTGGTGTTAACACATGCCCCCCAGTTTTGGAGTATGAGAAGTCATGCTTCAAAATTACCCTTGCCTTGATCGCCCCAAAACTGATTCTTCTCTTCTTCTTGACATCGGCTCTCGTAAACCGATACCTTCTGTATTAGATGAGCCAGGCTGTCAAACTCATGGAAAAAGAATCTATCTTTGATAGGCGCTGACAACCCTTGGAACGCAAGATCTGCTAGTTGTTCATCACTTAGGCTCAAACTATAACATCGGTTGCGGACATCACGAAATCTTTGAATATACTCCACAGCCGATTCCCCTTCTTGCTGTTTGACTAAAATCAAATCTGAAAACTTCAACTTATTGTCCCCAGCAAAGAAGTACTGATGAAATTGCTTCTCAAGATCGGCCCAACCTCTGATTGAATTTGGTGGCAATGACGCAAACCATGTGAAGGCCGATCCAGTCAAAGATAATGGAAAAAATCTAACCCTCAGAGCTTCTTCAGCCGATGCCTCCCCACACTGAGCTAAAAATCGGCTGATATGTTCCATTGTAGTCATATTACCTTGCCCTGAGAATTGGAAAAAGTCTGGAATCTTGTATCGGCCTGGAAGTGGAACCCTATCAAACCACTCAGGATAGGCGGCCGATACATAGAAGTCTGATCCTTAGGTTTAATTCCAAACTGTTCCTCTATTACTTTTGCAATCATATCGGCCCAATCTTCTTTAGACTGATATCTTTGAGCTTCTTCTGGCCGATATTGTTGATGTGGCTCTCCAGGCTGATGCTGATCTATTTGCCCCCCAAGCCAATGTCGTTGTTGCCGATGAGCTGAAATTGTTCGTCGATTTGCCCCCCTCTGATTTCTTAAGGCAATCACTCTGGGAACTATCTTCTCGATCAAACCATGTAATGTACTCACCAAAACTCCAGATCGATCAAACACAGTGCGACGAACGATTTCATCAACTGTCTTTTGAAGGTTCTCATCTCCATCGGCTCTTCTTCTTCCTCTATCGGCTTGAGAGATGTTCTTCCTTGGCCTTGACTTCTTTCAGACATATTGTTGTGATGTGGGTTCCACGAGCCGTGTAAAAATCTGCAATCCAAAACACGGTCCCACCGGGCGTGCCAAAAATGTGTTGACGCCAAATCCGTACCGCCGATGAGGATCCGGCGTGCGGACACACGAAGGCCTGGGAGATCTGCTTAGCTCCAGTGCAGGTCCTAAAATTGATGAAGCGCGGGCGTGCCAGTCAGTTTGATCCTGCCACTGACAAGATATGCAAAACAACATAACAGAAAGTCTATCGGCCGATAGGCCGATAGGGCAAAAACGTATCGGCCGATAGGCCGATAGCCAAAACAACCGATCGGCCGATGAGCCGATGGCACAATTCCAGCCGATGTACTGAACAAATATCTATATAGAGACGATCGGCTGACGATAACATGATGATATAGCAATATGATATAGCATAATCCAGATAAATATAAGATAAACATTTGATATGAAGATTAAAGCACACATCGGCCAGAAGTCCGATGGCATAAACTCTCAACAAGCAGATAAACAATATATACTCTGTTGTCATCGGCCAGATCCAATCTATATGTAAAACTCTTGGGCCGATGCAACGTCCAGATAACTCACCGGCTGAAACCCCGATGAAACCCTTATTGGCAGTCAATAAGCAGGCTAGAGATTACGGTTCTAATCACGACTTAGTAGGTCAAACCGAACTGATGCAGCACTAAGTATGAGAAGAAACGCAAGACCTAGACAATCAAGCCCTTGACTGATTTTCAGGGTGGTGGATACCTTAGCCAATCTAATCTAGCAAGGCAATTTAGTCAATACCGGCATAAACCCTAAAGCGAATCTCGGCCGATAAGACTAAATCGAGAAGCCGAACCAGATTGACTAAGATATATGATAATAGGTGCTTACGTTGTTGAGATCAGAACGACGAAGCCCTAGCCCCGACAACGCAGGCAGCCATAACGAGACTTACCCCTCGTGAGAAGGGCATGAACTCGCCGAAGAAGACGAAAGTAAAAGGTTGGCGATGCGCCGAAGTTGTATTGATCGTGTGATAAAAATTACATGAACTACAGGCTTACATATTTATACCCATAAACTAACAAAGATCCTAACAGATTACGACTCAAACTTTCCTAAAGATAAAAGGAAACTAACAAACTTATCCTAATTAACAGATACAAGCCGCATCCTCCTCAAATCGGTCTTCTTTGGATAAGATCTTCCCGAATCTAACAAGAATCCGACTGCTTTTGGTGGTTGGTTTGAGATAACCCCCATCGGCCGATGTAGAACTCTAGGCCGATACTAGCTTTGAGCCGATATAGATCCTGGGCCGATGAGGACTTCGGGGCTTACCAAATTCTGGTGTTAACAGCTCGTTAGAGATAACGAGCCAGCTCGAGCTGGCTCGCGAGCTGCTCGTGAGCCTTAATGAGCTAGACCAATCCATACCTCAGCCAGGCCACAAAGCCCATAGGCCGGTAGGCCCATTTATTTAGAAGGAGGCCCAATACATCAAAACCCTAGGTCGTCCGGTTCTCAGTTCCTCACTCGGTCACTACTCACTCCTCCCAACTCCCGTCCTCCGGTCCTCCCTAGTCCCTTCCTCGCGCTTCTTTGGCCGCCGCCACCACTCGCGCTCAGCCGCTCACGCTTCACCGACCGCCGCCACCGCTCGTGGGCTTCGTGGCCCTCCGACTGCCGCCGCCACTCATCCACCGCCACTACCTATCGCCGCTGTCGCCACTCATCTGCCGCCGAAGCCCATTGCCGAAACCCTAACTTATCCGCCACCGCCCCTCATCGTCGAAGGCTCGAAGCCCACACCGCCGCCGCCCCTCATCGCCGAAGCCCACACCGCCGCTGCCACTCATCCGCCACCGCCCCTCATCGCCGATCTCAATCCCTTTCCGGATGTTTGGATGTATTGGCTCACGAGCCAAACGAGCCAACTCGAGCTTTTGAATGAGTCGAGCCGAGCTGGGTTTTTAGCTCGTTTGGATAACGAGCCGAGCCGAGCCAGCTCGTTATCTTAACGAGCTAGACCGAGCCGAGCCGAGCCGAGCCGAGCTGGCTCATTATCCACCCCTAGTCTTGACTTTATCCAAGATTGGAGTTACGTTGGGCGGTGCCACATCCATGACGGTGTCGATGAGGGTGAGAGCGGCGACTGCGTTTTGTTGGGGCGTGAGGAAGACGTTGGTGTTGTTGACTCGGGTCTGAAGTATGGCGTCATGATTGGAGCGCCCAGCCGCCCTTAGATCTCATCTTCTCTTGTCGTTGTCTTCTTTACGCTTGAGTTCCTCCTCCTTGCGCTTGCGCTCCTCTTCGAACTTGGCTCGTTCTTCTTCCGTAGCCCTGCGGGCCACGGCCGAGTCGGTCTCCCCTATTTTGGCCATGAGGACGTTGGAAAATAGCGGGGTGCAGTTGTCGTCGAAGTCAGAGTCATTGATGTCCTTCGTGGAGACATCATAAAGATCATCGAAGTCGGAAGAGCTAAGGTAGTCGGCGATCTCGGTAGATGAGCACGATCCGAGAGGTTGAATCATGACGGCGATCTCCCTGGAGCTCGGACTGCAGCCTGACGGCGATGCAGAAAATTCTCCCGAGTGGTTCAGATCCAACTCGGAAGATAGAAAGTTGGAGTAGATCTCGGCGTAGTTTGGTAACCTGAACGGCGCCGAGTGGTTTTCCCCTCCCGACTGGTTCGAATCCGAGTCAAGGAGAAAAATATTGCCAAAGTTGTCAGCGATGAAGTCGAGGCTGCCAAAGCGGAACGCCTGTCCTAGAGGGAAGGCGAAGTCGTCGATGCCTGATGTAGATCCCATCGTGCTAGTCGACGAGAAGAAAACTTGACGCACCCCTACCTGGCGCGCCAACTGTCGAAACCTGATTTCGGCAATAAGAAACAGGGGTAGCGTATAAGTACCAAACACGATGGGTTAGTAGACAAAAGAATTTAGACAGGTTCAGCCCTTCTATGAAGAAGTAACACCCTTTTCCTATTTCAGGGATTGGATCCGCCGAGTTGTGTATTGATCTTATGATCGAGTTGTGTATTAAGAAAACCTATCTAATTGCTATTGTCTCTATATCCCTCAAAGGACATCCTACCCCCCTTATATAGGTTTAGAGGGTAGACTCATGAGTCGGAGACCTAACTACATACAGTATAAGACTCCATAATATTCCCGACTTAGGACTATAAGTCGTTTCTTAATACACAAGGTAATGTAATACTTAAGTCCTAAGCCTATTACATGATCATGACTCAGAACCTATCCCCTATAGTCAGTCAGATAAGCTAGGCATGTGGGTATATGGTACCCATAATCTCCACACACCAGTCGGTCGATAGCTGCTAGCCGAATGCATGCGGGGAGCTTGATTACTGATTTTAGGAGGTCGGGAGACGAGAAGGGCATTTTCCTGCAAGGATGGTTTTTCAAGATATATTATTGACAAATGAGAATAAATAACTGAGAATTGACATGATTGGTGAATTAGCTTATCGGAGGAGGTCACCACAGTCCACTATGATCCCGGAGGAGAAGAATTTATACATACGCGAACACAAGATTTGGAAATCTAGAGATTCGCGGTCCTCGTGGTTTGGATCCACTACTACAAAAACCTCCATAGGTACTGGCCACATAGGTGCCGGATTTGCTAGAACCGGTACCTAAAAGACAAATAGACCCAATTTTTCCACGAACCGGCACCTATAAGGTCTTATAGGTGCGGTTGGATGGGAGAAGCTCATAGGTGCCGGTTTGTAACAAAAACCGGTACCTATGAGCCCAAAAAAGGTGCCGGTTTTATTTACAAACCGGCACCTATCACATAAGTGCCGGTTCGTAATAAGAACCGGCACCTATGTTACGGCAACATAGGTGCCGCTTTAACCTAATAAACCAGCACCTATCACATAGGTGTCGGTTCTTATTAAAAACCGGCACCTATGTGGTGGCTTCCTTCGGAAGGAAACTAAATAGGTGCCGGTTCATAACATTAACCGACACCTATATCCCCCAAGTCTATATATACCCCTTGTTCACTGCATTCTCATGATTTTGAGGCTTCTCTTCAGCTCATCCAAACGGGGGAGGAGGTTTTGCCCAAAAATTTAAAAAATATCGAGAGATCTATGTGTTTGCATGCGTAAAGGTTAGTATGTGTTGATTCGATATGTAATTCGCACTAATATTTGTCAAGTTAATTATTTTTTGCAATTTGTTTTGTTGAATGAGAAGCATGAGAAAGTATGATGACTTATTATATTGGAGTAATTTAGAGATTAATCATCAATGAGTAATGTAACTGTTATTAACATATATCAGAATTTTAATAGATATAGAGAATGATATACGTATGTTAGTGGTTAATTTAAGAATTTTCGTAGGAGCGATGGATGAGGGAGGGATGAACATTCCGCAGCGCGGTACCTTGGAATATGCCAGGAGAGTAACCAACTTCGTGATCACAGCCACGAGATCCAGATCATTGAACACGACGGAACACTTGCGTTGTCCATGCGCTGATTGCAGGAATGAGAGACAGTTTCCTGCAAAACAAGTTCATGAGCATCTCCTAACAAGGGGTTTTATGCCTAATTACACATGTCAGGACAATCATGGTGAAGATGAGAATCTGGATGTAATGGACGGAGGCAATGTGGAGTTGCCTGCTGACGGAGGTGGATATGATAGTGACGAATCAGATGGTTTAGATCAGATGTTACGCGATGGGGAGACAGCCTACGACGATGACAGGCAATACGAGAAGTTCAAGGGCATGGTGGAGGACTCAAAAACCCCGCTTTATCCAGGATGCAATGAGCAGCACACCAAGTTACACGTCGTCCTCTCGTTGCTGCAGATGAAATCAACCAACGGTTGGACTGACAAGAGCTTCACAGAGCTTCTACAGCTGATTGGAGACCTCCTTCCAGCGGGTCATGTGCTACCAGAAACAACATACCGAGCGAAGAAGGTTGTCTGCCCACTTGGACTGGAAGTGCAGAAAATTCACGCATGTCGAAATGACTGTATCCTATATCGAGGTGACTATGCAGACTTGGATACATGTCTAGTTTGCGGAGCACCGCGGTATAAGGGTGGAGTTAACGATGATGATGATGTTGATGATGACAGTGGTGGCCCAGTCCTGAAGAAGAGGAAAGTGCCCGTTAAAGTTGCGTGGTATTTTCCTATAATCCCTCGGATTGAACGCATGTATGCAAACAAAAAACATGCAAAGATGATGCGTTGGCACCACGAAGAGCGTAAGAAGGATGGAATGATAAGACACCCTGCCGATGGATCTCAATGGAGAAAGATAGATAGAAAGTATAAAAAACATTTTGCGCAGGAGATTAGGAATATAAGGTTTGGGCTGAGCACGGACGGGATGAATCCATTTGGTGACATGAGCAGTCGGCATAGCACGTGGCCAGTGGCACTTGTTATCTACAACCTTC
Source organism: Oryza officinalis (assembly GCA_008326285.1). Lineage (NCBI taxonomy): Eukaryota > Viridiplantae > Streptophyta > Magnoliopsida > Poales > Poaceae > Oryza > Oryza officinalis. The sequence goes on along the minus strand of BDMV01000002.1, from coordinate 42,642,225 downwards.
CTTCATGGTTGTGCATGAAGCGTAAGTATATTATGATGCCACTTCTAATCCAAGGGCCCAAGCAACCTGGCAACGATATCGATGTCTACTTCGGGCCATTAGTGGATGATCTTAAGTTTCTATGGGACCGGGGTGTGCAGATGTGGGATGCGTACAAAAGAGAGTACTTCACCTTAAGGGCAATGTTGTTCGTTACCATCCAAGATTACCCTGCAGCTGGTAACACATCCGGGCAAACAGTGAAAGGTGGTTGTGCATGTGTGCAGTGCATGCGGGATACAGCGAGCAGGTGTCTGAAGTACTCCGGAAAGACTGTGTACATGCGCCATCGGAGGTTTCTTCCAGCCGGCCACCAGTACCGTAGCAATACAAGAGATTTTGATGGCACGGTGGAGGAGGGTACAGCTCCAACACATCGTACCGGCAGAGAGATTTTTGAAGAGGTACAAGATATTGAATGTATATTTGGTAAGGGGCAAGGCAATCGAGGCACAACGAGCAAGGGTGGTGAGAAACCTCTTTGGAAGAAGAAATCTATTTTTTGGGAACTACCATATTGGAAAGATTTGGATGTCCGTCACGCGATTGACGTGATGCATGTTGAGAAGAATGTGTGCGAGAGTTTGATGGGACTCCTGCTAAACATACCCGGCAAGACAAAGGACACGTTGAAAGCCCAGAGAGACCTCGCAGACATGAACATCAGGCCCGAGCTACATCCTCTAGAACGGCCCAATGGTCGCCAGTACCTCCCTCCCACGTGCTACACCCTTAGTGCCGCAGAGAAAATAAGCCTGTTGGAGTGCCTGCAGGGTGTCCGAGTCCCCTCTGGTTACTCTGCGAACATTAAAAGACTTGTCAACATGAAGGAGAAGAAATTAGTGGGCATGAAGTCACATGATTGCCACGTGCTGATGACACAACTTCTTCCTGTTGCTATTAGAGGCATTTTGCCAGATAAGGTTCGAAACCCAATCATAAAGCTGTGCTCGTTCTTCAATGCTATATATCAGAAGGTGATCGATCCAAGCATGCTAGACAAGCTCCAAGCAGATGTAATCATTACCCTTTGCCAGCTCGAGATGTGTTTTCCACTATCATTTTTTGATATAATGGTTCACCTCGTGTCACATATCGTGAAAGAGATAAAGATTCTCGGCCCAGTGTATCTGCATAACATGTGGGCTTTCGAGAGGTTCATGGGGATCATAGAGAAGTATGTGCGTAATAGAGCTCGACCAGAAGGCAGTATCGTAGAGGGTCATGCAACAGAGGAGGTAGTTGAGTTCTGTATCGACTATATGGATTTGCATCCCATTGGTGTGCCGATGTCTCGACACGAGGGCAGGCTACTAGGGATAGGGACACTAGGGCATAAGGCAATTTTCGCTCCTAGCCTGGAAACATTACAGCAAGCACATTTCGCAGTGCTCCAGCAGTCGGCCTTGGTGGCTCCATTTGTCGACATGCATTATAACACACTCCGCAGCGAGAACCCAAGCAAATCAGAGGCATGGATAGCTAAGCAGCATAGGTTGAATTTTGGCGATTGGTTACGGAAGCATATCATTGCTATGAATACTGATAGTGACCAGCTGTATGTTTTGTCTCGGGGACCTGCGAGCACAATTCATTCATTCCAAGGGTATGACATTAATGGATATACATTTTACACGAGAACCCAGGATGCCAAGAGCTCGTATCAAAATAGTGGTGTCCGCATAGACGCCTTCGACAGTAATGGTGTAGAACAAACGTACCATGGTTATATAGAGGCAATCTGGGAGCTTGAATACGGACCGCTGAAGGTACCACTTTTCCAGTGTCAATGGGTCAAAATTCCAAGTGGTTTGAGGATTGACAAGTACGGAATGTTCATCGTGGACTTAAACAATGTGGGTTATCAAGATGAACCATTTGTGCTCGCAAAATCCGTAACACAAGTTTTCTATGTCAAAGACCCTTCTTCGTTGACCGATCGCCACGTGGTTCTCCATGGAAAGCGAAGCATTGTTGGAGTTGAGAATATCGTTGATGAGGAAGGCTATGATCAAATCGATGAGCTACCACCGTTTGCAACAGATGTAGAAGGAGGTGATGAAAGTCAGGAAGACGAAGACAAGGAAGAAGCACCATATGTTCGTAGTGACCACGAAGAAGGAGTAATTGTGATAGACCTGCATGGCTGAATTTTATTGCAATAAACATGAATGTGTAATTTTGGATCATACCGTCGGTGTCAGTGAGGACCTTGCTGGTATCGTCCACCTCGATTACAGTAGTCGAGCGTCTTTAAATATAACACTCGATTACATGATTTATGTTAACAAGTAAATTTAAAAAACAGTTAACTTTTTAATAGTTTTTGGATCATATTTTTGGGTTGCATCTATGTATTGTTTGGAAGTATATTAGACCAACACAAACATAAAATTCATAGGGTATTTTAAATAAGTCCAGATTTTCAAAGCAACTTACACTTAGGTAAGAGCTGAGACGACCAAACAATTTATATTTGGAATGGAAGGACAATTGTGATATTATACCGGTTCAGGATGTAATGAATGCAATAGGCCAACAAGCCGAATAATGCACCATGCAGCTTTCCAAGTACAAGAAATGGTGTAAATTGTATATATGTGTTGTTTGATTGTGAACTATGGATCATATCTTATATTTATGATCCTTGGAATAAATAAGTTTGTTTCAGAAAAAGAGGATAATTATGTATCATAGATAATATTTTCTTTTCTGGTGGACAGCAATATGATGAATCACTCAATAGACTACCCCCCCAAGAATGTCCATAGTTACCGGTTCGTATTTACAACCGGTACCTATTGTGGTAAAAGGTGCCGGTTTTAAATAAGAACCAGTACCTATGTGATCCAAAAGGTACCGGTTCCAAATTAGAACCGGCACCTTTTTACCACAATAGGTACCGGTTGTAAATACGAATTGGTACCTATGTGGCTTGTATATATGCGGCCGTTGATCGGTATTTCCCCCAAGACACCCCCTGTCGATGCCATTTCCCCCAGACCACCCTGCCGACGCCAAGATCAACCGGTCGCCGCCCGCCGCCCGTCGTCGCCGCCCACTGCCGTCCCCCTCCTGCACCACTGTCGGTCCTCCCCCTGCCTAGATCTACCGCCGTCGCCGTCCACCGTCGTCCTCCTTCCGGATCTGCGGTCCGCTCGCCCGCCCGCCTGCGCCCTCCATCACCATCCCCGTCCTCCAGCGCTGCCGTCCTCCATCGTCGCCGCTGCTCTCCTCAAGCGCCGCCGTCCTCCATTGTCGCCGCCCACTGCCGTCCCCCTCCTGCACCACCGTCGGTCCTCCCCCTGCCTAGATCTATCGCCATCGCCGTCCACCGTCGTCCTCCTTCCAGATCTGCGGTCCGCTCGCCCGCCCGCCTGCGCCCTCCATCACCATCCCCGTCCTCCAGCGCTGCCGTCCTCCATCGTCGCCGCTGCTCTCCTCAAGCGCCGCCGTCCTCCATTGTCGCCGCTGCTCTCCTCCAACACCGCCGTCCTCCATCGTCGCCGCCGCCCTCCTCCGCCGCTGTGGTGTTCTCCTCGAGCTGCTGCTGCTGCTGCATTCTTCACCGCCGTCCTCCATTCTTCGCTATCAAAGGTGTGCAATTATGTCAATTAGTTGTTTACTTTGTGAATATTTAGGCATGAATCAAAACAGGCATGGATTGGTATTAATCTAGTCTTAGAAAATACTACTACAAAACCTATTCTTTTGGATAATTGGTTATTGGGATTCCCTGACATATAACTTAGAATAGCTACCAGCACAGTGTGGAGTACTGCATACATTCAGGCCAGAGTTGTTTTCTCCTCGAGCTGTTGCTGCTGCTGCTGCTGCGATACTGTTTCCTGCTATTGCGTATTTAGGAAATTTTTCTATTGTGTATTTCTGCGCCCTTGAACACTTTTTACTATTGTGTATTTAGGAAATTTTTCTCTAGGTATTTTACCTCTTTTTGTGATTTTCTAATTATAAAAAAATGCAATCATGTGTTACTTAAGTTATAAATATGCACAATTTAAGTTATAAATATGTGCAACTTAAGTTGCAAATCAATAAGAACTCTTGAAAAAATTATGCAAATAGGAGCAAAAAATTGTGTTGAACTGTTTCGATATTTTCCCTTTTGTTTTCATAAATTATGCAAATAAAAATATGCAAGGTAAACACGGCTTTATGTATAATACTTGAAAATTTCAGAACACCTAGCATTGGTTTGATTCTTAAATGTACTTGTTGGATGATTTTCAGAATTTAAGTTAGATGAAAATATCAATTCATTCTATAGGATATTTTCATCTTCATACCAAACATTTGAGACTTCTCATTAGATGGCAAAGTTGTAGATAAACCAACATAGTTCTCAATTCTGCAGTGCATCCTAACATGGTTGAGTTGTACATTGCACTAGCCAGCACACCCTAGACAATGAACTAACAGTAAGCCACTCGAAACTAATGTGCTTGTAAACAAAAATATATGTAAGCTGTATCACTGTACAGAAATTTCAGAAAAACATAACTTTCTATACGTAATCTACATTAGTCAATACATGAGATGCAGGAATGTGTCAATTTGAATGTGTACAGGGAAATCACTCCTAAACCAGAAATAAGTTTACCTGATTCTGTAAAAAGATCTCTAGATTTAGTCAATCTCTCCTTCAGATCTGAATTGTTCAGCATTTCCTCCACTTGATTTTCTCCCACTGGAAACTTCTCAGGTGAATACACAAGTCATGATCAAATACTCTACAATTCTAAACTGATTAGGGAACAGAATAACCCACCACCAGCATATACATGTGAATGCACCAACAACAACTCCTATATCTTCACTTTCAGATTCCAGATTTCAGAACAAAAGCAAAGTTAGTTCATTCATTTGGTGTAAATATAGTCAGTTTTGAATATGTAAGTAACACATACTCTAGGTTTCAGGCAATCTGTAGAACAATTATGTACATAAGGATTGCTTTTGAATTTCACTACTCAAATTCATGTTTCAGAACTAAACAGATTTCAGAACTTGAGCACAAATTCAGAAATTTAGACGGCTTATAACTTTCATATGCTTAATAGTAAAATTGAAATTCTTTCACCTAAATTTGAAAACATCACGAATTAGTTCACATAGTGGGCAGGTTGAGGAGCACATACAAGGCAAGTGCCCCTTCTTCCTTTGATACATTAATACACTATAGCTATGCAAAGTACATTAGTACACTTGCTTTATGAGGCTATTTACTTTTTCATATTTTTTCAATTTTGGGTCTCTCGCTTTTCGCGTACACGTTTTCTAAACTGCTACATGGTGTATGGAATTAGATGGCATTACTTTACTGTTGGTATATTTGGAAGAATATCATCAAGAGGACAATAAGTTCTTACACTAATTTCTTGTATCTTTCTAGCAGTAGTTCTAGCCTAGATCTACAAAAGGAAATGTCAGGGGAACAAGATAACATTAGGCCTACAAATTCTGGAGAAAGCGATGGTGGTAATGGTAGCCCAAGTGGCTTTCTAAACTTGAATCAACCCGGTGTTAACCCGCACAATACAGAGGTAAATTAACCCATCTGGAATAAATAATACCTTAAAACTACATATATTTTCAGATATGAATGACTAATTTATACTGATGTTTGAAGGAGGTTGATCCTTCGGCCACTACGCACTCCGCGAATACTTCAACCTCATCGGCAAGAAGAAAGGCTAGAGGTCCAACTAGGATGCCCTCAGGTCTATACACTATCACGGAGTTAGCTGCAGATGGGACCCCTATAGCTCCAGAATCGGCACTCACCCCATATGGCAAAGCTATAGGTGTCATCGTGAAGGATGACATCCCCATCAAGTACTGGCACTAGAAGAGCAGTGATACAGACGAATTGGAGTGGACGGTACCAGACAGAGACAAGGATCTTGCTTGGGAAAAGTTAAAGCGGACATTCCAGTTTCCCGAGGGTCAAGAAGAACTCGCAAAGTCCGGGGCTCTTAAGAAGATGTCCATCAGCTTCAAGAAGTGGAAGACGGATCTTAACAGGAAGTTTGTCAAGAAGGGCCTGACACCAAATTTTGAAGATGCCAACTATCGAAGGTGTCGTCTTTTCTGGGATGACTTTGTGGCCTATAGAACATCAGATGAGGCAAAGGAGATTAGCGAAAGGAACCAGGCCAATGCGGCCAAAAACCGATACCCTCACCGTCTCGGCCCTAGCGGATATGCTAAGAACATAGCCAAATGGCAACTCCGGGAAGATGAGCTGCTACAAAAGGGAATCAAGATCGAGACGAAGGACTGGTGCCAACGGGGAAAGAATTACCAATACGCCCGAGGTTCAACACTCTCGGATACAGGCGAGTTGGTACACAAGGGTCCTCGAGAGCAAGAAGTGTCCCAGAGGATCCACGAGGCCCATCTAAAGTCCTCAGAAGGTTCTTTTGTTGCGAGCAGGGAGAGAGATGAGCTTACACTTGCATTGCAGAACCCTAAGCATCCGGGACGCACAAGAGGAATTGGCCTAGTTCCATGGAGAGAAGGTTTTCCTGAAGACAGACATAGGTACCGGTCTCGGAGCAATAAAAATTCCAGAGACCAATCGGAAGAGATAAGGCTATTGAAAGAACAAATGGCACTGGTAATGGCAAGGCTTGAAGGTCAGCAAGGAGGCAATGCTGGCCACTTAACCAGTCCAGGTGGGAAGAAAAGCAGTTGCGCTTCAACTGAGGTTCCTCAAGAACCGAACACGGTTCATTACCCCGTGGACCACATCACTGTACGTACTGCATGCAGGCTGCATGTGCCACTTCAAAACATCAGTCAAGAGGTGGCACGCGCGATGGCACATCCCGTAACGGAGGGAGGGACGATACACGGTAAGCCGATACCAAGTGGCTACTCAAGGGTCGAAGTAGAGGACGTGCCGAGGAGGTACAGGGCAGTGCAGCTTGATTTTGCTCTAGAGGAGGGGGTGAACACTCTTGGTGAAGCCATCCACAACATAATCCTGTGACGCAAGCGTTTCATTATCTTTCCTTCAGGAGATGGTGATGACGAGCCAAGCGATGGCGGGTCTAGCTCTGAAGGACTTCCTCCCTCCCCTCAAAGGATGCCAACTCCACCACCATTGCCACATAAGAGCCCGTCTCCTCCACCGGCGCAACGTAAGAGCCCATCTCCTCCAGAGGCAGCACATCAGAGCCTAGCTTCATCAGACCGGCCGAAAAAGAGGGGGCGCCTCTGTAAAACTTCCCAAATGTCTGAACCACCATCTTTGAAGAAGACCAAGAAGACGCCATTGCCTACCAGGTCAGAGCCATCTTTCAAAGTGTCAGTCGAAGTACAGGATCACTTCATTCGCATGGCAAGGCCACCTGCCCGAAAGCAACCTATTACGGACTTCCGACGCACGATCAGGAAAAAGGGATTGCAAGAATTTTCCAAGAAAGAATTCGAGAAAGATGAGGCCAGCAAGACTATGCAAGACTTTCTAAAAGAGGCAGGGCTGAAAAGTTTGGATGATGTGGATAATATTGAGATGGCCCCATTGGCAGCTCAGTTCAAGCTTGGTCATTCTTTGACTACCGACGAATATCGCCACGTCGTTGGCAAATGTACTCAAATGAGAAGGGTAGAAGAGTGGTACTTACAGATGGCCAAGGATGGTAAAGAGATGTTCCCCGTCTTTTACAGGGACGAGGACTTTCATCACTGTGATGGTATAGTTTGGGTCCCATTTAGAGAACTATTTCATCTATACAATCTGAGGGAGCTAGACTTATCGGTAATTCAGTTATGGGCATTGTAAGTATACTCGACCTCTCGCCATTTTTCTAAGTAAATATCCTCGTTGCGTGTCTAATTTTTTCCTTATGCAGAATGGGGGCGCTTGAATGTAGAGCGACCCATAACAAGCTAGGATTCCTCGACCCACAAATAGTCAATTCCTGTAATATTGACGCAGGCGAATGGTCCTCCCAAGAAGTGCTAAACTACCTTTACACATCCTTTGTCAAGCTGCAGGACATGAATACCATCCTTCTGCCCTACCACTTTAAGTAAGTGTGGCATTATCGTTGTACCTCCCATCGTTGTACTTTAAGATGTTAATTGTTCTCTTCCCTTGTATGTAGGCCTCACTGGATTCTTATTGCCATCCATTTAAACGATTCCAAGATTGTCGTCATGGATTCAATGAGGAAACCACAATCCAACTACCAATCCCTCATTGACATCCTAGATAAGGCACTTGTGAAGTACAAGAAGAAGTGTATTCGACACGCTCCATGTGCAAATAAATTCTGAGTTTGGTGCCACCCTTATTGCTCACGTCAGGATCCGGGCACGAGCACATGTGGGTTCTACGTGATGAGATTTATGTGGGTTTTCATGGAGGACGACAACTGGAACATTACGGATGCTGAGGTTCGCCCTGTCTCCTAAGACATAAATCCAATTTACTAAACACATAGTATCTTTCCACATCTTTAATCCTTCCATTTGCAGAAATTAAAGCTCCCGACAAGTAAATTGTTGCCACATGTTTGCTTGGGCCTCGCTGAACAGCTATGTGGATTCATCTTCGACCATATCATCTCGTCAAACGGCGCATACGACATTTCGAAGGTTCCTGCTGGGCTAGTGGGTTTCATTGAGGCTGGCGGCCCTACTGACACTTTAGATAGCCGATCAACGCCAAAGCATACAAAGACCTAGAATTAGTGGGCCATACCTTTCAAACATTTTCTAAGTATCTTGTAGATTAGTTATTTGGATTGATGTGGTTTTCTTAATGTCTTGAACATGCATTAAGTTTCTCTATTTGTTAATGTTTATCTATTATTTTTTCACACATATATCTAACCATGTATTCAATTTTCTCTATTTCATATTTTTATCCCTAACAGCAACAGGTGATCTCACTGACTGGATGTGGCATGGGTGAGGGAGGCATCATCATTGTTGTCTCTGTAAGCAACAGGTGAGCTTGTGTAACTAAAATTTTCATATGAGTACGAGTTTAGAGCATTTGAGATGTTGTAGAGCTCAAGCGAATTTTTGTCAAGTCTCCTGAGATGTGTAACACATCTGGTCACCGCCTTCGTGTGGTTTGACGGGCACGTCTCAGGCTGAAGTTGACTGGCACGCTGAGTCCCAGCAATATCTTCTATGCTCTCTACTCGAGGCTTCGAGTTTTATATTATGGTTGCTACTTGACTTCATAGCGTATATAAGCATATGATCAGTCTTATTTCCTTAACACATTTACACATTTAGTAATTGCAAATCCGGCACCTATGTGGCCGATACCTATGGAGGTTTTTGTAGTAGTGAAAGACATGAAATATATGCAGCAGGGGGTGCAGAGAAATGGGCTTGCTGTGCACACATTGAGGTTGGGAGTGGGTGTTGTGGTTAGGGATATGAAGATGATGGATGGATGCCCTCCATCTCCTAACAACCAGTCCCTACCTGCTTTCCTCCTTTTTATCCTACTTCTACTACTACTAGCTACTTCTACTGCCTACCATATTTAAAAGAAATAACTTGACTTTTTTACTTTCTTGTAACCATCCACTAAACTGTGTTTCACCTTTTAACTGTTGTGATCATCAGGATAGCATATATTAACTGTGAAAAAAATTTAATGGCATACACAGTATACTTAATTAAGGATCAGGTAGAAACTTTTGTAGGGAATTATATATTTGCCAGAAGAGAAGATATGATGACATATGTTTATGGTTATTTGCAGTACATTAGGACACAATAAATAAACAAGAAAACAACAAATAAGTAAATGATTGAGTAGTATATAATCTGGATGACAAATCTTGTGGTACCTTGTTATACAAGATAGATAATCATATTGGTCATCTTGTTATCCAGGGCTTAATATAAGAGAGGTTTTCTTGCAAGTTGTAGCCAGTTCTACAAAGCATCCATTGTTGATATCATATTAAAATGAGTGAGCTTAAGATAAAATAATTGGCATGATTAGTTTGATTTGTATGTTGTTTGTTTGGCCGCCTTGGTAAGATCTCCTTCCTTTGGTGGCCGTTTATGGTTTCCTTTCGTATATCCTAAGCCAAGAACATATAATCCATGAAGCTGACATCCAACTCCCTGACAACACAGTAAATTAATTACTATAACCAGAAGTAATTAGTCATACATAGGACATGGCAATAGGAACTAGTTCCCAGTTAAGGAATTGTAATTAACTCCTACATATACTGATTGTTCACAACTGATTGTCTCGATCTGCATAGCTAGATTGTATGTCTGCATGCACACATTGCACCATTTCGTTGGTTAATAAAACATAGAATAGAAATAATAACATTACTCCAGTAAAAAATAAAAATAGCAGTAGGAGGAGGGCCGAAAGGATTAATTAATTTGGTGACATATTTTACTTGCATTAGCTATTAAAATTTCTTGTGTTGATTTTGTATTATGTGGAATTATTAGAGATAAATTAATTAACTTATGGGATGTTTGGAATCCTTAAGAAAAACAAATATCATATGCATGGACATCCTCCTTGGTTGAATCCTATGTGCATGTATGCCATGATCAAAGATCAAATTCAATCTCAGGTGCACATAATGAAGACAATATGCGCATGATATATATATATATATATATATATATATATATATACCCCCTGCATATATTAGTTGAATATATGTGGTTTGGTTTGATTTGGAAAATGGGTTGGATTCTGTGATTTCTGTGATGTGAATGTGATATTGTAATATTCTGTGATTTCTGTGTTTCAGGAAATATTATATGTGACCCAGCAATTATTTTTTTTGTGCTTCAGGACTATAGGTGCCGGTTCTTGTAAAGAACCGGCACCTATGAGTCTTCAAAGGTGCCAGGTCCTTTCACTTATAGGTGTCGGTTATTTATAGGAACCGGCACCTATAATACCATATAGGTGCCGGTTAGACATTTACAACCGGCACCTATAGTGTTATAGGTCCCGGTTGAAAAACCGGTACCAATGGCTTTGATCATTGGTGCCGACCAATTGGTGCCGGCTTCGAAACCGGCACCTATGAGCCCTTTGGAACCGGCACCAATGAGGATTTGTGTAGTAGTGATCAGTTTGTCCTTCATATTCAAAAGCTGGTTTTGATCTTTCTTTTACAGGAGCCAATCGGCACTTGATGAAATGCCGAGTGACTTGTTCTCCTAGAAGCCCTTTTTTTTATCTCAAGGATTTTTGATAATAAGATATTGGCTTCAATGAATTCTTGGCCCTCCGGCTGGTAATTCCAGTCAGCTTGATGGACTGGTGGAAGACCGACAAAGTCGGGAAGGCTATGAGCTGGGTTGGAGATGTAAAACCAGTTGGCATGCTAACCCTTATCGGAGGTTTTCAAAGGAAGAGAAAAATAATCTCTGTGGAGGGTTCCGCGGAGCTGAAATCCAGAGCCACCAACAACACACGGGTTCTCTTTGGTGGGGTGAGCTTTGAGGTAAAACATGTGGCAAAACAGATTATAATGGGGATGAATTCCAAGGAAAGCTTCGCAGACATGGATAAAAATGACAATATGAAGAATGGAATTCGGATTCAGATGACAAATCCTAATTCCATAATAGTCAAGAAGGCCGCGGAAGAAATCGGAAGTCGAAAGAGCAAATCCAAAATAGAAGAAATTGGTAAAAACCACTAAATCTCCAGTATTGGGAGTGGGGAATTCCTCACCGCATGCAGGTCACCACTCGATGATCTCCTTTGCTAGGAGTACGCTCTCCTTCACCATTTCCTTCAAGGTCGATTCCTTCACATCAGATACCGTCCATTGATCGAAGGGGATTTCTCTCTCTTCAACCATGAGCAGAGTTTGAGGAGAAATGTGTTAGGTTTTTTGGACCAAGATTTTTTGAGATGGAATAAAGGATGTGCGTGGCAAGTTTTGGGGAAGCCTGATGCAATTTGGTGGATGGATTCGATGGATTCTAGAACCCTAGCTTTGGCAGCGGCGGTTGTGAACAGGAGTGTGAAAAGGGGATTTTTAGAATGCGAAGTGGCGGAGAAGAAGAAGGAGCAGTTCGTTGGAATTTTTTAAGGGTATCAATGAAGTCTTTGTTTTGGGCGAGGTCCATAAAGAGATTCACAGCCCATATCTTAGGTGTGGCTTGTCACGTGTCTCTAGGGACAAGCATATTTGTTTTGGCAATATGCACGTGCTCTATTGCCCAATACCTTGAAATCCTTTTATAAGCTGTTACACAACTTTTTAGGAGTTTATACAATGCAATTTAAAACGTGGCAGACAGCGAAGCTTTATATATAGCCGCTCTGTTAACTTTTTTTATAAGTTAAAGACACTATTTGGATTTTTACAGAGCAATGGATTTTATATTATATCATTGCTTCTCGGCTACATATGCGTGCATTTTCTGATCAAGACCAATATTATGGCTTAGGCTAATTATATTTTGATCAGTTTACAGGCAGTTGGTAAATCTGTTTATGGGTTTTATTAACTCGGATTTCATGCCACAAAAGCCATATATTTTTAAGGACGGTGAAATTGTGTCTTATAGGGACTTAGAAATATTTGCTTTGGTAATTAGTGCACAATATGAAGCTAGTACTTTATATTCATTATGCAAAAAGCTTTGTTATTAAAGTTATTTGCTATGTGATTTTCTCAAAGTGTTTTTAACATAGGTTGAGCATGTTATTTATATATACTTATAAAATCACTTGGATGGTTGGATTATTGAGTTCTTGACTATATGCTTAGTTTGTTCAACTAAACACATAGTCGAGGGCTACACCTAATTAGGTACATCTAGTTGATGCACCTAGGTATATTTTTTATTGTAATTTTTTCAGCCTTCGAGATTGTTGATAGCACTCAAGAGACTATGGTAGAGATGATTAAAACACTTGGCTTTGAAATAATTTGGTTTGAGATGGAATTATCTCTTCGACTGTGAAGGTCTCAGGGGCTACTGTGGAGATTATGGGTACCATATACCCACACAGCTGGATATCCGACTAATTATAGGGGATAGGTTGTATATAATGAATATGTAACAGCTTAGGACTTAGGTATTACGCTTCCTTATGTATTAAGAAACGGCCTATAGTCCTGAGCTAATAGTATTGTAGAGAGGGTTTAGGAGAATTATACCGTATCTAGTTGAGTCTTTATCTTGTAATCCTGTCCTCTTGAGCTATATAAGGAAGACAGGACGCCCCTTGGGGCATAAGCACTTCGATAACCTTAACTCAATCGTCATATCAATACAATACTCGGCGGATACAATACCCGAAACAGGAGTAGAGTATTACTTATTTTTAGAAGGTCTGAACCTATCTAAATCTTTGTCTCATAACCCATCCACTTCAGATCTTGTGCGCTACCCCCTTTTCTTAATGCCGAAATCAAGTTTCGACAATAATGGATAAGAGGAACACACATCTAGCTCAACATCCTTCTACTCAAGATTGTGATTAATTCCAGGGTATTGTATCAGGAGCAAAGAATCAACCAGAGGAGGCAACAGTGTATGTAGGAACAACAATTAATCTCCCAGCTATATATCTAGTCAATGTTGTCCATAAACAATTGTGATAATATGATGCAAACAGAAATTAAATCACAAGTCATTAAATAGTAATAACTCAGTGCATATGGGATATGAGTAATTATCAGAAAATCACAGTTAATTAAGCAAACACATTGAAGCTGTAGGTTTAATATTTTCCAGTCAGGTCAGAGCCAAGAAGATGAACAGAACCTACACATGTTTTGAGATGAACACGAGGATGGATAGCTGCTAGTACCTGGACTGCAGAATCTTGTGTAGGCCAAAGCAGCGTTGATTTCACACCTCGTCGTCACCACTTGGCTCGTACAGTTGATTCCAGCTCAATGGTGAAGATGCCAGCATGCGTCTTGACGATAATGCCACGAATGCCATCAATGAAGCCAATCAAGCTAATCATCAAGAAGATTGCACCATGGAAATCAAGAAAAATCAAGCAAAATAACAGGTCCTCAAGCCTGCGCGTCACTGGAACCGACACCAACAGATGCAAAACCCTGAAAAAAAGTGAACAGAAAAGAAAGAAGTATGGCTCACATCAGATCTTGGAAGAGGGGGCTCGTTGGCGGCATCTCGCGGGAGGGGAAGGCTTGGCGGGTGCGCGCGAGATAGGGAGCCATGGCTGCAGCAGTGGTGGCGGCAGCATTCGTTCACCAGATGGGATGCTGGCTGTGGGCTGTGGAACAGGAGTGATGCGAGGAAATTATCCCGACCTGTTGAGGCATGGGAGCTTTCCCTGGAAAAATGGCGCGGATTGGGCCAGGATTTCCCTGTCTTATGGGTTGCCAAACACACAGGAAGTTTAGCCCGTGGATTATTTCCGCGCAGGCTTTTCACCTGAGGAATGGACCGGGATCCCGGTCTGCCAAATGAGGCCAATATGTATTGATGGGAAAAGTACTACACAAGTTATAATGGGGGAATATGTAGGCTATTCTAATATGCCGAATAGAATCTGCTGAGTACGTCCCGATGAGTAGAAGTCGGTGATTGGGGCTTAGGCTTTCTCCGGATTATCTCTTAATGTGGCTTTGGCTATGACTTGTGATTTGATGCCCTCCGTCCATGGGGGGCCTTGTATTTATAGCTGTAATTGTCTTCCTCTCCAAGTAAAACTCAAAGAACCCTGACCATACACTACTAGAGAATAGGTTTATCCAGACGGCCAAAACACATTTTTGCATGCGGTTGCCCAACCCATCTGCCCCCAAGTGTCTACGAAGATCAAAATTTTCACGTGCGGGCGGCCCAACCGCACGCGAAAATGGATCTGCGTAGGCAGGCCGCTTAACTAGGCCGCATGGGAAAATCGATCTTCGCATGCGGTCGCATTACGTGGCCCGTTTGGGAAGATCTTTTTTCCCAAACGGCCATGCAATAGCTAGCCGTTTGGGAAGTTGTCGTACGCTATATATTGAAATATTTCCCGCTATTGATCATTGAGTTTTTGAATGGTGCATGTACAAGCTAATGTAGTTGCCATTATTCGCGCATAGTAAAAACTTGATTGATTAAAAAATGAAGATATTAGAAGTGAACACAAACATTGTTATATAGAAAATGTAATATACATATGAAAATATTTATATTACAAATGAACAAAAATGTTACAATTGAACACAAATATATGTTTTTTTAGATCCACATATGCTCTTTCTCCCACTCTCTTAGGGGTTTGAATTTGTCCTCTAGTGTAAGTCGACTTTCATTGTCGTAGAATTCCCCTAATCAGTTACAAACATCGCGACGGAGGAAGTGGCACAGATCCATGCAAACGTTAAGAAGTGTTTTTTGTCGAACCGGTTTGCTACAACTGGAACTTGCAGGAGCTATTCAAAAAAGAAGACAAAATGAAAGTTATGTAATGAAATTAGACAAAATAGTTCGTATAGAGGACACTCTTCAGTCTTACATCTGAAAACATGTTGTGTACCACCCGTTGACTCTAAGCATCTCGCACACATAATATCCACATAGGTTAGTGCCGGGGGGTTGCTTGTAACACTACGTAAAAATATTACACCCGTCAATATTAAAAAGTAACAATCACATGATTAAGTCAAGGACATACGTCCTTACTAGCCAGCGTATCTTCACGAGAAGCTTTTTTTTTCTGCGGGTCCTTTACTGGCCCGTTATGTCTAACGTAATAGTGGTGTCCTCTACAATAATAAAATATTTGTTTGAGTTAATTTGAAATTGCAGAAAAGCAATATGGTATTCAGGGGGTATATTTAAAACTTACAAATTAAACAAAACAAGGAACTCCATGAACGTGCTCTCATCGTAGTTTGCCGGATCAAACACTATGACCAAGTGGTCCTTTGGATATACGAGGAATAATATGTAGTGGTCATTGCAAACAAGGTATAAGAATTAAATACAACATTTGGTAGTTAATTTGTTGTACTACGAAAACATTAACGAAACGGAAGAGATGTTGCTTACGTTAAAACATATGGGACCATTAAGACATTCTTGTCTTGGTGCGAGAGCATTGCATTCCCTAAGTAAGTTGCTACCTCGACCCTCTTTTGCTTGTGCAAAGTTTTGATATATGCTTCTTTTTCCTTCGATGTTTTATCCTTTAGTTCTAGACCATCTGGATCTAGCATCACATTGTGTTGTGTCTGGCAAACCCTTGTTGGGTTGATGTAGCCCTATTGAGGTCCTCGTTCTTATTGCGTTAGTGAATTGTGACCTACGGAATGTAGGTTAAATGAGATAAAAGTTTTTTACACGCATTCACTAACAACAAAGAAGAGTAAGCACTTACAGGCACCATGCAACAACAAGATTGATCTCCATTTTATCCATCTTGAAGAAGGCGTGTAGGTCCTTGAAATCGATGACCAAGAACCCATTGGGTCCACTAAAGAAAGCTTCTTTCGGGACCTTGATATTAATAAAACTGAGGCCCTTTTTAACTGCTTTAAGGTACTAGTCATGCATCAGCCTCACATGCCATGGTAGATCTTGCATGACATTGTATGGTAAAAATGGCTTGCCATATTCATCTTCCTTTGGCACGTCAGAAGATAGCCACGATTGCATGTCGTCTGCATGACGTACTACAGAGTTTTGTGAATCCGACAGCTGTTGAGGTTCATCTTTCTTTGTCGGACCGCTCTCTTGAAGGCCTGAAACGCTAATCTTGCTTCATAAACTACCATTTCCTTGGGATTGTACGTGGAAACAATCTTTGGTATGAGCTGACGGGGTTCAAGGGTAGGAGTAATTGGGACAGAAGTAGCTTTCTGGGGAGGCGGAACAGGTTGCGCGAGAGCTGATTGTGGTGTAGGAGGAGATTGATGAATGGGATCAGTTTTTTCAAGAGGAGGGTGGACTTGAGCAGGAGACGGATGTGGGGATTCCAGACGATGTGGTGATATCACCGGAGTTGGGGAATTTGGTGGGGATAGCGGTGCTGGTGGAGAAGGTGCTCTTGGTGGGGAAGGTGATCTTGGTGGGGTAGGCGATCTTGGTGGGGATGGCGGTGCTGGAGGGGCAGCTATTAGTGGTGCCGATGGAGTTGGGGTCGTTCACAGTGGCTGCCCGGTAAGGATGATGTCTCGACGATACCATAATATGAACTGGTTCACTGCATCTCCGAGGAGTTCTATCCCCTCGGGTGTTGGGATGTCTAGCTCCAATGAGCTATCCTCGACATGAACCTTTGCCACTTGCACCCTTGCGTAGTCGTCCGGAATTGGAGTGTTGTGGAACTGTCTTCCTGGTATCGCTACTCCAATTCCAACCTCCTTCGTCATCCCAGCTCTGCCTATCGAAATGACAAGACTACTCAGTGTCAAACCGGTAATAAGATCCGCGGGGTAGGGAGTTTTCTCAACCGACCCGACACTGCTCGGCATCTGCACAGTCTGCTCTGATTGGGGAAATATGTTTGGAAAGGCTGTGGGATATTGAGCCGCTAGAGAGTAGAAATGTTGCGTCACTTGTGCGGCTATGTCTACTCACATCTTCTTTTTGTACTTGTCCCGCTTCCTATAACTTTTGGCTTCCTGTGGAAATTCTACCTTCTAACTCGTCCTTGATGATTTACCACTGACCCTCCCGGAGTGTTCAGGGTTGCCCAATGTTGCTATGAGTTGGTCGTTCTCCCTATTGGCGACGAACTCCCCTGTTTTCTCCTTCTCGACGATCTATTATAGAGACGAGGTCACCCGTTCGATATTTGGAGTCTAGAAAAGCATCTCACCCTCCACTGTGACTTGCCCCATGCTTCGTGCCCATACCCAGTTTTTGGTTCTTTCCTCTAGAGGTTCAACCAACAATTGTTTGCCTTGAGCTTATATCTGCTTGACGTCAATCAGTGCGGATATTTATTTTTCTTCGCTAGGTCGGACATATTTTTTCTCCTTGCCAATGCTTCTGGTGTTGTTATGTTCGCGACAAACTTATCATATTCGACCTGTGAGATATTGTCGTACTCTTCGAATCGAGACTTGTTCTCCTGAACGAAGTACGTGTTCATATATGACTTCCACTATCTTCAGCGATGAGATATTGTCTTCAAGGCATACACCCTTCCCAAACCTCTAAACCAGGCGGATAGACTAGGTACTTTTGCAGTCCATTTGTCACGCCTGGAAATTCACAAGTAATTTCCAAACTAATTTGTGTATTAAACCCTCGTCCAGAAATCAGCCGAGGTACACAAATCGACAATTTGAATATACAGCACCAAATAAACTAATACAATAAATACTTACATAAGAGGCACTTAGTCCTCACCACGAAGAAAACTGCAGCGGAAAAGAAAATATAGCGAAGCTTCAACTCCACTCCCACAGGCAGCTCAACTGGGATCTAAGCCAAACGTCTTCTCCTTCTGGATCTTTTTTCTTCAACTGAGGTTTGATGATTATTGCAAGGTGAGTACATGAAATACTCAGCAAGACACACAGCAAGTATACACACAACAAGTATGCAAGTGCACAGGGATACAAAGGATGGCAATAATAGGGTTCATTTGCAAAAGCAGCATTCAACAAATATTTAAGAATTGTAAGATAGTTGAGTTACTAAATATCAATATTAACCAATCACTGCACAACACAACAATGCTGCACAGGCCCAACCAAACTTAAACAACCAATCCCGGTCGTACAAATCAAACCTCCAAACAGGAATTAGCCATTCCAAACCAGGAGTTAAGAAATTATCATCATTTATCACATTATTATTATTAATGAGCAAGTGGGACTAATCACGAAAAACATTGCTAGGCTCGCCCATAACTGCGAGCACGGGTATTCGAATAGTTTTACTCTGGCCAGAGGTGTACAAATTTACCCACAAGACACAGCCTCACAACAAGTTACCACGCGTCTCAATACCACCATGATACCTCGGAAAGGAGCTGTGACAGTACCCCTCGCATAACAAAATTCAAAATAGTGCACCGTTCCCGGATCATAATCACCCCCCTTAACCAAGGTATGGACTCCCCAGCGACCCACTTCACAGTATGGTGCCCCACAATGAACCATACTATACAAAAAGTAAAGCCATTGCCCACGCTGGCTTGTGGTTAGTACGGTTAATGTTTCACAACAGTAGCTCGCGAACCAGTCCTTCATTATCATGAGCACAACCAACACAACCATGTGCTCACAACCCACCATTAATCAAGTTTTAGTTGACCAATTAATCAATTAATTAATCGATCACGATTAGCCATCGTGAGCTACCAATAAATAACCATTAATGAGATGTAAGTGAAGCATTAGTTATCCCAATAGTGTGCTAATATTTCTAAGCATGACTAAGCAATTATATCTAACATCTAGCTGAACCAATATATAAGGCCCAAACTAGTCAAATTATAACCCATAGGATAATCAAGTTATCTTTGGCCATAACATAGGGAAAAGGCTCACATCACCCAATGACATTTGAAAATAAATGCACATTTAAAATAAATAGAGAATTTAAATATAGGATCA
Source organism: Oryza officinalis (assembly GCA_008326285.1). Lineage (NCBI taxonomy): Eukaryota > Viridiplantae > Streptophyta > Magnoliopsida > Poales > Poaceae > Oryza > Oryza officinalis. The sequence goes on along the minus strand of BDMV01000002.1, from coordinate 42,622,633 downwards.
ACATGCTCAAAAGGGATTGTTTTTGGGATCTGTGTGACTTGCCTTGCAAACAAGCGTCTTCAATTCGTCTTCGAGAACTTCTCCAATGAACAAACGATCCTCCGAAACGATGAAAAACTAAACCTAGAACACAAAACAAGGAAAAAGACTAATAAAACCAAATAAACAGTACAATAAGTTCATAAATGGGTAAATGTTGAATTTAGATGAATTACGAGACTTACGGCCTCATTTTGAGTTCATAAGAATTAGTTATGATTTTTATAAGATTTAATCCAATTAAACCTATTAGAAAGGATTAAATAGACTTATGACACAATTTGTAAATATTTTTAATAGGTAGATCTTGATTTTAGATAAATTTAGTAATTTGAACCATATTAATCTGAGTTACGGGGAATTAGTTATGAATTAATAAAGTTTTAATCAATTATATCCATGAAGAAAACAATTAAATGATTTATGACATCATATTGAATTATTTTAGAATTGACAAGGGATAATAATGAGAGAGAATGGACTGATGTCACCGACAAGCAGGGCCCGCATGTCATAGAGAGGAGTGGTGGACCAGGTCTATCATGGACCAAGTTCATAGAGGAGGTCCACGGGTCCACGAGATGGATGGCTAGGATTTCTTTGACCGAAGTTCACCAAGATCAGATGGCTAGGATCAAACCAATCTAGGGTTTAGGTTTGGTAGCCACGTAGGACAGAGACAATGATGTGGCGCTGAGCTGGCGGCAACGTGGCGGTTGACGTGAAGGCAACGCGGGATCGACGGCCGGCCGGCACTGGACGACTGCGGCGACGGCAAACGGCGACACAGCGGCGGAAACCGAGGACACCAACACGAAGAGTAGATCGAGACGGTCCTTACCACTACTTACGCAACGACGAACGGCGAAGGACAGCGGTCGGCGACGAGCTTGAAAAGGCGGCGAGGTCGGGTCCACGGTGACGGCGACGCTCCGGCTGTCTTCGGCGCAAGGGGACCAGTGGCCGGACTTCGGACGGTTGCTGCAATGCCGGAGGAGGCGACAACGCAAACCGAGGATGAACAGGGCGACGGCAAATGGCGGCTGGAGTAGCGGCCGGCAATGGAGAGAGAAGGCGAGAGTGGGGAGAGGCGGCTAGGGCACGGGGAGCTCGGGCTAGGGTTGGAAAAGGAGGAGGAGACCTTGCGCATGCTTTTTATAGGGGGAGGAGAGAGAGATCGAAACTACACCGACGGGATTTCACCGGGAAAATTTAGGGTTTCCAATGAGAGAGAAACCGAATCGAGCTCGAATCCGCGCAATTTCCAACGGGATTTCTTCGATTATGTGAAGGGAAAGATAGAGGACATCAAGGAGAATCCATTCCCGCAACTAATTTTAGAAGGGGAGCAACGGGAAGGCCAGATTTGATGGAGAGGCAGCGCCAGGTTGGGTGGTGTCGGGTTCAGCCGGCTCTGTTCCAAACTAGAAGATGACACTGTAGCGCAAGGGAGGTAAAGTGCACTTTCCCTTTTTATTTTTTTGGGCCGGTTAAAGAAAGGACACAAAACAGACTTTGGAAGGGAGGGGCAGTCCGGGGCTGAGAAAAAGAGGGACCTGAATTAGACTTCTCCAAATTCGGCCCAAATCTAGAAAGGGACTTAAATTACTTTTTCCAATTAAATAATTGCTGAAATGATCTTTTGATTATTAAAAATATTTTCAATGCTCAAATAATTCCGAGAAAAATCCAGAATATACTTGGACACTCAAAGTATTTAATAAAATTTTAACTAGATCATTTAATGATTAATTTGTTAGTTAAATATTTACTGAAATGTTCTTTGTATTATTAAAATCAGTATTTGAGCCCTGAAAAATCCGAGACAATTCCAGAGAGTGTAATTAATTATGAATAATGTCAGGCACCCAAAAATTATATTGTCCGGTGTCATTTGTGATCATCACATGATTTTGAGAGAGTGGGATCCATACACGCATTAAAGCCACTCAAGCCTCAATGTGCCTCAGGACCACAATTAATCACCATTCGATATAAATAACGTAGTGCCGAATATTGAGCAAAAGAGACATTGCTGAGACTTAGCGTGTCAGTCAACTTCAGCCTGAGACGTGTCTGTCAAACCACGCGAAGGTAGCGACCAGATGTGTTACACATCTCAGGAGACTTGACAATTTGCTAAGCTCTACAACATCTCGTTTGTTCAACATCCATACTCATGTCTGGATAGTTCTATAACTTAGAACAAACCAAGACACTTTCATCAAAGCAAATGATATTCATAAATGACTAATAATACACAAATAACTTACAATCTAAGTCTAGGATATATATATGGCCGAACGACCTTATAATTAATGGTTCTCACGAAAGCTTAATTGCCCAAGACCCATAAGCAATCCGACTAGGGGTAGACCCTAATGAACCATCCTGAAAGAGAACAATGAAACCCACAGCACTCAACTATACCTGCAAAACAATATAGACAAACAACCCACAAAAGATACAAGTGTCAGTACATTAACTATGTTAATGTACTAGCAAGGCAATACAATCCTACATACATGCAAGCTCTAACTATCAAAGAACGGCTATCTGTAGATTCATTTGCATAAAGCTAAGTTGGTTCACAATATTTCGCAAATGGTAACTTTGCAAACATTTGTAGAATAAGTATATAAAGTAAAGCATGGTGATCAATATAAATAATTATAGAAATATAATCATCATTTCTCCTCATCATCATCATCATAAGCCATAAACATCAACTTGCACCTTCCCTGGTAGCAAGTCATCATTATCATCGAAATCATCATCAAATTCCCATTCCTCAACTATTTTTATAAAGCATTTTAGAAAGGATAAAATTACACTCATGCTATTTCCCCAAGTCGCTCTTGACTGTGAGCACGGCTAACCGGTTAGTTTTAACTCTACAGAGTTCGTACAAGTCCACATGATGTGATAGAAGCCCAGAGGCTACACTCTAGTTGGTTCGGTGCTGGCCTAGCACCCCACACTCTACAATTTGAGTGCGGACTAGAGGTCACAACTTAGCCGTTACATTGCCTAGTGTCTAGCCTTGCATCAGCGACGACAAGTGTGAATTCACTCTAGGAATGACCCAGAGCCGTTAGGTGGTAGGCCCATGCCTTAAACCTAACGTCGTGGCAGCAAACACATCCGTTCCCCCACAAGGCACTATACCGTTGAATTGGACAGACTTAGACGCCCATGCTGTGAGGCAGACCATCCGTCCCCTCACATAATACACACAGCTAGTAATATTTGCTAGCAATAAATTCAACACACACATGGGTAGTTCCTATGAATCATCGCTCAGATTAATTCATTCTACTCTGGCCTACCAATATGCAAGGCTAAACACTAAACAACTTAATAAGCTAAGGTCATCCCATACTAACACATGTGGCAGTACTATATACTTAGTTGGTAACATCGAGTTCGGTCCATAATCGACTCAGGCGAACGCTCTCCCTATCGGTGCACAACTACTATCATATGTACACCACTCGCCGCCTAAGTCTAGAAATATGTTTAACTCCATTTTATTTCAGAAATAACCAGAGGCTTTACTTCTGTCAAGAAGTCATAAATTGCCCATTTTCAAATATATAAGGTCATCACAATGTTTAAAATCATCTCACTAGGCATGGCTAAGCATATGACATTATATTTAGCAATTATAAACTCAGTTGAGCACATGGAGAGTACTCTAGACCATTCTAAGGTTACAAACATCAAGGATAATAAATCTCAAGGTGGATTATGGAATAAATAGGTCATAACTACCATTCCATCACTTTCAAATATTTTTTTCCAAACATAACTATCTAGCGTGTGCAACTTTGCAATAGAAAACATTTGCCCAATAAAAACATAGGATCAAGGTGTTCAAAGGAGGAGGGCACTTGCCTTAGTTAGAATCTCCCTCACGGTCAGCAACAAAACCCAAACTCCTCACCAAAAATGATGTCGTTCATTATATGAAATAACGGTAGCGTATAAACACCAAATCATACAAAAATCCAAAATGTTTCTAATATGCATGGATTCATTATAGTAGATAGGTACTAACTAAACATGATTTATGGTGAAGTAATTTCCATTTTATCACTTAAAATTTATGAGTTATGAATTTTTTTAATTTACATGCTAGTAGTAGGTTATATAAGCCCTATTTAAACTTAGATCACATTTTTATTTAAATGGTGTTAAGTTTCTGGTTACAGCAGTAGAGGGCATGGTTTTCTAAGTTCAACAAAATTTATTTCATTATTTTTTTAAAGCTATCATTAATTTGTTATGAATTTTAGAAGCCATAGGGTACATAGAGTTAACTATACGCTATATGTACTTCTATATGTACTTTTAAGGCTGTTTTATAAACATAATGTGTTAAGTTTTAGTTTACAGTAAATAAGTGAACAAGTTTGTTAGCCCAACAATTATGAGTTCATAATTTTAAATGTTTGTATTAATCTCATACTAATGATGACCATTTGTATTTACTTAAAAGTGAACTATATTTTGTATACTAAATATTCCAGATCTTAGCTCATATAAATAAAGCTCATTCTTTTGTGAAGCTAACAAGTTTTGGTTTGATTCATTTAGAGCTAAAATGAATTTTCTACAAATTTTACAAGTTAGATTATGTTTTATGTTAATTATTCTTTATACTAAATTTTAGAGATATTTATTCTACTGTGAGTGGCAAATTTTATACTACCATATTAAATATCATAATTTTATGAGTCATCTGGAATTTGGTTCATTCAAATTGGAGCTAAGATGAATTTTCTAGGAATTTACAAAGTTTATATAATTGTTAGTTCAATAGAAAAGCTTTTGTTATTTTCTTTATATTTTCTAGGATTTAAATATATGGGGTCCACTGGTCAGTGAGAGCAAATATGTTAATAGGTCCCTGCAGAATTCATAAATCAACCCGTACTCCTATAGCACGTGTTAAGACATTTAGTATTAAGAGCTCCCATTGTTTTCCTTAATTACAAACAGGTCCTAGGTCTACAAGTCAGTGAATGCACTTTTACAGATAGAACCCTACATGTTTTAATTTCCTCAGACTAAACTTTATATGCACTGAATAAGTGGGCCCTACCTGTCAGTGAGACGAGGGAGTGAAGAGGCAGTAGCAGGAGCAGAACTCACCAGCCGGCGAGCTTGACGGTGATGCCGACGGCGAATGGCGGGGAGATGGAGAGGCGGCCAAAGGAGAAAAGATGCTCCTGCTTCTTGCGCACCCAACGGTGGTCGTCCTGTCGCCAGTGATGGTCGGAATCAATAGTAGCCACGGTGCGGGCGGCAGCAGCTTCAAGGCTGCAGGTGCATGGAATGTTTCGGCTAGATTCAGTGCAATAGATGCATGCATGAGTTCTTACAGGAGTCCTAGATGCTCACCAAAGCTTTGCCGCGGCTTGGAGAGACCTAGACAGCGGTGACAGTGGAGAAGATGGCCCGGCGGTGGTGGAATGCTTTGGCTCCACGGCGACGGCTTGCTCCGGTTAGTGGGCTGCTAAGAGAAGGTGCCTAGGACCTTAGTGAGATCCCTAGGAAGATACTCACGCAAGGTATTGAACTGTGGTTGATCGAAGAGAAAGAAATCGGCGACGGCGTCGGTAGGCCGGAGTTGGGGAAGACGACGACGATCTCCCTCGTCGGTGGACGATCCTCATGGATTCTTGAGGGGTTTTGGAGAGGACATCGAGGGGAGATCAGTGGCACGATGGCTTGACCCGAGGTGGTCCCCTTCATGCTGCGCAACAACGATGCCAGCAGCGGCGACCTTCGGTGCGTGCTCTGGAGCGTCGTCGGCACGGCGGCGTTCCCGTTGCTACGATGGACGAAATGAATCGGTGTCAAAAGAGGAAATGCTCGGCATGATGTGAAGAGAATGGAACGTGAGAAAGGAGAGGGCAACCGTGGCTCATCAGCGTTGGCGGCCTTCATTTTCCTCACGGCCGGCAGCGATTTTGAGGGTGACGGAGGGGCTAGGGTTTCTCTCCCTCGGTGTTCACGGCTTTGGATTGACGACTAGAGATGGGCAACGCGGTTAGGAGAAGAAAAGGGAGAAGCCCAGCGTCGCCACATCGAGTCCACACGTCGAGCAGGAGCCATGCGCCGCTTTTTCTCTCGCTTCCTCGTTCTCTCTGTCTGTTTCAGCGGTGGAAGGCTTTGCACCGAGTTGGAGTGAGTTCGTGCGGCTTCCAGGTGGGTCCAGGGCGTGCTAGGCTAGGTAAAGAGGAGAGGGATGGGTAGGAAAACTGTTGAACACATTGTTTGGACAATTTCAGAATTTTCACTATATATTTTCCTTCTCCTCTTCTTTATAATTCTATAATTTATTTTGTATGCTAGATAAATTAAAGTGGATTTTTTTGGAGATAGATAAAAATGCCTAGTTTCCATTTTCCTTGGTTGCACTCAAAAATTCACTATAGTTTATCCTCAGTAAAATTAAGAATTTAGGTCCAACTGAAATTGATTTGAATTTTTAAGTGGTCAAAACCTATAAAATAAATTCTGCAAAAATTATATTAATTAATGATAAATAGAGTAGTATTTGAATAAATTATATCCTCTATACATTTTCATGTGATAAAATACACATATGAGATGTGTATCAATGTTGCCGATTAGGGTTTAGAAATAATTTATAGTTTGACTGTTTTGACCTAATTATTTGAGGTATCAATTGTACATATTAAATTATACCAAAATTCCAGTGAGATATATATATTGAATAGTATCTACATGAATTTCCCCATGATTTTATATTGCACCAATTATTTTTTAAATATTAAATGAGTTCACCTACCTTTAGGTGTTACTATTATAAATATACATTTAAATGATTGTAAAATTATACTTTGATTTGTAATTAACCATAGATAATATGATTAGACTTTACTTTTATTTCACCATGCTTAAATCACAAGACACTTGGGCACAAGTGCACCTAAGGTGATGACGGGTGTAATGCTTTTTTTATTTATGAATTATGATGTATTCACATTATGCTCATGAGACCTAAAATGAAATGCACCCAAGATTCAAAAACATTTTGAAGGACTCATATCACACCAACCAAACTATGCAAATGCATGCACACACTGTGTTTTATTTTCTTCCTTTGAGCTATCAAGTAAAAGGTTTTTTAAATTATTCACAAATTTGTATATTAAAACTGGTCATATTAGACTAACCTAGGTTTTTAGTTGAAAAATAGTAGTATTCCTATTTAGGAAGAATATTCTCAACATTTTTAGATGCAAAATTTGAAAGTCAAATTTTGGGTATGTTACAAATAATTTAATAGAAATTAAATTCACCCATGATTTATCAAGGAAATTTTTATCTAGCTTGATTTAATTGTAAAAACAAGGTGTGTTTGATTCTTCTATTGTGATGAACAATTGGCATCTGAGGTTATTGGTTTTGATATTTGGAGATTATTGGCGAAGTGGTTTTTGAGATGATTGAATTTTCAGACGGTGAACAGTGGGTCCGGTCAGACCGGGCAGGCATGGCCGGTCAGATCGGAGGTATGTGTGCAGTTAGACCGGCTAGCCCGCGGTCTGACCGGCCGACTCTGTGTCAGATTCGATTTCGGGTTGTTTCTTTGGATATCCGTGGTTAATTCATGTTTATGACTTCTAGATGGATACTATGTGTATGTAATACTGTTGTGTGCTAACAATGAGTCAAGTTTGGGATAGCTTGTGCTCGGATATGGTTTCTTTGTTTGATTCATGTGTAGGTAATCTTTATGTCTCGGGAGAGTATTGCCGGTGATGGATCGGGAGTCAACTTAGAGATAAGGTGACGTCCGGAGGATCAGAGATCATGCGGGATACTTAGGCTAAAGATTAATGCACGTGGTTGGTGATGATTCCATATGGCATACGATGGAGATATTGTGTGCGTATGGGATGAGGAGTCGAATTTGGAAGGAGTCCAAATTTGGTATGATTGAGTATGTAAAGTTGGTTTCTTGTACAGGAAGGTTTCCTAGGTGGATTAGGACTTCTTGTATGAGATTGGTTCGTGGCTTTAGGCTGCCTACCTCGTGTATAAATAGAGAGGGAGGGTGTGGCCTCCCGTGTGTCAGTTTTTTGAGAGCTTTGAGTTGAAAGTTTAGTTAGGGTTTCAAGATTAGCCGAGTTTTTCGTGAGGAGTGTGTTGACGCCGAATCCGTTCCGTCGATGTGGATCCGGCGTGCGGACACACGAAGGCCTGTGAGATTTGCTTAGCTCCAGTGCATGTCCTAAAATTGATGAAGCGTGGGCGTGCCAGCCAGTTTGATCCTACCACTGACAAGATATGCAAAATAGCAGAACAGAAGGTCTATCAGCTGATAGGCCGATAGGGCAAAAACGTATCGACTGATAGGCCGATAGCCAAAACAACCGATCGGCCGATGGGCCAATGGCACGGTTCCAGCCGATGCCGATACCAGCCGATGCAGTTAGGGTTTCGAATCATCGGCTGTGTACTTAGCAAACATCTATATGGAGGCGATCGGCTGACGATAACATGATGATATAGCTATGTGATATAGCATAATCCAAATATAAAATAAACATTGATCTGAAGATTAAAGCACACATCGGCCAGAGGTCCGATGGCATAAACTCTCAATAGGCAGATAAACAATAAATACTCTGTTGTCATCGGCCAGATCCAATCTATATGTAAAACTCTTGGGCTGATGCAACGTCCAGATAACTCACCGGCTGAAACCCCGGTGAAACCCTTATTGGCAATCGACAGGCAGGCTAGAGATTACGGTTCTAATCACGACTTAGCGGCACTAAGTATGAAAAGAAACACAAGATCTAGACAATCAAGCCCTCGATTGATTTTTGGGGGGGTGGATACCTTAGCCAATCTAATCTAGCGAGGCGATTTAGTCGATACCAGCGTAAACCCTAACATGAATCTTGGCCGATAAGACTAAATCGAGAAGTCGAACCAGATTGACTAAGATATATGATAGTAGGTGCTCACGTTGCCGAGATAAGAACGTCGAAGCCCTAGCCCCGACAGCGCATGCAGCCTGTTGGCACAGAATTTAGACCCGCCTTGCAACCAAACGGGTTCCACGTTTCCACGGCGGCCTGGGAGGTTTGCTTTACTCCAGTGCAGGTCCAAAAGGCTTGCCTAGTCGTGTGCGGAGCGTGCCAATTGATTTGATCTGCAATCAACAAGAAACAAGTAAACCATGTCAGAAAACAATGATCGATCGGCCAATAGGCCGATACTCTCTTCCTAGTAACGCCTCTCCCAGTCCGATACGGCTACCGGGTCCGATACGAGACCTGGTCTGATTCCATCTTAATCCTTCCTCTCTGCTTCGGTTTCCTCTCTGGGTCGATTACGAAAATCTGCTATTAACACATGCCCCCCAATTCCGCTTCATTATATAATGTGGCGGAATTAGCTCCGAGGAACCCATCGACTTCTCCGCTAGGGTTTGTCTGAAAACTGCGCAGATCTAGATTCGCTGCTCTCCGCCGCCGATCTAATCACCACCTGTGTTCTTCAACACCGGCGACCCCTCAGCGTCTCATCGGCATCAACCCCCTCAACGGTGACCTCTTCGACGACAACAATGGCCTCCGCTTCGTTTTACGCCTCCGAGATCCCTGTGGTAAGTCAATCCCTTCACATTCTTATTTTCTCGCCGAGTTTTTTCAAATTAGGGTTTCTGCTCTTGCCCCCTGGGTCTTATTTTCAATGTTATCGTCCATATGCCGTAGGTCTTCAAAAATCAAATCCTGATTCCCTCCAACGACAAATCCCACCGATTCCTTCTAGGCCCCATGGGCAACTGCGACCCGACTTGGCTAATCAACGCCGAGACAGACAGAGTACCCTTCAAACAAGCCAAGCCAAATGTCTCCTCATAGAAACACACTTTCAGATCCTGGCCGTCGAAGCTCAATGGGTACAAAACCTGGCATAAAAGGATTGCTGCATCTAAACAGGTTCACTGGGATGAAATAGGAATCGGCCAATGCATCACCCTGTCCCTGGCCGATACCAAGAAAAACGAACCACTCATGTCAGCGGCCACCTATTTCTGGTCAAGCACCTTGAACGCCTTCCTATTCAAACAAGGTCCGATGACTCCAACCTTGATCGACGTCAAGCTACTCACAGGTTTAGACATCCAATCCGAGATCAATTCCTTCAGCCTCCTGGCAAGCAGCAGCCATAAATTGAAGACCAAGAAAATTGGAGGCTGGTCTGGATATATCTCTGAGCACATGGAACAAGGATCAGTCTCAGAGAGAGAACATGTGGCCTTTCTGACGTTATGGTTGGAAAGATTTGTTTTCTGTGGATCAACCTACGGCCCCACTACAAACTGTCAACATCTGGCTCAGGCTCTGGTTGATAAAAAACAAATCCCCCTCGGCCGATATCTCCTGGGAGCTGTCTATCGGCTGCTTCATATCGCCACTCAAGATCTGATGTTGAAGCAAACTGTGGCACATGAAGGTCCGTGGTGGTTTATTCAACTTTGGTTAACCATTCACACCAACACCATAATTGATCGGCCTCCACTATCAGACTCTTGCTTCCCATCAAAGTATGCCGATCACGAAGATCCCAGGACCAGAAGATGCATGTCCTATGGGGAAACGGCCTCCGTTTATCCTAGAGCGGATCAATCGATCGAAGACATGTCCACATGGTTCATCCGATTCTACACCGGTCCCCCATCAGTTAAAATGGACATGTTTGTCTACACCTCAGATCGAGACTTCGAACTCCCCGACAATCTCCACTTGATACTGGTGAATGATGATATGGAGTCACGGGAATCGTTTGTGATCGGCATCACCCCATGCCTGCTCCCAGTAGGCATATTCCAAGGAAGAAGCACCAGCCTGTCCTATGAATTTTACAATCCCATGGTAGCTGCTAGACAGTGCGGGCTTGGACAGCTCCCCATCAATCTGTATTTCCATAAACTCCTGGAGAGCAGAGGCACAGTTTCATTGGCGCTGATCATGAACAAAGCACTGGAGATTGAAGCTCCAAATCTAGGTGACTGCGACCGATTGCATCTGAGCGCCTTCATTCATATTAGCTTCCAGGCATGGTGGCAAGAATGGGCTGCTCATATCTTCCATCAATCGGCTAGGTTCTATCTAACAGAGCTCATCCAAGACATCAGCCCTCAGGTCCCCGATGGTCCGATTCCATCTGTAAGCAACAGTGGACAGAAGATTTTTTATGCTCAAGCGGTGGCTCCATCAGGATTGACTATTCTGGAGTCAATCATCGGCCTTACTGCCCCAAAGCTTACATCACTCCTCCAAGGGCCGATGACCAAGGAAAACCCCAAGAGGAAGGCGCCAGCAAAAGGCAAATCTCACAAATCCAATAAGAAGGCTAAGACTGATGATCAAGCTGATCCTGAAGAACTAGACCCCTCCTTGGAAGAATTCCTTGATGAACAAGTGATGGAGGAAGAGGTCGATGCAGCAGCTGCCGATGCACCTGAAGAAGAAAATCCATCAGCCGGGACTACTGAGGAACCATCGGCCGAAACCACTACAATCCCATCGGCCGATGACCAAGTCGACACCGCCCAGCCAAGGAAAACCAGGCACGCAATCCGCAAGGTAACACGTTTCCCTTTTTGGATTTATGCAACCTTCTTCTATTAGTATGTTACATTTTAATCCCTTGCAGGTTCTTGCGTCGTCTTTGTTGAAGGAACGGACTCAAACGACCCCGCTGCCCAGGACTAAAAAGGCCACCATGCAGAGGCACGAGTGAGCTAAGGCCCGATTGAGGACACCTTCTCCTTCTCCACCACCCTCTCCGATTGCCTCGGTAAGAGTTGATCCCTTTTTGTTATTGTTTTGCTGACATGGATCTGATCGTCCTTCCTTACTTTTCTTCAGCTGCGAGCTCCATCACCCGCACCACATCGGCCTACTCCTTCGCCCACCGTTTCAGAACAGCAAAAGGAGGCCGATGCGGACACAGCCGATGTCCAGTCACAGGTAAATCAGATCGCTTCGAATCCCTTGCCGATTTCATTTGACTGGGTTAACCACGCCCTATCTTAATGCTTGCAGAGCTTACCCGATATGTTCTCTTTTGATATCGGCCAATTTCTCGACGATGAGGACAAGGAGCCACTCAGCACAGCCAAGACGTCAATCTCTGAAGATTTGAAGAACCGGCTGTCCGACATCGTCAATCGGCTGGAGTCCTCGTTGGAAACCCTGGTGGAGAATTGCAACCCCATCAGGAGCAGGGTGCAGGAAATTCAGGACCAGTTACCTGAAAACCTGATGGAGATCTTAACCCCACCCATCTTCTTGGAACAATACCAATTCAAGCTCCACAAGGCTAAAGAAAGAATCGCAGCGAGGCGTGAACGAGAAAGCTTGGAATCGGTCTTGACTGCCAGCAAAGCTCAAGTCAATTATGACAAAACCAGGTTGGATGAGCTGGTCGTCGAGCCGATCATCCTGAACCACAGGCTTGAAGAACTTCACCGCCTCAAAGCGGACCTCGTATCAAAGCTGGAAACAACTCATAAAGAAATCCAAGAAGTCGAGGTTGGGATAGCTGCATCACCGAAGGCCATAGAAGACCAGACGATGAAGTTGAAGGCATCGGCCAAATACCTGGCAACCCTGAGTAAATCCTTGAAACCAATCCCAGGGTCAGCGGCCGATGACGCCCAAGCAATAGAGGATATTGATCAAATCCGCCGCAAGGCCATAGCAGCTATCGAAAAATTCATAAGCTAATGTGCTGTATTATATGTTTTTCTTGTAAACCGATAAACACCTGTGTTGATTAACATGAGTCTCATCGGCCAATAAGCCGAATTTGACTTGAACGAATCTGAAGAAGTCCGATTTTGAAACAGTCGTAAATCGCATCGGCCAATCAGCCGAGTCTGATCTGAAATAATCCAAGCTTGAAAAAGTTTTAAAAATCCATAAACATGGGCCACTCTTGATAATCTTGAAAAACTTGAAGAATTTTAGTCCATAAACTTGGATCAATCCGATATAATCTGATAAACTTGAAGTATTTTGTGCCTGTATATATATATGCCCCCCAAATTTTAGAAGATGAGGGCTCATGTTGTAAAATTTGAACTTAGGGTGATAATGCATATCGGCCGTCTAAAGACGATGTATACCACATCAGCTGTAATCATAAATCGGCTGGAGGGCCGATCATGAATCAATCCAAACGCTAGGATAATACCTCTTTAAGTACTTGCCATTAAGAGCTCGTCCATAAATTTGACCATCTAATCCTTTGAGCAGGTAAGCATTACGGGGAACACATCGATGAATCTGAAAAGGACCTTCCCAATTAGGCGACCACTTGCCGAATTTATTATCTCTGGAACCAATTGGCAATATCAATTTCCAAACCAGATCCCCTTCGTCAAATGACTTGGCAAAAACTTTTTTGTTATAATGACAGGCCACTCTATCTTTGTCTTGTTTGATTTTCTCCAAGGCCCGCAACCGGACATGTGCCAAGTCATCTAACTCATCGACCATAAGATTGTGGTACTCATCGGCTGTCAAGTCGTCCTGCAAAGCAATCCTTCTTGAGCCGATGTTGGTTTCCCATGGCAGCACAGCTTCATGTCCATAAACAACTGATATGGCGGCACTTGAATCGCACCATGACAAGCCATCCGATACGCCCAAAGGGAATCGGCCAGCGCCGTGTGCCATCACCTTGGCTGTTCGACGATTTTTCTCTTGATTAACGTGATTAAAGTCTTATTGGAAGCTTTTGCCTACCCATTAGCTTGCGCGTAATATGGAGAAGAATTTAACAATTTAATGCCCATGCTGTCGGCAAACTGGACGAACTCATCGGACATGAAGATTGATCCCTGATCAGTGGTTTGAGTCTGCGGTAATCCAAACCGATATATGATATGCTCCTTGACAAACTGAATCGCGTCCTTGCAATCAACCTTCTTGAGAGGAATGGCCTCAACCCACTTGGTGAAGTAATCCGTAGCCACCAGGATATATTTGTGCCCTTTGCTTGATGGTGGATTGATATGTCCAATCATGTCTATACCCCACCCTCGAAACGGCCACGGCTTTATGATAGGATGCATAGCCGATGCCGGTGCTCTCTGAATTGCTCCAAACTTTTGGCAATCTTGGCATCCTTTATAGTACTTGAAACAATCCTGAAGCATTGTCGGCCAAAAATATCTGATGCGCTTCAGAAGCCATCTCATTTTATGGGCCGATTGATGGGTTCCACAAATTCCCTCATGTACCTCGCTCATCGCAACTTTGGCCTCTTCGGGACCTAGGCATTTGAGCAAGACACCATCAATCGTCCGATGATATAAGTCATCATCTAACAGGACATACTGCAATGCTTTGTATTTCATTTTTCGTGACGCCGACTGGGAAGGATTATTTAAATAATCGATGATAGCAAATCTCTAGTCGTCGGCATCCACGGCAGCGATTTGAACCTAAACGTCCTTAGTCATCGACCTGTATCCCGATGCCCTCTGAGCTAGATCATTGGCCTCGAAGTTCTGCTTCCTGGGTATGTGCCTCATTGTCATAATCTTGAAAACTTGTAGCAACTCCTTGCATTCCTCATTGTAAACTCTGAGAATATCGTTCTTGCATTCGTACTCCCCAGAAAGTTCATTAATTACCAGCTGTGAATCACCAATGATTTCTACGGAATCGGCCTCGACCTCTTGTAATAACTGCAAACCTTTAAGCACTGCTTCATACTCTGCTTGATTGTTAGTATAATAAGGCTTGATGGTAAAAGCAAACTCAAAGCTTGCCCCTCGAGGGGATAGGATGACCAGGCCGATACCGCATCCATGTCTGCAAACAGATCCATCGAAATACAGCGTCCATGGCACAATATCTGCATATGCAACTGAATTATCTCTGTGTTGAACAATGAAATTGGCCAGGGCTTGTCCTTTGATTGCTTTGGCCGATTCATATCTGAGGTCAAACTCTGTTAAAGCAAAAATCCATTTCCCAATTCGTCCTTTTAAAACAGGGGCCGATAGCATGTATTTCATCACATCGGCCTTACTTACCACAATGCACTCGTTGGAAAGTAGATAATGCCTCAACTTAGTGCATGAAAAATGTAAGCATAGACATAATTTCTCCACCGGCGTGTACCTTGTCTCGGCATCTAACAACCTCCTGCTGAGATAAAAAATAGCTCTTTCCTTGCCATCAATGTCTTGAACCAAGACTGAGCCGATGGATTTCTCATCGGCCGATAGGTACAGCCTGAATGGAACCCCTTTCTGTGGAGGGATTAGAACCGGAGGGGAAGTCAAATATTCCTTGATATCGTCCAGCACTCTTTGTTGCTTATCACCCCATACAAACTCTTGATCGTCCTTTATCTTCAACAATGGAGTGAATGGCTCTATCCTGCCTGATAGGTTTGATATGAAGCGCCGGACAAAGTTGATCTTCCCGAGCAGAGATTGCAACTTGGTCTTGTTGGTTGGAGGCTTGATATTTTTGATAGCATCAATGTTCTTCTGAGTAATCTCAATTCCTCTTTCATGGACCAAGAAACCTAAAAACTGACCGGCCGATACGCCAAAGGCACACTTGTTAGGGTTCATCTTTAAGCCATATTTCCTTGCTCTTTCTAATACCTTGCGTAGATCGGCCAAGTGCATATCATATTCCTTAGACTTCACGACGACATCATCAATATAAACCTCAATCAAAGAGCCAATAAGATCATGAAAAATATAATTCATGGCCCTCTGATAAGTAGCTCCAGCGTTCTTCAAGCCAAAGGTCATAACAACCCACTCGTACAGGCCGATTGCCCTCGGGCACCGGAAGGCTGTCTTGTGAATATCTTCCTCGGCCATGAAAATCTGGTTGTAGCCTGCGTTCCCATCCATGAAGCTAATAACCTTGTGTCCAGACGCGGCATCAACTAGCAAATCGGCCAACGGCATAGGGTACTCATCCTTTGGTGTTGCTTTGTTCAGGTCTCTGAAATCGATACATACCCTGAGTTTGCTGTTTTTCTTCATCACTGGAACTATGTTGGAGACCCACTCCGCGTATCGGCAAGGTCTGATAAAGTTGGCATCGTAAAGTCTTGTGATCTGTGCCTTGATAGCTTCATGCATATCGGCCTTAAATCTCCTAGGAGCTTGTTTAAATGGCCGATAGCCTGGTTTGATTGGTAGCCGATGTTCTACGATCGATCGGCTTAATCCTGGCATCTCATGGTATTCCCATGCAAAACAATCCACGAATTCTTTCAAAAGATTTATCAAATAATTCTTATATTCCTTTGGCAGGTTAGCACTTACATACGTCGGCCTAGGCCTATCTCCTATTCCTATATCAACTTCTTTGAGCTGATCAGCCGACATAAAGCCTTGTCCCAATTTTCCATCTAGCTCATCCACCGCGTCGTCTGTGTAGGGACTAGCTTGCTCGTCTTGGGCAGTGGATGGTTCATCTTTGTTAAAGTAATTGCTTGTCTTGATCTTCAATCGTCTTGATATCGCAATCAGTCACCTTGAGGAAATCGGCATCCCAAACTCGTCCGGATAAGCAGTCGATTCCCTCCATCTCCCAAACTGCGAGATCGGCATTGGCCACGTGTACTGACCGATCGGCCTGCACGATCTCGACCTGGTCCCCTTGCCATTGTATAAGGCATTGGTGCATTGTTGAAGGGACGCAACAGTTTGCGTGGATCCAATCTCGTCCCAACAACAGGCTATAGGAACCCTTTCCATCGAAAACGAAGAAGGTGGTAGGTATCGTCTTGTTTCCCACCGTGAGCTCCACGTTCAACACCCCCTTCACCTCAGATGCGTTGCCACCGAAGTCTTTTAGCACCATGTTGGTCTTGATGAGGTCCTCCGGCATTTTTCCAAGCTTCCGAAAGGTCATATATGGCATTAAGTTGACTGCCGCGCCGCCATCGACCAGCATCTTCGTCATCGGCCACCCGTTGACGAATCCCTTGATGTATAACGGCCGTAGGTGCCTGTGGTTGGTGTCAGTTGGCTTGTCGAATATGGCCTGGTCCGGTGACAAATGTAGTCGAGCCGAGGACTGCTCGTCGTCGGCTATTGCTTCATCGGCCGTCTGCACACTATATTCTGCTGGCAATATGAAAACCATATTAACAGATGCCGATGCTACGCCTTTACCTTTTGCGGCCGCATAAGCTCGAGTTGTATTGGAGACGCCGTCATCGGCCTTGACCACCGTAGATTTTATCCTCCATTCTTTTTTAGTTCTGGTAGGCCGATGGGCTATTGTCGCTTGTTGCTCCTGGACCTGCTCCTTCTTTCTCAGTCTCTGTACCCGTCGTTTTTGGGTTTTGGTGAACACGTCGCTTGGGCACCACTGGGGATTCTGGGGTTGACCGCCGTCTTCGTTGTGACGATCTTGACGCATCGGCCCTAGCCTTTCGTGCACGGATTTTCTTTGCTTGGCTGGCCGATGTGCTTGCCTGCTTGAGCTACCCTGATGGGGGTCTTCTGCGTCGTTGCACGCAGGGCACTCCTGGATGGATGGCAACCTCATTCCCTCATTCCAGCAAAACCGGAAAAACTCACACTCCCAATGTGGGTCATAGGAGTTGTCTTGATCGGCGTAGTCTTGCACTTGTTCTTCCTGTCACCGCTGGTATTTCCTGATTAGGCCCTCCGAGGTCTGATAAGGTCGCTTGCCGGTCCGATGGCCACCGCCCGCACCATGTTGACTGGGAACGAGTGTCCTTCTATCTTCATCAGCCGCTTGGCATCATCTATCTTAATCCTGCCTTGTTCGATGGCCGATTGTATCTGTTGTCGGAAGATCTTGCATTCATTAGTATGATGGTGTTGGCGCAGAATTTAGACCCGCCTCGCAACAAAAGACGGGTTCCACATTTCCACGGCGGCCTAGGAGGTTTGCTTTACTCTAGTGCAGGTCCAAATGGCTTGCCTAGTTACATGCAGAGCGTGCCAGTTGATTTGATCTGCAATCAACAAGAAACAAGTAAACCACATCAGAAAACAATGGCCGATCGGCCGATAGACCGATGACACATTGTCATAACCCAGCCGATAGGGCGAAGCTATATCGGCTTACTCATAATAAAATGAGATGAATCCAACCTTATCGGCCTTCATCAACATGTTAATGTCAATTAACGACATCGGCCGATAAGGGATAATAAGGATTACTACACTAGCTAGTACTCTAATGCAAATCTACATGAACCAATCAATCAATGTAAACACATCCATCACAGATAAATCCAAAAGATTAACCCATAACAGATGCATCTATATTCATCGATCTATTCATGCAGATGGCATATACATATAAAAACCTAGTGATAATCATATGCATCAGGTAAGACTGGCTGAAACCTCAGTGATATCCTTAATTACAACCGAAAACAGGCTTTGTGTTAGATCTCAAAATAGGACTAAGGTCGATGGCAACTCGAAGTGTAAATCGAGACTGAACACAAAGAAAATCAAGTCGCCGATTGCTTTTGGGGATGGTAGATGCACTGAACAATCTAAGCAAACATAATAATTAAACCGTCGTCGGCAATGAACCCTAAAACGAGTAGATCGCTGGCGATGCACAATTAAAACGCCTGTCAAGATTATCCAAGACATGATAAACGATGATCACATCATCGAGGCTTAACGTGTCTAAAATGACACGCTAGCCCCGACGATGTAGATCGTCGGGAACGAGTTCTTACCTCTACTCCGGGAAGCAAGAACTTGTCGGAATTAACCTCTTGCGAGGGTTGGAGATGCGCCGAAGTAGATTGAAACTGGTTTGTTGTATTGAGTTGTGAGAGAGTTTCTATGTACATACTACCGGGATATTTATACCCGAGATTACAACAGGGTCCTTGTAGGACACAATCTTATCTCTAACAAACAACAAGTCCTTACGGCAAACTTTTGCCACAGATTAGATCTAAACCTACTTAATTTACAAGGTACAATTGCTTAAAACCGAGCTTTATCTCTATCTGGCAACTTCCTTGAAGCTTATCTCGAGCCCAAACCAAGCCCACGCTGACTCTGTCAACTTACAATTCGTATCGACCAACGTCTACGTTGAATCCGTATCGGCCGATACACTCTTTCTGGCAGCGCTTCTCCCAGTCCGATACGGTTACCGGGTCCGATACGAAACCTGGTCTGACTCCAACTCAATCCTTCTTCTCTGCTTCGGTTTCCTTTCCTTTCCAAGTCGATTACCAAAATCCGTTGTTAACAGATGGGAATAGGTGTTGTGCCACTTGCAATATCTCCTCTTCTTAATTTCTTCGGCCGATGGAAGTATATGACCTACTGGCAACTGGATTTGCTTTTCTTGCAATAGTAAGTCAAATATTTTGTCGGCCTTGTTGATGTCGAAGTCGTATTTGTCCTCCTTATCACCTTTTTTGGCCCACTGGCATGTTGTCGGCTTCTTCATCTGGGCCCACTCAGCTAGATCGACGTCAATGTCTTCTTCATCATCCTCGTCGAAGGCGTATTGATAAACCGTATTAATTTTCTTCGCGAACTTCTTCGCCTCCTGGAATCGTTGCTCGTGGGCCGATACCCGTTGCGCTAACTATGCTAGGCTTTCAAATTCTTGAGAAGAGAACCTTTCTCGTATCGGCCCTATTAACCCTTGAAACGCCAAATCGGCCAGTTGAGAATCGGTCAAACTAAGGCTATAACATCTGTTCCTTATGTCCCTGAATCTTTGAATGTATTCTGGGACCGATTCATCAACCCGTTGCCTGATGGCGGTGAGATCAGACAATTTCATCTCTTGTACACCATTGTAGAAATATCTGTGAAACTGTTTCTCAAGATCTATCCACCCTCTGATGGAATTGCAGGGTAATGAGGAGAACCATGTAAATGCAGACCCTGACAAGGACAAGGGAAAAACCTCACCCTTAACGCCTCTATGGCCGATGACTCCCCACATTGTGCTAGGAATCGGCTCACGTGCTCGTATGTCGAGACGTTGTCCTGCCCTGAGAATTTGGAGAAGTCTGGGATCTTGTATCGGCCTGGCAGTGGCACTCTATCGAACTCCTCAGGGTACGGGTGCCAATACACTGTAGAGCCCTCCTTGGGCTTCAAGCCGAACTGATCTCGCATCACTTCGGCTATCATATCGGCCCAGTATCCTGCGGGCTGATGTGGGAAGTCTTGATGTTAGGACTGCTGCAGGCCCTCTGCCCGATATTGCTTGGGAGAGTACGATTGGAAGTGATGATTTAAATTCTGTGCATCGTACTGCCCCTTGCGGCACGTTGTAAGCAGTCTGTGGTGGAGGGTTACTGAATACAGGAGCCTGAGGTTGTCCGGCCGATGGCGAATTGATAGGAACTTGCTACATCGGCTCGACCACCGGTTGTTTCCCCTTTGTCCATTGTGCATATTGTTCTTCCGTGATGTGCTGCGGGCTGCCTCCCGTTTGCCTGGTGAGGACTAGCGGCAAAGTTGATGTCGGTTGCGCCGATGGGGGTGGCATCGGCGCCGTTGGCTGTGGAGCCGCACTCAGGTTGTTCCTCAAGGTCCGATAAGCAGGAAACTTATTTTCTGGCAAGAAAATCGGTCCTTGAGGCTTATATTGGTGAATCGAACCATCTAGGATCGACTTGACCGTATTGGTCAACGTATTCACCAGGATCCCCGACTGGTTGACTAACGCAGAATGAACCGCGGAGTCGATTCTGTCTTGCAACGTTGGCGCGGCGTTTTCTTCAGTCTTGACGGTGTGGTCGTGTGCTGCCGCCGACGTGCTGGCTCCATCTCCAGGGCTCGGCATTACCACCTTAGATTTTTGGATAAGGGTGCCTTGCCGAGTCCTAGAATAGGTTTGCAGGTACATGTTTTGAAACTGCTCGACCAGCCTATTCATCTCAGCTTTTTGTTCTTCATTGAGCTGGTCGGCGGTTATAGCGACGACGTTCTCCTTGGAGATCTCGTTCTGCTTAGACATCCTGCAGTGATCTTGTTGCTGTTGCAAAGCTTGTGTTCTTGGGTCCCACTGGGCATGCCAAAAGCGTGTTGGCGCAGAATTTAGACCCGCCTTGCAACCAAACGGGTTCCACGTTTCCACGGCAGCCTGGGAGGTTTGCTTTACTCCAGTGCAGGTCCAAAAGGCTTGCCTAGTCATGTGCGGAGCGTGCCAGTTGATTTGATCTGCAATCAACAAGAAACAAGTAAACCATGTCAGAAAACAATGGTCGATCGGCCGATAGGCCGATGTCGCATTGTCATAGCCCAGCCGATAGGGCAAAATTGTATCGGCTCACTTGCAATAAAATAAGATTAAGGCATAGATCTTATCGGCCTTCATCAACTTGTTGATGTCGATCAATGGCATCGGCCGATAAGAACAATAAGGGTAACTACACTAGCTAATACTCTAGTGCAAATCTACATGAACTAATCAACCAATATGAATATATCAAACACAGATAAACCCTAAAGAATAATCTATAGCAAATGCATCTCTATTAATCGATCCGTTCATGTAGATGGCAGATACACATGAAAACATTATGATAAACATGCATATCAGGTAAAACTGGCTGAAACCCCAGTGATATCCTTAATTACAATCGAAAACAGGCTTTGTATTAGATCTCAAAATAGGACTAAGGTCGATAGCAACTCAGAGTGTGGATTGAAACTTAACACAAAGAAAATCAAGCCGCCGATTGCTTTTGGGGATGGTAGATGCATTGAATGATCTAACCAAGTGCAATAATTAAACCACCGTCGGCAACAAACCCTAAAACGAGTAAATCGCTGGCGAAGCATAATTGAAACACTTGTCAAGATCATCCAAAACATGATAAACGACGATCACATCATCGAGGCTTAACGTGTCTAAAGCGACATGCTAGCCCCGACGATGCAGATCGTCGGGCACGAGTTCTTACCTCTGCTACGGGGAAGTAAGAACTCGTCGGAGTTGACCTCTTGCGAGGGTTGGCGATGCACCGAAAGTAGATTGAAAACAAAGTTGTTTGTTGTATTGTGTTGTGAGAGAGCTTTTCTATGTACATGCTACCGGGATATTTATACCCGAGATTACAACAGGGTCCTTGTAGGACACGATCTTATCTATAACTAACAAACAAGTCTTTGCGGCAGACTCTTGCCACAGATTAGATCTAAACCTACTTGATTTACAAGATACAATTGCCTAAAACCGAGCCTTATCTCTATTTGGCAACTTCCTTGAAGCTTATTTCGAGCCTAGACCAAGCCCACGCTGACTCTGTCAACTTCTAGCCTCTATCAGCCAATGTCCGTATTGAATCCGTATCGGCGGATACGCTCTTTCTAGTAACGCCTCTCCTAGTCCGATACGGCTACCGGGTCCGATACGAGACCTGGTCTGATTCCAACTTAATCCTTCCTCTCTGCTTCGGTTTCCTCTCCGGGTCGATTACGAAAATCTGCTGTTAACACAGCCATAACGAGACTTACCCCTCGCGGGAAGGGCATGAACTCGCCGAAGAAAACGAAAAGTAAAGGGTGGCGATGTGCCGAAGTTGTATTGATCGTGAGATGATTTTATATGAACCTTGGGCTTACATATTTATACCCATAGGCTAACAAAGATCCTAACAGAATACGACTCAAACTTTCCTAAAGATAAAAGGAAAAAGATAAAGTCTGTATCGGACACTAACATCCTTTCCTAAAGATAAAAAGGAAACTAACAGACTTATCCTAATTAATGGATACAAGCCGCATCCTTCTTGGACTCAGTCTTCTCTGGATAAGATCTTCCCGAATCTAACAAGAATCCGACTGCTGTTGGTGGTTGGTTTAAGATAACCCTCATCGGCTGATGTAGAACTCTAGGCCGATACTAGCTTCGAGCCGATATGAACTTTGGTCCGATGGGAACTTTGGGGCTTACCAAATTTTGGTGTTAACAGAGTGCTATTGTTGCACTTTGTAAACACAGAGAGAAGTAATAAAGTTATCATCTACTTTGAGAGATCTTCAATTTGTGTTTGCATGGGTTTCGGCAGTCTAACCGGCGAGACACTGGCGGTCAGACCGATGCATCTCAGTGGTCAGACCGACGGCACCAGGGCAGTCAGACCAGTCTATCTACTTCGATCAGACCGAGCTACATCGAATTTGAGGGTAACTTTTAATTCCGCTAAAAGTTTTGGTTTTTGGGTACTTCAACCATTCACCCCCCCTCTGGTTGGCTTAGTCTTTGTTCTTCGATCCTACAAGTGGTATTAGAGCCTCATTTTCTTCTTTGGATTTTTACCGATCTAGAGTTTTAAGCCATGGCTAACAAGTTTTCAACTAAGCCGCATATTTTCGATGGTTCGGATTTTGCTTTTTGGTGTCATAAGATGCAATCTTACATTATGGCACAAGATTATGATGTTTGGCACTTTTCAAATGGTCTTGATATGTCTATTTGGGAGATGAAAATTACATCTATTCAAGAGTCTGTTGATATGTATACTTTGACATTGGATTCTCTTTACACAAAACTCAAAACTCATGAGATGAATATTCTTTATCGCAAGATAGATTCTAAGTCTAGTACTTTGATTTCTCCCTCAACTTCTTTGGATGTTGGTGCTTCTTCGTCGAACTCTACCGTTCTTGCTTTAATTAATGCCATGTCCGATGAGCAACTCGAACTGTTCGAGGAGGAGGACTTGGCTTTGGCTGCTAACAAGATTTCTCGAGCTATGAACAATGTCAGGTACAGGAAGAGAGGAGGTCAAACTCGTTGCTTTGAATGTGGTGCACTTGGTCACATTCGTGCACATTGTCCTAAGCTTGGGAGAGGCAAGAAGGAAGACAACGATGGAGAGAGAATCAAGGACGACAAGCCCAAGTCAAATAGTGCGTTCAAAGGGAAGAAATCCAAGGATGTGGTCAGGAAGGTGTTGAGTCAGGTCTATGCTGCTTTTGAGCCGTTAAGCGACATAGATTTTGATAGTGATGAAGACAAGGAGAAGGAACAGAACATCTCCGGCATTTCCTTCATGGCTCGTGGGGAGTCGGATTCCAAATATGAGGATAATGAGGTGAGTTCTCTTGAGGAAGCTATTCTTATTTTAAGTGCAAAAAATAAGAAGTGTGAGAAGATGTATAAAAAACAAGAGTTCATGATTGAATCTCTAAATGCTGAAATTGCTAGATTAAAATCTCTTATTCCTCATGACGATGACTGCAAAAATTGTGAGATTTTAATGAATGAAATTTCAAAAATCAGAGAAGTTAATGTAGCTCATGATTGAAATTGAAATCTTCTCTTGCTCTTGGAATTGCTATGTTCACACGTACTTTGGATGAATTGTAAATTGCTCAAGAAATATCAAGTAGCTTTTTATGCTAGTTCGATGTTTAACATGATTTGTGCTAAAAAGTTAAAACAACACAATATTTTGAATTGCTCAACATGTACTCTAAACAAGATGAGGTTGAAAGATGCTTTGGGTCGTGTTGAGTATATGGAAGATATTGTCGTAAAACTGTCGTAAAAACAAAGGTGTTATTGTAGATTGTGAAAGTTGTGCAAATTTAAAAAAAGAGGTTTCTTATTTGAAAAGTTCTTTGGAAAGATTTTCTAGTGGTAAGAAACAACTTAACATGATTGTGGATCAATCTAAAGTAACTAGCTACAATAGGGGTGTAGGTTTTGATGCTCATGATTATTTCACTAAAAATCAACCCAATGTTTTGAAAGTGAGTGAACATGGTGAAATTTTGACAAAACCTAATATTGTAAAAATAGTTTTTAAATCTGTTGGAATTATGCCCTCTCTTTCTGCTACACTAAAAGAAACTAAAACAAATTTTTCAAAACCATTAAATGCTAGGGAAAAATATACTTGTTCCTTTTGCGGCAAAGATGGTCATCTTGTTGGTTTTTGTTTCAGATTAGCTCGTAAATAGAAAAAAGAAAGATAGATTGCCGTTGCTAAATCTAAGTGGCAAAAATCTGGTTTTTCCTCGAGGAACCCGGTCAGACCGCAGTGGTTCGCACGGTAAGACCGGCTACTGAGCGTCGGTCAGACCGGGCTCCGGTCAGACCGGCGATACAGAAGCGGTCAGACTGGCTCCTGGTCATACCGGCTACTGTAATTCGGTCAGACCGGCCTCGAAAGAATTTTCCTACAAATTCTCAAACTGTTTTTGCTGGTGGATATATGCCAATTGGATCTACTAGTCGTGTGTCTCAATACTGGATTCCTAAATTTCTTTTATCTAACCTCAGTACTGAGGCTTCGACATCTTTATGTGTGTAGGCTTTAGTGGCAAGGAAGGAGAACGTGTGGATTGTGGATTCCGGTTGTTCGCGACACATGACCGGTGATAAAAATTGGTTCTCCTCCCTCAAGATGGCATCCAAGACATAATCGATTATCTTTGGTGATGCTTCTACTAGTGCCGTTCTTGCTACAGGGTCTGTCAAGGTAAATGACAAGTTTGAATTGAAAGAAGTAGCTTTGGCTAAGGATTTAAAATACAATTTGCTTTCGGTGTCACAAATTATTGATGAGAATTTTGAGGTTCATTTTAAAAAAACTAGAAGTAAAGTATTTGATTCTTGTGGTGACTCTGTGTTGAATATTTCTCGCTTTGGAAGAGTGTTTAAAGCTGATTTTGAAAATCCTGTTACACTGGTTATAACATGTTTGGTTGCTAAGTTTAACAAAGATTTGATGTTTTGGCATCGTAGACTTGGACATGTTGGTTTTGATCATCTCACTAGGTTAAGTAGTTTGGATCTTGTTCATGGTTTGCCTAAACTTAAGAAAGATCTTGATTTGGTTTATACACCATGTCATCATGCTAAGATGGTTGCCTCTTCACATGCTCCTATTCTTTCTGTGATGACGGATGCACCGGGACAGCTCTTACACATGGACACTGTTGGTCTAGCTAGAGTGCAATCTGTCAGAGGAAAGTGGTATGTGTTGGTTGTTGTTGACGATTTTTCTCGATATACTTGGGTTTTCTTTATGGCAAGTAAGGATGAGGCTTTTGGACACTTTCGGAGTTTGTTTCTTAGGTTGAATTGTGAACTTCCCGGTTCTTTGAAACGAATCAGAAGTGATAATGGTGGTGAATTTAAAAATGCTTCTTTTGAACAATTTTGCAATGAAAAAGGTCTTGAACATCAATTTTCTTCTCCTCGTGTTCCACAACAAAATGGAGTTGTTGAAAGGAAAAATTGTTCTTTGGTTGAGATGGCTAGAACAATGCTTGATGAGTATCATACTCCTAGAAAATTTTGGGCCGAAGCTATTAGAACTGCATGTTATATTTCCAATCGTGTTTTCTTGAGATCAAAACTTGGAAAAACTTCTTATGAACTTCGTTTTGGACATCAACCCAAAGTTTCACATTTGCGTGTTTTTGGTTGCAAGTGCTTTGTCTTGAAATCTGGAAATTTGGATAAGTTTGAGGCACGTTCTACCGATGGAATGTTTGTTGGTTACCCCGCTCATTCTCGTGGCTATCGTGTACTTGTTTTTGAAACTAAGAAAATTGTTGGGACTTGTGAAGTCACCTTTGATGAGGCTAGTCCAGGAACTAGACAAGAAATTGCAGGTACATTGTCACAGGTTCAGGGGGAGGATGGTCGTATTTTTGAAGACGAGAGCGACGACGATGATGATGAGGTCGGCTCGGCCGGTCAGACCGGGCATCAGGCCAGTCAGACTGCCGGCACACCTCCGGTCAGACCGGCGCAAGAGATGCGGTCAGACTGGCCAGGATCATCGGCTTCCGGTTCTGTTGATGCTGATCGGGATGGTCCCCCAGAGGCTACAACTTCGACCAGTGAAGGTACAGAACATGAAATAACTTCAGAAGTCACTGCTCCCTTGCGCATTCAACGACATCATCCGCCGAAACAAATTATTGGTAATATAGGTGAGCGGACTACAAGGTCTAAGGTAACAACTCATGATGTTTGTGCAAATTCTACATTTGTTGCTTCTTTTGAGCCCAAAGATGTTACTCATGCACTAACTGATGAATCGTGGATTAACACTATGCATGAAGAACTTGAAAATTTTGAGAGAAACAAAGTTTGGACTTTAGTTGAACCACCTTCTGGACATAATGTTATTGGAACCAAATGGGTTTTCAAAAAATAAACAAAATGAGGATGGTTTAATTGTTCGAAATAAAGCTAGACATGTTGCTCAAGGTTTTACTCAGGTGGAGGGTTTGGATTTTGATGAAACTTTTGCTCCTGTTGCTAGGTTTGAGGCAATTAGACTTTTGTTAGCTTTTGCTGCTTCAAAAGGTTTTAAATTATATCAAATGGATGTTAAAAGTGCTTTTTAAATGGCTATATACAGGAGGAAGTTTATGTTAAACAACCACCGGGTTTTAAAAATCCTGATTTTCCCAACCATGTTTTTAAATTGTCAAAAGCTTTGTATGGTTTGAAACAAGCACCTATGGCATGGTATGATAGACTTAAAAATTTTTTGCTTACGAAAGGTTTTCAAATGGGAAAGATTGACAAAACACTTTTTGTTCTTAAGCATGATGATAATCAACTTTTTGTTCAGATTTATATGGATGATATCATTTTTGGTTGTTCTACTCACGCTTTGGTTGTGGAGTTTGCTGAGACTATGCGCAGGGAATTTGAGATGAGCATGATGGGTGAGTTATCGTACTTTTTGGGATTGCAAATTAAGCAAACACCTCAAGGTACGTTTGTGCATCAAACGAAGTATACCAAGGATCTTTTGAGACGTTTCAAGATGGAGAATAGCAAGCCGATCTCTACACCAATTGGTTCTACTGCTGTGTTGGATCCTGATGAAGACGGTGAAGCTGTGGATCAAAAGTTGTATAGAAGTATGATTGGTTCTTTGTTGTATCTAACTGCTTCTAGGCCAGACATACAATTTGCTGTGTGTTTGTGTGCGTGCTTTCAAGCTTCACCTCGTGCTTCACATCGTCAAGCGGTCAAACGAATAATGAGGTATTTGAATCATACACTTGAATTTGGAATTTGGTATTCTATGTTATCTTCTATATGTTTAAGTGGATATTCTGATGCTGATTTTACGGGTTGTAGAATTGATAGAAAAAGTACTAGTGGAACATGTCATTTTCTTGGTACATCATTGATTACATGGTCTTCTAGGAAACAATCTAGTGTAGCCCAATCAACTGCTGAATCAGAATATGTTGCTGCTGCTAGCTGTTGTTCTCAGATTCTTTGGCTTATTTCAACTTTGAAAGATTATGGTCTTGTCTTTGAAAAGGTTCCTTTGTTTTGTGACAATACCAGTGCTATTAACATTGCTAAGAATCCTGAACAACACTCACACACAAAGCACATTGATATTCGCTTTCACTTTTTGAGGGATCATGTTGAAAAGGGAGATGTTGAATTGAAGTTTTTGGATACAAAATTGCAACTTGCGGATATTTTCACTAAACCATTGGATTCATCTCATTTTGCTTTTCTTCGTGGAGAGTTGGGAATCATTCATCCTTTTGGCATGGTTTGAAGGGGAGTTGTTGTGCTCTTGGTTTTATCAAACAACAATTGAAAGAAACAACTTGAAAGAGAGCTTGATATTACGCATATCGTGTTTTTGTTCATGCTAGCAATACTTTGAAGGTTTATTTGTCTATTTTACAGCTTGTATGAATTTTAGTGTTTTCATAAGGCTTAGATATTGCTTTTAAGAGAGATGATGCATGACACTTAAATTTTATATTTGAATTAATGAAATATGCAATATTGATACTAATGCATAGGTTGGATTGTAAATGCTTATGTATATGCTTTATTGAATTGTTATTCCTCAAATAGCTTTGAAATTGCTCATTGTGCAAGAGAATAAAAATATTTATGTGAAAAAAATGAATACCGAATCCTTGAAAACAGTCTTGACGACAAGGACGTATTCGATATGAGAAAATAATGGGTGCCGAATCCTTGGAAACAGTCTTGACGACAAGGACGTACCCGGAATAATTAAAAATGGGCAAAAATATGACAAAGCTCTAAAAATTCTCTTGGTTGTTTTGTGCACAAATTAATTTGGGAAAGAGTAATGATTGCAATAGGTCTATATGTATGGATTTATTTTTCAATCTATGTGTTTATTACGATGTTGCATTATAAATCTTTTGAATACATGAATCTTGATTGCGTTATTGAACTTAATTGTAAAATCTTTGTTTTATGATTATACTCTAGTTCATGCTTGCTATATAATTGATGAGTTTATCTTCTCTTTGTTGCAATATATGACATGAATTACTATATGTATGTTATTAAGCTCTTCAATATTCACTGAACATAATTCCAATGCTTGATGAAATCATTGTCAAAAGGGGGAGAAGAGTTTCAAACACTGTCAATGCAAATGCAAGTGTTTTTCTTTGTTTTTCTTTCTTTGTTTTTCTTTCAAAGGAGGAGAAATTTTTATTTTTATTTTTTATTTTTCCAAACACCAAAACAAACATTTTTGATGGAGTTTGCCAATGTGTTCATCAAGGGGGAGATTGTAAAAATAAGGTGTGTTTGATTCTTCTATTGTGATGAACAATTGACATCTGAGGTTATTGGTTTTGATATTTGGAGATTATTGGCGAAGTGGTTTTTGAGATGATTGAATTTTCAGACGGTGAACAGTGGGTCCGGTCAGACCGGGCAGGCATGGCCGGTCAGACCGAAGGTATGTGTGTGGTCAGACCGGCTAGCCCGCTGTCTGACCGGCCGACTCTTTGTCGGTTTTGGTTTCGGGTTGTTTCTTTGGATATCCGTGGTTAATTCATGTTTATGACTTCTAGATGGATACTATGTGTATGTAATACTGTTGTGTGCTAACAATGAGTCAAGTTTGGGATAGCTTGTGCTCGGATATGGTTTCTTTGTTTGATTCATGTGTAGGTAATCTTTATGTCTCGGGAGAGTATTGCCGGTGATGGATCGGGAGTCAACTTGGAGATAAGGTGACGTCCGGAGGATCAGAGATCATGCGGGATACTTAGGATAAAGATTAATGCACGTTGTTGGTGATGATTCCATATGGCATACGATGGAGATATTGTGTGCGTATGGGATGAGGAGTCGAATTTGGAAGGAGTCCAAATTTGGTATGATTGAGTATGTAAAGTTGGTTTCTTGTACGGGAAGGTTTCCTAGGTGGATTAGGACTTCTTGTATGAGATTGGTTTTTTGAGAGTTTTGAGTTGAAAGTTTAGTTAGGATTTCAAGATTAGCCGAGTTTTTCGTGAGGAGTGCTGTTGTTGCACTTTGTAAACACAGAGAGAAGTAATAAAGTTGTCATCTACTTTGAGAGATCTTCAATTTATGTTTGCACGGGTTTCGGCGGTCTAACCGGCGAGACACTGGCGGTCAGACCGGCGCATCTCAGCGGTCAGACCGATGGCACCAGGGCGGTCAGACCGACGGTACCAGGGCGATCAGACCGACGGCACCAGGGCGGTCAGACCGGTCTATCTACTTCGGTCAGACCGAGCTACATCGAATTTGAGGGTAACTTTTAATTCCGCTAAAAGTTTTGGTTTTTGGGTGCTTCAACCATTCACCCTGTCACAACCTTAATTTATATGCAAGGTAATTAAGGTTTGCTTACTTTATTTGTAGGTTGCATATATAATTATTTTGCATTAGTCGGTGCGTTTAAAATAAATTTTTGGAAAAACAAAAAACAAAACCCTAATCGGCAAAATTGATATACATCCTATATGTGTATTTTATCACATAACAATATATAGGGTTTATAATTTATTAAAATACTAAACTATTTATCTGGAATTAATATATTTTTTACAGAATTTATTTTGTAGGTTTCGACCTTTTAAAAATTCAAACAAAATTCGGCTGAACTGAATTTCTTAATTTTCCTGAGATTAAAATATTGGGAATTTTTGGGTGAAACTAAAGAAAATGGAATCTAGGTATTTTTATCTACCTCCAGAAAAATCCATATTATTTTATTTTGCACAGAAATGAAGTTATGGAATTATAAAAAAAGAAAGAAAATTGAATAGCGAAAAACCCTAATACCTGCCTAGTACTGTGTCCACTAGAAATTCTAACCATCTCTCTCTTGTTACCTCTGTGCACATCACCTGGACCCACTTGACAGTCACATGGGCTAGCTCCAATTTGGTGCAAATAATGCTCCACCGCTCCAACACAGAGAGAGAGACAGAGAGATAGAGATCGACGCCGGCGTGTTCGACGCGTGTCCACCGCCATGGCAGCCGCCGACGCTCGCTATACCCTCTCCAGTGCTTCATCTCTTCTTCCATTTCGCCCCTGAGCCGACCAAGCCGAGAGAGAGCGCTTGCTTTGCCCCTGTCACCTCCATCTTTGCCGCCGGTCGTGGGAACGACGACCGTAGCCACCGTCTTTGAGCCACGGTCATTTATCCTCCCTCAGTGTTCCGTCACCTCCAGGTCATGCCGAGTCCATCCCCTCTGATCTCACCTCTTGTCGTGCAGTGTTGACTCCAGAACGCCATCGTGTCCCCGAGAGCTCCAGAGCACCGCCGCCTTGACACCATCATCGTTCAGCCAACCTCGTCCAAGCCGAGCCAAGCCGTCGCGCCACCGTCAGCTCTGGTGACAGTCTGGGCGGCCTTTCGTTTTGAGCGACACCGAGTAGCCATCTTCATGAACACGCCATTACATGTCTACGATCTCGATAGGTATAAAAATTGGGATGCCAAACTTCCGGACTTACTTCCTGCTCGATAGGTATATTGTCGGGTCTTCCTCGGGAGCAGGGACCATTTGCACTATTTCTACCGTAAAAGGGTCGCTAGGGGTGCGCCATGAATCCTATCTAGACGCCTAGACGCCGCTTCATTTCCAGCATTTGCTACGGGTGTCGGAGGGAACTTTGTCGTTCGACATTTGTTGTATGGTTGTTCTTCACATGAGAAAATTTTGCATCTCAAAATTAGCACATTACAAATTTGTTTTAAGTCATCAAAATTAAAATACAACATGTTTTTACCGTAAGTAATCTACAAATATATGTCTAAAAAATTTGCACATCTCACATCAATAATTTTCACATCATCACAACACACAATTTTGCATAGCTCACATGTGAAAATTCCGCATCTCAAATTAATTAGCACATTACAAATTTGTTTTAAATCATTAAAATTAAAATACGACATGGTTTTAGCGTAAGTTATCTACAAATATATGTCTAAAAAATTTGCACATCTCACGTTCTTTGAGTGTATCTAAGTTTGTGTGCCAAAGATCTCAATTAATTCATTCCTTATGAACTCAAAATCTTGGCCAAATATTTCCTTCTAAGTCCCAGGATCCAAAATTTGAGGATTGAGTCCCCCTCTGAGACCCATTTCAAAAATATATTCAAACCCTCCTCTTTTGCCATCCAGTCTACTCTCTACAAATTCATACATCATCTTCAAAATATCAAAATCTCAATGAAGTACATTTTCCCTGAAAGTCTTTTTGAGCCCTGTGAATTCAAATTTCAAGTTTGAATTTAAATGCTCATCCAAAGACTCAAATATCTCCCCAAATAATTTCCCTTCAATACGAAGATTCTAACAATATTTGTTTTCGGACTTCTACCGTCCGACAAATATTTCCTATGCATGTACATATCAAAATCAACAATTGTTTCTTCCGTCGAATTTAATCGCAAGCATACGGAACCGGCAACAACCGAGTTTTTCCTTCAATCATCCTCTCCCAAATAAAATCCCTGAGTTTGGATTTTGGAATCCGAATCACGTCCTAAATCATCACTCCAATTTCTATCCGTTCTAAATCATTTTCATTGAAGCTCTACTCGTTCCGATCGTTGCAAACTATTCTCAAAGGCCAAAACCCTTCCAACCAAATTTCCTATCTATCAAAAAACCTAAACAAATCATTAGAATTCACAGTCCAGTACAGTCCTTTTACAAGTTCAAAATTATTTACAACACACGGACAATACGACAACAGACAGCATACGTGCACACATTTCTTTTTCCCAGTGCAGCAAGCAAAACATAACACAAAAGCCAAACACTCATCCCCTCCCTGTACACAGAAGGCAACAACAATACATCCAAATTATGCACGCATGCTCCACCACTCACTTTGTTCATGCCTGCAACCATCCTTTAATTTCCTCTGCGACTTCACTACCAGGCCTCGTCCTTGTGTCCCCCCACCTCTCCGTCTTCCCCGCCAGGCAAGGTAGGCACCTCCCTGCATCCTCACTCTTGTGCCCTTCCCCCACCTTCTGTCTTCCTCACCGGGCAAGGTAGGCACCTCCCTACCTCCCTTGACACCCCATCAACCACGTCAAGCCAAGGGAGCAGGCAGCAACAGAGGGAAGCTATGGAAGCAGAGGAGAACACAGGAGCAGGTTTGTCCACCGTCCACCGTCCCCTACTTCTGCATGATAACCTAATCGTTCCACCCTGTCTGTTGCACCGTTGCACCACACCAAGAGAGCATAGAGGCAACAGTCCACGCCGAAAGCAAGCGACATTTCCACGCCTGTTAACGGTAAAATTTGGTATATCCGTTGAAAAAGGAGTAAGAGATGAGCGGAATTGACAATGTGATTTGGTTTCCAAAACAGAGCAGCGCATCAGCTAAACGCGTATCGACAGAGACCGAGTCGGATAAGGGTGGCCGATGCAGTTTGTGCGTGTTTGCATCAGACTCGGAGGAGGAGATTGATAATATTTCCAAGAGAAGATTGAGTCTGAGAAGGAGGGCATTATATCTATTAATTAGGATAAGAGTCAGTTATTTTTCTTTTACAGTTTTTGGAAATTATTATCAGAGTCCATGTACGGGCTTATGTGTTTGTTTTAAGGAAAGTTTGAGTTGTGTCCGATATGGACCGGTTTCGTATTTGTGGGTATAAATATGTGTGCCCAGAGTCTTGTAAATAATAACAGTTCAATATACACTTTCGGCGCATCGCCACCCTTTTGCTTTTACTTTTTGACGAGTTCTTGTCTCAAGTTGGGCTGCATGGGTTTTGATCTACGACAAGAGGTAAGACTTGTCGAAACTTGGTTTCGGCAATAAGAAATTGGGGGTAGCAGTCAAGTGCCAAACACGATGGGTTAATAGACACAAAGGTTTAGACAGGTTCAGGCCTTCTATAAAGAAGTAATACCCTACTCCTGTTTCGGGGATTCGATCCGCCGAGTGGTTTATTTATCTCACGATCTCTTGATCTCGTGTGTTCGTATATTTTTGCTATCTGATTCTCTCCCTCTCTTCTCTTCTACTTCTCTTTACCCCTCAAGGGATTCTCTCTAATTCTCTTTACCCCTCAAGGGATTCTCTCTACTTCTCTACCCCTCAAGTGATGCCCTACCCTCCTTATATAGTCTTGGAGGGTAGGCTTACAAGTCAGAGACCTAGTTACATACAACATCGGACTCCTCAATCTTACCAACTTTGGACTATGAGCCATTACCTTATTACAATGGTAACGTAATACTCAAGTCATAAGCCGATTTACATAATCATGAGTTATAACCTATCCCCTATGGTAAGTCGGATAAGCTAGCCGTGTGGGTATATGGTACCCATAATCTCCACAGTAGCCCCTGAGACCTTCACAGTTGACGAGATAATTTTGCCTCGAACCAGAACAACTCATAGCCGAGTACCTTCTCAGCTGAGTGCCTCTATCGCCGAGTGCTTCCATCATCTCCGCCTGAGTCTCCCGAGTGCTTTACCATCCAATAGAAAGGCTATGAAGGGCTGAAAACATCTCAAAAATTTCTTAAGAATATATATTTAGGTGCATTGACTGATGCACCTAATTAGGTGTAGCCCCCGACTATGTGTTTAGTTAAAACAAACTAAGCATATAGTCAAGAACTATAATAATCATATTCATCCGAGTGATATAAATAAATGCCTAGCTCAAGCTAAAAGCAATCATAAAAAATCAGATAACACATAACCTTATAATCAAGGCATAGTGTATAATGAACCCAAGTACCAGCAAGCTCATGCTTATCTGAGTCGCCATGCTCGAGTCCTCTCGGAGCATATAACTCAGCCAACCTCAGGAATAGAAAATCCAAGTTAATAAACTCATAATAAATTTATCAGTCATCTGAAAAATGTGACTAAAATATTAAAAAGCTCAAGGCTTAATACTGGTCTTAAAAAAGAGCACACCAAGGTGGCAAATCAGCATTAATATAATAAAAAATCAAATGCTTTGTAAAAACCAAACAGCTCCTGCAACCTATAAAAAAGTTACCAGGACAGTTATAAAAAACTTTAATGTTTGTCACCTTCCAAGTTGCATCGTACCAACCTTCAACAAGTTGTGTAACTGCTGTATGAAAGGATTTTGAAGGTATTGGGCAATAAGACATGTGCATATTGCCAAGGCAAATCTGCTTAAGTCCCTAGAGACACATGTCAAGCCACACCTGTAATATGGGCCGTAAGCCTCTAATAGGTCTCGGCCCAAACGCGAGAAAGCCTACTGATAACCTAAAAACTCTGAAGCGTCGTCGTCTTCCCCGCCGCTTCATCTTCTGAAAATTTCCCCTTTTTGCGCTCCTGTTCACAAGCTCTTCCAAGGAAACCTAGAACTCGTGTGCATCCAAATCCATCCATCCAGAAGCTCAAGCTCCATTCAGATCTATCGCGCGCAACCAGCTCCTAACATTTCCTCCAAAAAATTCCCATTCCCAGCTCCAAATTCTCCTCCCCCAATCCGCATCCATGGCAGAGGAGAGAGAAATCCCCTTCGACCAATGGGCAACTTCTGATGTGAAGGAATCGACTTTGTGGGAAATGGTGAAGGACGGAGTTCTTCCGGCCAAGGAAATCATCGGCTGGCGCCCGGCGTTCGGCGAAGAGTTCCTAACCCCAAACACCGGTGAGATCGTAGTCTTTATACCCACTTCTTCTATTGCGGATTTGGTCTTTCCACTTCCGAATTCTTCCGTGGCGTCCTCGATTACTACAGTCTCCAAATCTATCATCTAAACCCAAACTCCATAATGCACATCGCCATTTTCATTCTTGTATACGAAGCTTTCTTGGGCATCTATCCGCACTTCAATCTCTTCCACCGTATGTTC
Source organism: Oryza officinalis (assembly GCA_008326285.1). NCBI lineage: Eukaryota > Viridiplantae > Streptophyta > Magnoliopsida > Poales > Poaceae > Oryza > Oryza officinalis. The sequence continues at coordinate 42,586,408 of BDMV01000002.1, read as the reverse complement.
TCTCTCAAGGCACACCCTACCAAAGACAACCCCTATGTTGTTGGTGGCACCGGCTTTCAGCTCCGTGGGACTCTCCGCAAAGATTATTTTCCTCTTCCCCTAAAATCCTGCAATAAGGGCTGGCATGCAAACTGGTTCTACATCTCAAACCCAGCCCCCAGCTTGCCCGACTTCATCGGCCTCCCACCCATCCAACGGGCCAACTGGAACACCATGCCAGAAGGGCAAGACTGGATAGAAGCGAACAACCTCCTGGCTAAAATCCTCGAGCTAAAGAATAAAGGCCTCCAAGGAGAACAGATCACCCGGCACTTCATCAAGTGACGACTAGCTCCTATTAAAGAAAGGTCTAAACCAGCATTTGAGTATGAAGGCCAGAGCGATCCTAATCGGGAAGACCACGAATCCCTGAATTTCCAGGTTTTGTGCACTCGCATGTACAAAATATTCTCTTCTGGCATTGTAGTGGATTATAGCAATAGGCTGCCGGTCATTCCCTTCAATCTTCATCGACCATATCCTCCGGTAAGTAGACTCTGCATCGTGAACTATTCCTCAATCTGTCCGTATCCTTCAATGTATCTTAAGAATTTTGCTTGCAGGCAAATGCTCTGTGTAACATACCCTAAATTCTAAATTCCAACTTTTGCATTTTAAAATAGTAAAAATGATTTTTGTGAAGTAGAGACTAAAAATTTTCCAACGAAAAACCCTAGGCGAGTCTAGTGATATTAATCTTGTTATACAAATTCGTGATTATTTTAAAACCTTTAACTTGATAGTTTCAAAAAAAAAAACTTTGTGTGTGCATGTAATTGCGTGATGTATGGTTGTGTCTTGAGTCGTTTTATTTGTTTTTGGATATTGGTGGCATTTCATGTTAGGACCCATGTGCATTAATTTAAAAACTTGAAGCAGATAAGTAATGTATAGTTTTACAAGGTTGTAAAATATATGAAGTTGAGTAACTAAAAGCATAAATCATGTTCAACAACATCATATTAGGTCAAGAATCATCTAAATATAATTTTATAGCATTTAATTATATTTTATAGGAGGAAATATATAGGTAAACATAAGCTTATCCAATATTTAAAAATAAGTGGTGCAAGATAAAATCTTGGGAAAATTCATGTAGATACTATGTAATATATATATCTCACTAGAATTTTGGTATAATTTAATATGTAAAATTGATACCCCAAATAATTAGGTCAAAGCAGTCAAACTATAGTTTAATTCAAAACCCTAATCGGCAAAACGAACATACATCCTATATGCGTATTTTATCACATAACAATGTATAGGGTATATAATTTATTCAAATACTAATCCATTTATCAAGAATTAATATATTTTTTCTAGAATTTATGTTGTAAGTTTTGACTTTCTAAAAATTCAAATCAATTTCGGCTAAATTGATTTTCTCTATTTTCTTGAGATTAAAATATAGATTATTTTTGAGTGAAACTAAAGAAAATGGAACCTAGGTATTTTTATCTACCTCCAGAAAAATCTACATTATTTTAGTTTGCACAGAAATTAAGTTTTTGGAATTTTAAAGAAGGGAGAAAGAAAATTAAATAAGGAAAATAGCAAAATCTGCTCTAACAGTAGTTCACCCAATTATCTACCTATACCTCTCACTCTTCCTCTGTTTACATCGGCCAGACCCACTTGGCAGCCACACGAGCTAACTCTATTTTGGTAAAAGAATCAGTCCACCGTTCTTGAACTCAACAGAGAAGGAGAGAAACCGGAAGCGGTGCCGACCAAGCGCAGGAAGCTGCTCGACACGTGGCCGTCGTCGTGGTGACGCCGAACTCCTCCCTTTTCTCTCCCAGCCGCGTCGCCTCCTCTCACTCCCCACCCAGACACTGAACCAACCGAGGGAGAGAGCTCTCAGCTCCTCTTTTCCTCTTACTCTTCGCCTCCGGCCGCCATGGTGGAAAGAGCGACGATCGACGTCAAGGCCTCTCCATCCCCATCTCCTCCGCGTTCCCGAACCTCCTCATAATGCCGAATCCATCCCCACTGATCTCGTACTCGATCGCGCATTCAATCGCCGGAACGCCGCCGTGGTCCCTGCAAGCTCCAGAGCGCCGCCGCCCAGACATCATCGCCGCTCAACCATCCTCGACCAAATCAGGCCAAACCGTCGCGCCACTGACTTCGTCACGATCCCAGGAAACAGCCGACCGAGGGAATCGAGTCGGGATGCAGTGAACTCGGAGATCGATCTCTTCTCCCCCAACTCCGGCCGCCGGACTTCATCCTCAAGTTCTCCCTCTCCGGTGAGCCATTATTCAATTCCTTGCGCATGAAGTACCCTGGAGACCTCCCTAACCATTGGAGCAACCTTGCCTAGTCATTCATTGACCAGAGCGGGCTGTCGCCGTGAAGCCGAAGGCTTCTACCGCCGCCAAGCCATCTTCTCCATCGCCGGCATCTTCCGGGCATCGCCGACTCCTTCCAACCTTTCGGTAAGCATCTGAGGACCTTATGGATACTTACGCATGCATTCATCTGCGCGAGACCGAGCAGTAGCGCGATTTGCACATGCAACCCGAAAGCCTCCGCCGCCTGCGCCGTCGCCACCGTCGACTCCGACCACAGCAGCTAGTGAGCCGACCACAGATAGCTTCGCCGTGTTCCCCTCTCCATTTCACCTTTTGGTTGCCCACCGAGATCAGCCGCCGTTCGCCGTTGCCGCCGGCGGGAAGCTCGCCGGTGCGTTGCTGCCTCTGTTCCAGCCACCGAGCCGCTAACATGTGGGACCGATTGGATTATAAGCTAAGGATTTAGCTTAGTAGAAGTTTAAAAGTTCCAGGGTTTGACTTGTAAATTTCTTTAGTATGACTTGTGGAACCAGGACTAATTAGTAATAACTGAAAACTTCAGGGTTTCTTAATGAACTTTGCCTTAGCACGTGTTTAAGGACCTCGGGTTCTAATCCAAGAACTCCAGGGACTTTTCTGCATATTGACAGAGGCTGACCTGTGGACCCAAAAGGATTTTCATTTTGGAAATAATGAAGAAAATGAGTTAATCTTTATCTTTTCAACAGAAAATTACTCCAAACTTGTAAAAATCATATAAAATCAAACATAACCTATTTTAGAATGAAACCAACTCCAGTAGGTCTATAAAATTGTGAACTTTAATATGATGTAATAAAACCCTATGCTCACAGTAGGATTTTATTTTCTATAATTTCAAATTTGAAATAGTAACCTAGAGCTTGTTTAATTTGTAGAAAATTCATCTTTAATCCAAATGAGATGAACCAAATTTCTGCAGAACCAGTAAGGTATGAACTTTATTTTGGTAAAATAAAATATGGTACTTTATGTACAGGAAAAACAATTAATATTGTAAGTCTTATAAAACCATATATTTCTTTTTCAACTAAGACTTATTTAATTTCTAGGAAATTAATGGTTAATCCAAAAATTGTGAATCCACTGCTATTCATCTTAGAATTCTATACCTTTTGATATGGATGAAAGGAATTTGACATAACTACCTCCTAAAACAAATTTAATCAAATAAATAATTCTATTGTTGTCAAATTGGTAAAATTCCTAACTTTCAAAATAGCAATGCTAAAATAGAAATTTCTTCACCTAAATTTATTTTAGAATATGATCAACCCACTGTGAGAACTTCATGCATGTTAGAGCATATTGCATATGCATGTTTATTTGAATCTTATTCGCATTATTGCTTCTTATCGGTAGATTCAGACGTTCCGGAGTACGTGGAGCCGGAACCTGAGTTCGATTGTGATTTCTCACAGCAGACAGGCAAGCATCTAAGCATATAGAATCCCTATTTTGCTAAAATGATTTGATTGCAAAACGATATATATGCATGTGTTGTTTTATGACAAACTTATCGGGAATGGTTAGAATTGGTTAGACCTAATTGCTGCATATCCTTCCTTGTTACGTTGTTGCCCTTTATCTTTGTAACCTTGGGATGGAAATACTTGGGAATGTTTTCTTGTTTTACCGATGCTTAGCCATGCTTAAGTCTAGTAGTGTTAAGAATCGATCGAGGGAGCCATCGATTGAATTTATTCACTACTTGCGATTATGGGCATAAAATTTGACTACTTACACTAAATGGTTCATATGGAAAATATGCTTAACTTGGACGAGTGATAGGGCAATGAAGGGATGGTGGTTTTCCCTGATGCAAGTAGCCTCGTCTGGGTTGTTAAGGACCGAACATGTTGACATCTATTCAAGCACCTTACGTACTACCACATGCCGGTATGGGACAGCTTGACTTAGTACTACGTTGCACTGTAATCATCTACGCTCCGCTGGTCAATTGTGAGGATGCTGTTCCTTTGGAGAACCCAGTTGTGCCTGGTTTTGACAAGGGGTGAGTGCTGGAGATGGTTTTGGCAAGGGGGTTTCTCCCGCGATGGTGAGCCCGCCTTAGCCACATCACACACGCACGTGGCTAAGTCGTCGGGGGCCTAGGCGGAGTTTAGGTGATTAGGGTGGGACTAGGAAAGGGCATGTTATGAGCTTGTGTCACTTGTGAGTCACACCTGTGGTGAAAGCATTTGATTCTTGTTCATTTCGTGTGGGTAAAGATGTACCCCTCTGATCAGAGTAAAACTATTCGAATAGCCGTGTCCACGGTTACAGGATGACCGCTTGATGTGTTAGTCAGTCTATGTTAGCATCAAACCAGGTTAAATATGTTGGATTAGTCTTGGATGTGAAATGGATATATTGATAAGCCATAGTTGGACAATGGTTGTCCATGGTTAGTGATGAGAGCACGGGTTGTGCTTATACATGGATGGTGATGAGAGCACAGGTAGTGCTTATACATGGATAGTGATGAGAGCACGGGTTGTGCTTATTTGTGTTTAAATTTTCAGATTATGTTAAGTTTGAAACTCTATATTTACAACTTGTTATTTGCTCAACTAAATTGGCTTTTATGCAAAACTTGAACCCTTATGCCATCTTCTAAGGTAGAAGCTTGCATACTCCTTCGTTATATATATGTTAATGAGTAAGTCTTGCGAGTACATTTTGTACTTAACCCGATGTCTGCAATTTCAGAAGAGGACGTTGAAGAACTTGCTTGTTCTTACTACCCTACCGAGGGCGGTGAGGGTGGTGAGTAGTCTTTTTAGCTTGACTCTTGCCCCGGTTGGTTGCCCTTGTGGGATGGTGGGTAAACCACAGGTTTTACTTTTGCTTATGTGAATTTATGAAACTTCCGCTACTATAGTTTGTGTTGTATGATGGGCTGTTGAACCCCATTGTGATATAAGTAGATTGCTGTCCTTATATCCATCTTTATGCATTTGTGATGTTTATCAATTGCTTGCGATGAAAGTGCAAGGCTAGTCGCTTTTCCTGGGGACTAGCTAAGCATGAGTATGAATTTTGATCAATTGAGATGTTGTAGAGCTCTCGCAATTTGAGTCAAGTCTCCTGCGATGTGTAACACATCTGGTCGCCACTCTCGTGTGGTTTGACGGGCATGTCTCAGGCTAAAGTTGACTGGCATGCGGAGTCCCAGCAATATCTCTTTTGCTCATTATTCGGCATTATGGATTTTATATCGGATGGTGTTAATTTGTGATCATGGGCACATTGAGATATGAGTGGCTATTTATGCATGTATGGATCCCACTCATTCGACATTATATGATGGTCACAAATTACATTGGACGGTATGATTTTCGGGTGCCCACACTCTGATCATCTCTCGGCCGTACAAAGTTTTCCATGAAGATACAACTGCCCAACCAACTACCAAGAAGCCAGCTGGCGGCCCAAAAATCAAACCGCAAACCAGAAACAAGAGATCCACTACTAATGAAGAGACTAGCAAACGTGCTAGTAAAAGGAGGCTGATCGTGGATGACTCGGACGAAGAAACCGAAGAAATCCAAACGCCGAAGGCCAACATAAGCTCTCCCAGGCCATCCACCAGATCCGCTCCAAAAATTAGAAAATCCAACAGGTATCTCTTGCTCAGTCGAATTTATCTTCTCATTGAAAATCCGCTCGTCTTCGTCCTAATCATCTTCATCTTCTTCCGCAGGAAACCTCAGGATATAGATCCCACAGGGCAGACAGAAAAAATAAACCCATCTGTAACGCCAGAAAAATCAAAGTCTGCAGAACAAGGGTCTCAGGACCCTCTCCTGAGTGAGGGCAGCCCTGAGGAAGAGCCCCCGACTGCCAGCCAGGACACCCCGACTGGAAACCAGCCGGATAAGGACCACCAAGGCTCGTGCAGTCAAGAAACACCGGTTGAGGACCCAGCTCCAAGGACAGGTAATCTTCAATAACGCCAAAACTCTTGTCTTGAACATACCTTCTTACCTTCATCTTTATTCATCTTCCTTAAAGCAAACAACCAAAGAGGAGGAGATTACCCGACTGAAGTCCTCAGAAGACTCAGTTCCTCCAATAAAAATTGAGTGGCGAGATGCTGAAGGAAAAAGGCAGGGCATCATATTGAACAAGTAGAAAGAAGCCGAAGAACGTGATATGCTCGTCGCCAGCCTTACTGAAGCAACTCGGCTAATGAATGTACGTATAAATTTCTCATATCTCGACCGGATAGTCTTGCATAGTCGACTGACTCAATCTTCATAATGTAGAGACTATATCGTCGCTCAATGGCTAAGTATGACACTCTAGAGAAGCTGGTACCCCACGTCAACTCTTCGGAGAACATCCAGCAAAATCTCAAAGAAGCCAGAGAAGAAGCCACAGCTAGAGAGGTCATCCTCAGAGAAGAAATCAATAAGCTTCGAGATATGAACTTGGAACTCCGTGGTTCAATCGAAGGTAATAAAAACCAACTTGTCTTGCTCTTGTATAATCTGTTTGATCCTGACAATTCCAAATCTTCATTCTGTAGCCAATATATCTGAAATTGATTCCCTCAAGGCTCAGTTAAAGAAAGCAGAAACTGATAATGCCAAGCTTGTGTCTGACAAAAACAAAGCCCTAGAAGAAATTGAAGGTAACCACTGAAGCTCATACTCCTTGATTCATCTGATCTTGGTTATTTGTGTAATCTGAATCATATCAAACTTGTAGCTAATAAGATTAAATCCCATGCTCAATTTGAAGTCTTTGCCAAAAAAGTCCGAAGAGCCGAAAGAGTCAGAGATGATATTGCCAACGTTGCGACGCCAATATTGTTAATGCTTTATGAGAACGGCCTCGGGACAAGCTCTTTGGATGCTGTTGAAGTCTTCGATAAACTCAGGACAGCTCTGAAGAAGTATATAGAGAACATCACTGATGCTGCCGTCATGAGTGCAAGCCATGCCTTGGCGATGACAAAGTCGCTCTATCCTCGGATAGATATAAACTCAATAGGAGATGGCTTTGCCGATGGTACTACTGATGAACAAGCCATAGGGCTTATAAATGAAGCACAGGAGTCGGCCAAAAAGGTTGTTGCCGATGTAGTTGAAAACTTTCAAGAGTAGCTGCTCTAATGTAAATAACTCTTGTATCCTAACTTGTAAATCTTAGTTTATTTATGTTAATGCTCTAATTTGAGTCTTCATATTTAATTTCTTAAAAATTTTCGTCCGACTGTCACCAAGCCTAGGCTCGATTAAGCCATCGAAAAATTTTCAGTCCTTATATACTGAACTCAAACCAGAATACTAAACAATGATAAACTAAGTATGAACAAGTTATTTTTGATAAAAGAAACATCATACTTTATTGATATGTATAGCCCCCGACTGACAACTCAAGAAGTCATCTTGCTTGAAGTTGGCAGTCGAGAAGAACATGATACCATAAGGCTTAAGTATAATATCGACGAAGGTGTTCAATATTCCAAGAATTCTCCACCATGGTCCCATCTTCACGTTTCAACTGATATGCTCCGGGCCGAGTGACCTCAGTGATTATATAGGGTCCTTCCCATAATGGAGATAACTTGTGTCGATCCTTTGTAGTCTAAATCCTCCGTAAAACCATGTCACCAACAATAAAAGCTCGTGACCGAACGTTGCGATTGTGATAACGTCGAAGTCCTTGAAGATATCTTGTTGATTGAACCAATGCGGCTTCACGAGCCTCTTCCAGTCGGGTCAGATCGTCGACTCTGTCTTGATCATAGCGTGCATCGTTGAAACTGCAAACTCGAAGAGGTTCGAACTCCATCTCACTCGGCAACATTGCTTCTGCCCCATAAACCAAGAAGAAAGGTGATTGGCCAGTAGCTCGACTGGGTGTAGTCCACAGTGACCATAATACCAAAGGCAACTCTTGAACCCATCTTCCAGCGTAAGGACTTAGCCTATCAAATACTCGGGCCTTGATGCCTTGAAGAACCATACCATTGGCGCGTTCAACCTGCCCATTGCTTCTGGGATGTGCCACCGACGCATAGCAAATCTTGATTCCAAAATCTTCGCAGAACTCTTTGAAGATGCCTCCAGTGAACTGGGTCCCATTATCAGTTATAATCCTGTTCGGAACACCAAACCAATGCACAATATTTAAAATAAAGTCTCGCGCCTTATCCGCAGTTATGGTAGCAACCGGTCTAGCCTCAATCCACTTGGAGAACTTGTCAATCGCGACGAATAAGTGTGTAAATCCTCCTAGAGCCTTTTTAAAAGGACTCACCATATCCAAGCCCCATACCGCAAAAGGCCATGACAATGGAATCGTTTGTAACTCTTGGGCTGGAACATGAGTTTGCCGAGCGAAGAACTGACATCCTTTACATGTGCGGACCACCTTGTCAGCGTCGAAGACCGCCGTGAGCCAGAAAAAACCTTGCCTATAGGCCTTGCCCACCAAAGTACGCGCCGCAGCATGACTGCCGCAAATACCAGAGTGAATATCTTGCAACAATTGTCGTCCCTCCTTAGGCGTGATGCATCTCATCAAAACTCCAGAGGGGTTCTCTTGTATAATTCTGAATCAACCATGACATAGCTCTGACTGCGACGTCGGACTCGCTCCGCATCATCAGTCCTCAGGTAGCTCCTGTTGAGTAAAAAACTTGATGAACGGTGTCCTCCAGTCGGCATCGAGCATGGCAACCTGGTCTGTAGCGTCTTTGTTGGGGACTGATTTCTTAGCGACAGTCGGCTCATAGAGGTGTTCTACAAAAACATCAGTCGGGGCTACTTGTCGCTTAGACCCAAACTGCACCAATTCGTCTGCCGCCTCATTGTTGTGTCTCAAGGCGTGAGATAATTCCAGTCCGTCAAACTTGTCCTCAAGCTTGCGAACTTCTTGTCGATAGGCCTCCATATTATCATTCAAGTAGGACCAATCCTTCATTACTTGGTTGACCACCAGCTGGGAATCTCCTCATACAATCATCCGTCGTATGCCAAGTGACACAACAATTCGTAGGCCATGGAGTAAAGTTTCGTACTCAGCTACATTATGCGAGGCAGGAAAGTGAATATGAAGAACATACCATAGCCTCTCCCCAGTCGGGGAAATCAAGACAACTCCAGCTCCCAAGCTGGTGACTCGTTTAGATCTGTCAAAATGCATGGTCCAATATTGCAGCTCCTCCCTAGGTACATCTTCTTGACGCTCGGTACACTCGGCCACGAAATCAGCCAAAACTTGAGATTTTATAGACGTTCTTGCTTTGAAGGTGATATCCAATGGCATCAATTCCAAGGCCCACTTGGCAATGCGCCCAGTAACCTCCCGGTTATGGATGACATCACCGAGTGGAAAAGAGGTGACACGGTAACCGAGTGACTCTGAAAATAATGGGCCAACTTCCTGGCAGAAATTAAGACTCCATAAAGTAATTTTTGTACCTGGGGGTAACGTGTTTTGGATCCGGCCAGCACCTCGCTGACGAAGTAGATCGGCTGTTGAACTTTCTGAGCTCATCCTTCCTCCTCGCGTTCGATGACCAAAACCGTGCTGACCAATTGGTGAGTTGCAGAAACGTAGAGTAACAAAGGCTCTTGAGGATGAGGTGACACCAGCACGGGCGGAGTTGTGAGGAATTCCTTGAAGTCTTCAAAAGCTTTCTGGGCCTCTGTGGTCCATTGAAAATCGTCCGTCTTCTTCAGCAACTTGAAAAAGGGCATGCCTCGTTCACCAAGTCTGGAAACAAAATGACTCAGCGCCGCCATGCAACCGGTAAGCTTCTGGACGTCCTTCTGGGTACTCGGAGGCTTCATATCCCGAATAGCGTTGATCTTCTCTAGATTTGCTTCAATGCCGCGATGAGACACCATAAAGCCAAGTAGCTTGCTTGATGGCACACCGAAAGTGCACTTCTCCGGGTTCAACTTCATTTTGAAGGCCCGAATATTTGCATAGGTTTCTTCTAAGTCAGCGATCAGGTCTTCTCTCTGTTTGGTCTTGACGACGACATCGTCGACGTAGGCTTCCACGTTTCTCCCGAGTTGGGTCTGAACGCATCTCTGAATCATACATTGATAAGTAGCTCCAGCGTTCTTTAGGCCGAAGGGCATCGTGATATAGCAATAAGCTCCGAACGGGGTAATGAATGATGTCTTCAGGCAGTCGGACTCTTTCAGGCTGATTTGATGGTATCTCGAGTAGCAATCCAAGAAGCTCAGAAGCTCGCAGCCGGCCGTTAAGTCGATGACTTGGTCAATACGGGGCAAACCAAAAGGATCCTTGGGGCAAGACTTGTTGAGGTCGGTGTAGTCCATGCACATGCGTCATTGTCCTGTCTTCTTCCGAACCAGGACCGGGTTAGCCAGCCAGTCGGGGTGGTAAACCTCCTTGATGAAGCCAGCAGCCAAGAGCTTGGCAAGTTCTTCCTTGATAGCATCCCTTCGATCTTGGGCAAAACGGCGGAGTCGTTTTATAGGTTTCGCGTCTTCTTTGACATTCAATGAGTGCTCGATCACCTCTCTAGGAATACCTGGCATATCAGACGATTTCCAAGCAAATATATCTTTATTATTTTGAAGAAAGGTGATGAGCGCATTTTTCTATTTGGGGTCTAACCCAGCGCCTATTACAGCAGTTTTGGAAGGATCAGAGGGATCAAGGGGAATCTTCTTTGTCTTGGCGTCGCCTTCGCCTGACTTGGCTATCTTCTTTGCGGGGATCTCTCCTTCTCCTGACGTTGATGCAGCCAGTTGGATCTCTTGTTGGCCACGTAATCTCTCACGAGTTTGGGCCATGTCGCAGCTTTCTTTGTCGCAGGTGAAGGCTTGCTTGACGTCGCTGCGTAGGGAGATGACTCCATTGGGACCGGGCATCTTCATCATGAGGTAGGTGTAGTGAGGTACTGCCATAAACTTGGCGAGCACAGGTCTTCCGATGATTGCATGATAAACCGCTTCGAAGTCGGCAACCTCAAAGCTGATGTTCTCTGTACGGAAGTTTTCCCGAGTGCCAAAGGTGACCGGAAGGGTAATGTGCCCGAGTGGCATAAATGACAGCCCTGGGATGACTCCGTGGAAGGGGGTTGAACTTGGCTTCAATTCTGCTCTCGGGATTTGCATCTCGTCCATCGTCTTGGCGAAAAGGATGTTGAGAGCGTTGCTGCCGTCAATGAGGACGCGCTTGAGCTTGACGTTGAGAACCACCGGGTCTAGCACCAGGGGATACCGCCCCAGGTGAACCACTCGGTAAGGGTGATCCGAGCGGTTGAACGTGATAGCCACCTCCGACCATCGTAAGTAGTGTGGGACTTTGGGTTGTACCGCGTTGACTTCTCTGTCGGTCAGCTTCTGCTTCCTCTTGGACTCGTACGCCAGCGGTCCCCAAAGATGTGGTTTAACTCGGCCCTGTGATCTTGGAAAGGCTCTGAGCTACCAGCCGGGTCGTCCCTCTTGGTTCCCGAAGTGCCGGCTCCATCTGACGACTTCTGGTGTAGTTGACTCGCATACTGCTCGGCGAACTGCTTGTAGATAAAACAATCTTTGGCCGCATGCTTGTGATTTGGGTGATGAGTGCATTGGGCATTCATGATCTTGTCGTAGGCGGCGACTCGAGGGCGCTGTTGTTGGTAGTTCGACGTTGTGGTGACCAGATCCTCAGGCTTACGTTTGTGATCTTTTTGGCCGTTGTTGCTGTTGTAGTTGCCGCCGTCCTTCTTAGGGCGCTAGCTGCTTCCGGATTGCTTGTCGTACCTGTCCTGCCGTGAGGCCTTAATTGCATCGTCGGATTTGGCGTAGGAGTGGCTTACGCCCGAATTTGCCGATCAGCAACTCATCGCGGACGCCTTTCTGGAACACGGCTATTATGACATCGTCGGTGATGTCGGGGATTTTGTTTCGCTTCTCCGAGAAGCGCCGGATGTAGTCTTTCAACGACTCGTCTGGCTTCTGAATCACGTTGTAGAGATCGAAGTGGGTCCCGGGTCTTTCGAAAGTACCCTGGAAGTTGGTGATGAAGTGGTCCCGAAGCTCACTCCATGAATCAATCGAACCTCTTGGTAAGCTTGTGAGCTAGTTCCTGGCTGAGTCGACGAGAGCGACGGGCAAGTAGTTCGCTATGGCTTTGTTGTCTCCTCCTGCTGCACGGATGGCGAGGGTGTAAACGGTTAACCACGACTCGGGGTTGGTTTTTCCGTCGTACTTGTCGATCCCTGTGGGCTTAAATCCAATCGGCCAATCCACTCGACGCAGGTCTCTGGTGAACGCGGGTACTCCATCGTCATAGTTGTCGGGTGAACTTCTTTGGTCTTCATAATAGGGCCTGTTGCGCTCACGATGACGCCGGTCAAGCACCTCCCTCAAGTCACTCGGCGGGGGTCTTCGCGAGCCGCTTTGGTAGTTGGAGTTGTAGCCATGACGAATCCGATTGTGGACGGGTGGTCGACCGTGACCTCTCTCATGAGAGTCGGCCGATTGTTCTTGATTCTTCCATGCTGCGTAATGGCGAGGGTCTTTGGCCTTGGAGGGTGTCTTGCTCAGCTCGGGTCTCCGGTAATCTTTAGATCGCATCGGTGGTAGGCGGCCACCCTCGGGTGTCTCGGCGATGGACTCAGTGGCTCTCCGCGCGGAGCTTGTGGGAACGCCGTTGGCTATGGCTGCGACGATAGTCTTGATCTTGTCTAGGATCGGTGTTACCGCAGGGGGTGCCGCTTCGATGACAGTGTCAATGAGGGTGAGGACAGCGACCGCATTCTGTTGAGGCGTGAGGAAGATGTTGGCGTTGTCGACTCGGGTCTGAAGTATGGCCTCGCGAGCGGAGCGCCCAGTCGCCCTCAGATCTCATTTTCTCTTGTCAGCTTTTTCTTTCCACTTGAGCTCCTCCTGCTTGTTTTCCTCCTGTATGCGCTTGCGCTCTTGTTCGAGCTTGTCTCGTTCCTCTTCTGCAACCCTTCGGGCCATGGCCGAGTTGGTCTCGGCTACTTCAGCCTTGAGGACATTGAAGAACATCGGATCGTAGTCCTTGTCGAAGTTGGAGTCGTTGAATTCGTCCGTTTAGATGTCGTAGAGGTCGTCGAAGTCGGAAGAGCTGATGTAATCAGCGAGCTCGGTAGAAGAGCATGACCCGAGCAATTGAAGTATGACGGCAATTTCCCTCGAGCCCAGATCGCAGCATGATGATGATGAAGAAGATTCTCCCAAGTGGATCGATTCCAACTCGGAAGACAGAAGATTGTGGTAGATCTCAGCGTCGTCCGGTAATCCAAACGGCGTTGATCGGTTTTCCCCTCCCGACTGGTCCGAATCCGAGTCAAGGAGAGAAATCTTGCCGAAATTGTCGGTGATGAAGTCGAGGCTACCAAAGCGGAACACCTGCCCCGGAGGGAAAGCGAAGTCATCGATGCCTGATGAAAATCCCATCGCGCTTGTCGGCGAGATGAAGAAGAAATCTTGACGCACTGCCCCTACCTGGCGCGCCAACTGTCAAAACTTGGTTTCGGCAATAAGAAATTGGGGGTAACAGTCAAGTGCCAAACATGATGGGTTAGTTGACACAAAGGTTTAGACAGGTTCAGGCCTTCTATAAAGAAGTAATACCCTACTCCTGTTTCGGGGATTCGATCTGCCGAGTGGTTTATTGATCTCACGATCTCTTGATCTCGTGTGTTCGTATATTTTTGCTATCTGATTCTCTCCCTCTCTTCTCTTCTACTTCTCTTTACCCCTCAAGGGATTCTCTCTACTTCTCTTTACCCCTCAAGGGATTCTCTCTACTTCTCTACCCCTCAAGGGACGTCTTACCCTCCTTATATAGTCTTGGAGGGTAGGCTTACAAGTCGGAGACCTAGTTACATACAACATCAGACTCCTCAATCTTACCAACTTTGGACTATGAGTCGTTACCTTATTATAATGGTAACGTAATACTCAAGTCATAAGCCAATTTACATAATCATGAGTTATAACATATCCCCTATGGTAAGTCGGATAAGCTAGCCGTGTGGGTATATGGTACCCATAATCTCCACAAGACTTATCATGGCGGTTTTTGTAACGGCGAGATTAGGGCTTATATCGTTTTCGACACTCTAATCTAGTCTATGCATCTGTCTATTTATTATATGTCTTAGTTAGTCTAAGTCGATGGCTCTGTTTACTTGTATCGGCCATGTTTTTTCTAGGGTTTTGTCGGTATTGGTCAAACAATTTTTGTCGACTTAGATTAGTTAGGGTATCCACCACCCTGAAAAACAATCAAAGGCTTGACTATTTAGACTTTATGCTTTCTCTCATACTTAGTGCTGCATTAATTGAGTTTTACCTACTAAGCCATGCTTGAAATCATAAAAACTAACTTGCTTCTTAATTGTCAATAAGGGTAGTACCAGGGTTTCAACCGATCTTACCTGATATATCTGTTTTGCTTATTATTCATATGTTTAATCTCTCTTAACATGTTATATCTATCCTTTGTACAATGATATCACTCCTTTAAATAAATTAAACATGTATTCAGTCTTGGATGAACCTGATTTGTTTAAGATAAATGCTCATTTAATATATTTACTATATATTGATATTCTTATATATGGCTGTATCGGAGTTCTAGCCGATACATTATCGTTATTTAGCTAAGAGGTTTCATCGGCTATGACATAAATACTTTCAATCTTTAGTTCACCGATCTTGGATATGAGCAGTTTATACTATCTCGATTAGGTTCGATCTATCCCAATTGCCTGTGTTTAAGTAAAAAATTGAATTAGGGATTGCATACTGTTTGTCTCTACAGCCGATGGAGTATGTTTAGGGTTATTTCATATTTATCTGTCTATCTCATATCTTACAGCCGATTTGACTTGCTTGAATCGGCTAAGTCTCTATGATACGTCATCGGCTCATCGGTCTATCGGCTATCGTTTACTAACATTGTTTTCTTGTATATCTTGTTGGTTGCAGGATCAAACCAACTGGCACGGCCTGAACCCAAAGTAAGTTTGGACCTGCACTGAGCTAAGTAGAACTCCCAAGCCGCCGTGTTTTCGCATTAACATGCTTTTGGCATGCCCAGTGGGACATCAAGGTTTTCATCATGTTGTCTGAAGTCAATGAAGAAAACATAATTCCAATCACTATCGATAAACTGTCTGAAGAACAGAAGGCAGAAATTGAAGAGTTAGTTCATGAGTTTCAGAAGAAGTACTTGGAATCTTGAAAAGGATGCTAAAGAAGACTAAGAGTGTGTTCTTTTGTTGGTGTTGGGAAGAAATTCCCTCTGCACGAAAAACGAAGCGACAAATTAGCACATGATTAATTAAGTATTTACTTTTTTTGAAAAATAAATTAATATGATTTTTTAAAGCAACTTTTGTATAGAAACTTTTTGCAAAAAAACAAACCGTTTAGCAATTTGAAAAGCGTGCGCGTAGAAAAAGAGAGATGTGAGTTAGGAAAGTAGGGTGAAGAACTCACCCTAAGGGAAAATCTCACTTCTCAAGATCCCCGTTGCATTGAGCATACTAGCGAATAGGAGATTGATGAAGCTGCCGTCGTCAATGAGAACTCGGGCAACTTTTACGTTTCGGATAGTAGGTTTGACTATTATCGGAAATCTCCCGGGGGTTGTCGTCAAAGTCAAGTGGTTGGCGTCAGAGAACTCGATTTCTTATCTGATCACTTCATTTTAGACATCGATCCCCGGGTTGTGGAGCACACCTCGCGTTCTACCTTCTTGTATTCTCTTTCTGAAGAATAAGAGGTCGAGCCGCCAAAAATGTGCGCCATGTGTTGGTCGAAGTCGGGGAAGCCTGGTTCGTCGTCGGACGAAGGGTCATGATTGCCCTTCTCTACCATGCGAACCCTCTTTCACTTTTCTTGGGCTATCTTCCTAGCCATGGCTTTTCGAAATACGTTCCACTCCTCGAACATGTGAGCGCTGGTTTTATGCACCGGACACCATTGTTGTACTGGACCATCGTCTTGAGCAGGAGGTCGTTGGGGAGCATTTTATCTTGTTCTGGGACAAGAACCTCCGACCGTGCTTTTCTCTTTCCTCCTTTCTTGCGACTAGATTTCTGACTTGGTTCCGGTTGTTTTTTTTAGCTAGTTGTTTCAATTCCACTGACTTCTCCTTCCCGCCATTCCTTCAGATGGCATCATCTGCGTGGGCACACCTATCAATGATCTCAAACAGCTTCATTGCAGATGTTACCCGCTTTGTCGCCAGTTCTTGAATCCTATAACGATCTCGGACGCCTGACTTGGAGTGCCCATATTACGGATGCGTCGATGATCTCAAGGATTGTGTTCCGACAATCGTTGAAACGTCGAATAAAATATCAAAGAGGTTCACATGGTTTCTACCTGAGGGTGTGTAGATCGTTCTCGACCGCGTGTCTATTGTCTGCCTTGAAAATTTGCGACGAATCATTTCCAAAGATCAGCCTAAGAAGATATCAAATTTCAGGTAAGGTGGACTAGCCATGACCGAGCAGATTCCTTCAACGCTGCTGGCAAGTAATTTGTAGGTGCATTGTCGTCTGCGCGGCGGCATATAGAACAGTAGAGTATACGTGTAATAACTCCTTTGGATATGTGCTCCCGTCGTACTTCTCCACCGCTGCGGGATGGAATTTGGTGGGCCAGTTCACTTCTTGGAGGAAAGGTCTAAAGGCTCTGCATCCGTCTCTGGGTAGAAAGGGTGGTTGGACCACGCGGCCACATGAACCATCCAGAGATGATGACGAAGAGGATGACGAGGGATCACCGTAGTCGGGAGTGCGGTCTCAATGTCGGCGTTCAGGACTTCGGCCACGCCTTAGGGCCACGGATCAGGAGTCCTCTTGGTCATCACGGTGGTGACGTCAAACTCGTTCGTTGTCACCTCGATGTACTGGGTTATCCTGGCGATCATGACCTCGGTCACGATCGCGATTGTTGTCTCGATCACGATTATCGTCCCGACGACTGCCCCTATGTCGATGATCATGGGGTTGTCAGTGTCCATCATTGTGTTGATCTTGTCACTCTCGCCTTTGACCATTTAGCTGGTCGCGAAGATCGCGAGCATCTTGTCGGGAAGGCGCTTGTTGGGCTCACCATTGTGGCGATGCATTATTGGGAATGCGAGGTTCGCCGTTTTGAGGGCCGTTGGCGGCACCAACGTTCTCGTCAACCTCGTCATCCTGAGGGGGAACGTTTGGAGGTGGTGGTCCTACCATCGCGAATAAAGCAAAATTGAGATTTGTGATAGTGGACTCCATTCGCTTTAACCACGCATCCACTTCCGGGTGGATTACTGGATCAAATGGAGGTTGTCTGAGTAGATTGTTGAAGGTGGTGAAGTGTTTGGTGAGAGTGCGGACAGGTTCTGCTTGTGGAGGGGCTACGTCTTGAGAACAAACGAACTCGCCCTCCTCCATGGAACCCCATGGTGTACGGTCATCTGCAACCCTGTCTTCAATTTTGATGTTGACCATGTTCATGTCACGTGGAAAATTCGTCCCAGAAGATTCCGCGTTGTCCAGGCTGTGGAGAACAGATGGTTCATCGGGATCAATTCCAAGGTAACCCACCATGTGATTTGAAGGGTTGTCGTTCATAGATGTCGTACGAGATTGATCTCTACGAGAATGGATCGGGCAACACGGAACTCGAGTAATTGGTTTCGCAAGCTTCAAGAATATCTCGCAGCTGATTAGAGGGTGACTCTTGGATTTATGGATTGGGTACCACGCTTTATATGGAGAGACACGTTGAATCCCACACTCCTCGCAAGCGTTGAGTTCAGCCTTTGCTTGGATTATGACACGACATCCAGCCAACGGATGACTGGAAGTCTTGTGGATAGGACACCGTGCACCATCCTTGTCAGCAGACTTCCTTGTCGGCGCACGCCCATCGGCCGAAACCGAAGATCGAGCCGCTTTAGGAATTTTGTTGACGGGTTGAGATTTTGATGCCTTGTTCTCGATATGAACTGGTGAGGCAGCTGTTTGGGAAGATGTATTGTCCTCAGCACATGCTAAAGAGGGCGAGATCAGGACGACGAAGAAGACTGGGAAGATGATGGAGCTAACTTGGACCATGTAGAAGCCCTTGTCAAAAAATCCCGCTCTTTAATTCATCCCGTCGAAACCTTTTAGCACCAAGCCCCTTACCTGGCGTGCCACTATCGACGGGCTATACCTGCAGACGGTATTTGTAAAGTATGGGGATCGTTGGAACCAGGGTATACGCGAGAACAGATCAAGCAGACAAGGGACAAGGATTTATACTATTTCGGGCTCTCAAGATGAGTAACAACGCTACTCCAATTTATATGTATTATGGATAAGAATATTACTCAGAGTACAATGGGGAATAGAACAACTAGACGAATCCGCCAACTAGAAGCTATCAAGAACGACCTAACGAGATCTATTCGACGAATACGATGCTGACCTAACGAGATCTATTCGACGAATACGGTGCTGACTTCCTCCAGATTGCTTCTGGGTGGCTTTGGCTATGGCTTGTATCTCGATGCCTCTCCCTAATCGTGGAGGTCTTGTATATATAGCATATATCATCTTCTTCTCTAAGTAGAATTCGGAGAGATAAAATAGGTTAGGGGATTAAGAAAATCTTATCTTCCCCGACTAGGACTCTGAAACCTTCTATTCTGGGAAGATAATTTCCTTAATTAGAGGATACCTTCTCGTATACTATCGGGTATATGATATTGCAGTATTCCATTAACCCATGTATAGGAGGTATGCCTTGTCCTTGATACTGACAATTGTCCGATCCATTACCGGAATAACAACTCCATTATTGATCGTCGAACAACTCCAGTAGTGACCGTCAGTTATGCTTTCGCTCCATTAGTGATCGTCGGTTACGCTTTCGCCCATCAAAACAAAAACAGCTAGAAAACGAGCAGCCCTGCCCACCCGTCTCCGTTGCGCGCACGCCAACCGTCGAACAACTCCATTAGTAAGATAATTCCATTCTTTATGAGCCATATTTTCTTAATTAGATGATATCTTCTCGTATACTATCGGGCATATGATTTGTCGTATTTCATTAACCCATGTATAGGAAGTATGCCTTATCCTTCACACTGACAATTATCTAGTCCGTTACCGGAATAATAACTCCATTAGTGACCGTCTATTACGCTTTCGCTCTATTAGTGATCATCGGTTACGCTTTCGCTCATCAAAACCAAAACGGCTGGAAAAATGAGCAGCCTTGCCCTCCCATCTCCGTCGCGCTTACGCCAACCGTTGAACAACTTCATTAGTGACCGTCGGTTATACTTTCGCTCATCAAAACCAAAATGGCTGGAAAAACGAGCAGCCATTCCCTCCCATCTCCGCCGCGCACACACCACGGCCCGGCTCAGTGCGTGCGCATGCGGCAGTCTCACTCCCACCACCTTCTCAACCACTCAACAAGTGCTCTTAAATAACAATCTATTTAAGTTATGTCTCTCCATGTTGGTTTTACAGGATAAAATTTACTGGCCTAGCCTATTTAATTCTAAAACAATTTCCAACAGAATCGATGATTGGACCTGATAAGCCATAGCCGGCGAGGTTCAGCGCCGTGACTCGCCCTAGTTTCTTGGGTTGCAGATCACGCCCCTCCACCTACAGTAGTGGATGCTGCTATTCCACGAGCTCAAGGCTCCTCTTGGGTCATCAGTGATGCCTTTTTTGAAATCGAGCAGTGAGAGCTGATCAGCTCTGTTCTCATGGATCGTAGAGCAAACGGTGCTGCCAACGGCAAAACACAGTAGCAACACTGCCGATGCTACAAGCAGTTTGACTTTCATCATGTTCTTCCAATACATCAGTTCTTCGATACCTGCAAAAGCGGAAAGTATAAACGTTCAAGTATGATTATCCATGGAACTATATCATACAAGTTGAGGATATACTTGGTTTCTATGTAGGGATGTCTATATCGTACTGTCCTATCACACGACAAATTAACTTAGCCAAAACAGTCATTGCGAGGAAGACGGGAATTAGCAGTGGTTAGGCCTGCTCTAGCAAGGACCGTCAGGAAATAGGACATGCAGGGCGTCATGCGTACAGACTAAAAATAAGTAGCGTTAATTGGATTCATGTCATTATAAATTTATTGGTTTGAAAAAAATAGCATTACTGTTTACAGAATTGAAAGCATGCCATTGCAATTTAATAGGTCCTGAGACTGAGGTGTATCACTGCTTACCCCTTCACCTTACTTACTAAATTTTTCTGACCATATTACCCTCGTCTTCTTCCTTCATCTTCTTCTTCCTGTTAAAAATATAAACACATAGTGATTTAATTTATTCCATAAATAAATCATAGCATTAAAGATGTAAACTAACATCATCGCATCATTTGATCTACATATGTAAATTATACAGTAAAACATGAACAGATCAAATATGCGAAACATGTTTGATGTGTATTGAGAGTTCTGAAAGTTCGGCTGCACAGCGGGAAGGACTCGCGGTACCAGGCGTTGACGATGGCACGCAGCACCCAAGTGAATAGGAAGACGAGCCATTGTGGACGAACAGCAAGCAATCGCACGAAGCGCTTTCCAAAAACCTTATTGCCGCCTTCTACCGGTGCAGGACGTTGAAGGCGAAGGTTCCGGAGACCTGCTCTCCTGATCTCCGGTGCACGCCGGCGAATGGGACGGCGTTGTGCAAGCAAGTTTCACTCAGAGTTTTATCTGGTACTAGGCCATCAGTAGACTATCCCTCGGGTAGAGCGTATAAGTCATACTCCTTGGTCTCTTAGTAAGCTTCCTAGAAGATTCACCCAAAATCTTCAGACTGCGACCAAAAGTCAAGCTCATGTAGGTGTGCTCTTTGAAGAATGCTCTTGAAGATAGCATCTTCGCTAATTAAAGCTAACAGAACGCATTAAGGCATAGCCAACCTGCCTTGCAGCTTATGAGAGTACATGCATCTTCACTTAGAGATGGTTTTAGAAAAGTACCCTCCTCTAGTTAACTAATGGTTTGTTCTTCCCAGGTCCTAAGTCACGGGATCTTCAATCATATAGGTTGGGTTATCACCATAGTATAACTCACATGGGTCTCATACCCATCTCCTTCGATGCATTGTCTATCACATTCTGTGATAGTCCCTTTGTGAAGGGATTTGCCAGGTTTCTAGCTGTTTGGACGTAATCCAATGTTATAACCCCGGAGTTTCTCAATTTCCTGACAGACTTCAATCATCTTTTCACATGTCTAGACGATTTCATATTATCATTAAAACTGTTTACCTTGACAATTACCGTTTGATTGTCACAATTCATAAGGATAGTCGGCACCGGTTTTTTAACCACAGGCAGATCCATCAGTAGATCACATAGCCATTTTGCCTTAACAGTAGCAGTGTCTAGTGTCGTGAGCTCTGCTTCCATGGTTGACTGTAACACCCCGATTTTCATCCCGTCAAAAAATCTATTTTATTAAAATCCTATATTCAAAAATTTGGTTCTTTGAGTGTATTCAGGATTTTGTGCCAAAGATCCCAATTGATTCGCTTCCTTATGAACAAAATCTTCACCATGATATTTTCTCCTAAAACTAAATTCCTATTATTCAAATTTTGAAGTTCGAGTTTTTCCTCCTAAACCTTTCCAAAAATTCATACGGTTGAAATTTTGATTTTGGGATTTTAACCGTGTCGTCAAATAATCTCCTTTCCATTCAAAAAGTCTAAAAATATTTATTTTTAGACTTCGACCATACGACAAATATGTCCTATACGTGTACATATCAAAATAAATATTTTTGTGCACGAACAACCCAAAATCAACCCAAAATCTCCAAGAGGTCGGGCCCGCTTACATCTAACAGCTTAAATAGGACATAGACTACCCTCACAAACCAACACCAGTCTTTTCTGCGCACTTTGTCCTCACTCGTGCGCACCCGGGAAGGACTTCCCGGTCAGTCACCCATCCCTAGATTTCTCTAGGCCAAGCACGCTTAACTTTAGAGTTCTTTGGAGATGGGTTTCCGGAAAAGAAGTTGCAACTTGTTATCAATCCTATTATGCCTTGGGCCGGGGTGTTACATCCTCACCCCCTTAAGAGATCGACGTCCTCGTCGATCAACCCCAAGCTAAGAACTCCCTCTCTTGACCACGTCTGTGTGTCCAGTGCATAGGACATAGACTGCCCTCACAAACCAACATCCTGCCTCCACGAGGCCGAGCCCGCTTACATCTAGCAACTTAAATAGGACATAGACTGCCCTCACAAACCAACACCAGTCTTTTCTACGCACTTTGTCCTCACTTATGTGCACTCGGTCACCCATCCCTAAATTTCTCCAGGCTTCCGGAAAAGAAGTTGCAACTTGTTAGCCTGAGTATCCTATCAATCCTATTATGCCTTGGGCCGGGGTGTTACAAGAATGCTCTCCTAGCCACTTGAGGCATGTGTGATGGAGAGAACAAGAGGAACACACGCGTGCGCTCGCTCGCCTCACCTGGCCAGGCCAAGCCAGGCGGCACGCTGTTAACGCCAAAATTTGGTAAGCCTCGAAGTCATCATCGGCTTAGGAATCGTATCGGCTTCAGAGTCCTGGAATGAGCCGATGGACATATCAAGTTGCCAGCAGTTGGATTCTTGATGGATTCGGTTAACGAAATTAATCAATTAAAGAAAGCTTTTCTAGAAGAGATCGAGTTCGAGGAGAATGCAGCATGGCAAATTATCTATTAATTAGGTAGAGTCAATTAGTTTCCTTTTACTTTTAGGAAAGATTGTTTATAGTCCGAATAGGACTTGTATCTTTTACTTTATCTTTAGAAAAGTTTGTGTCTTGTCCAATAAGGACTAATATCTACTCATGGGTATAAATATATTCACCCGTGATCTATGTAAGATATCTCTCGATCAATACAACTACTCTCGGTGCATCGCCACCCTCTTTTTTGAGGTTTTTACTTATCATCGGCGAAACTTGGCACCTGATGCGGGGCTGCATCGGCTTCGATTTCCGGCGAAGGAGTAAGTCCTATGTTCTGTCGGCCCCACCTATTTATCATATATCTTAGTTAATCTAGTTTGGTAGCTCGATATATTTGTATCGGCTGGGATCTGCTTTAGGTTTTTTGTCGGTATCGGCTAAATTGCTTTGCCAGATTGGATTAGCTAAGGTATCCACCACCCTTAAAATCAATCGAAGGCTTGATTGTATAGACATTATGTTTCTTTTCATACTTTGCACTGCATCAGCCTTTTGTCATGCTTTGAACCATAGTCTCTAGCCTGCTTTTTGATTGCTGATAAGTGTTTCATCGAGGTTTCAACCATTGAGTTATTTAGACGTTGCATCGGCTCACAAGGATTACATACAAGTTGGATTTAGTCGATGACAACAACGGTTTCGTTGATTATCTAATCGTTTGGATTTAATGACATCGGACCTCTAGCCGATGTATGCTTTAACCATCGGATCAACATTTATTCTATCACATCATTATTGGCCAATTGGTTTCTATTGAATTACATTATTATTTTTACATTATTATTAGCCGATTGTCTTTATATCGTTATTTACATCAAGTATCAGAATCTATATAGCCGATGACTAAAAACCCTATCGACATCGGCTGGTATCGGCATCGGCTGGAATTACTCCATCGGCTTGTCAGTCGATCGACTCTTTGATCTGCTGTTTATATATCTTGTCAGTTGCAGGATCAAACTGACTAACACGCCCGCATCTCATCAATTTTAGGACCTGCACTGGAGCTAAGCAGATCTCCCAGGCCTTCGTGTGCCACATGCAGGATCTACGTCAACACATCTTTTCGCACGCTTGACGGGACAGATTTTGTGTCAACACGCGCGTACACGACATTCACATGAATGGTCCGCAAAAATTGGTTCCTCATCCTTGCGCAGATGCGGTCTCCTTTTGCAGTTTTATTTTGCTGCAAAAATTCGGTTTTGTTTTTGGAAACCTAGTTTTTAGAAACTGTTGACGTCGAATTCGTACCGCCGATGTGGATCCGACGTGCGGACACACGAAGGCCTGGGAGATCTGCTTAGCTCCAGTGCAGGTCCTAAAATTGATGAAGCGCAGGCGTGCCAGTCAGTTTGATCCTGCCACTAACAAGATATGCAAAATAGTAGAACAGAAGGTCTATCGGCCGATAGGCCGATAGGGCAAACACGTATCGACCGAGAGGCCGATAGCCAAAACAGCTGATCCGCTGACGATAACAGGATGATATAGCAATATGATATAGCATAATCCAAATATAAAATGAACATCGATCTGAAGATTAAAGCACACATCGGCCGGAGGTCAGATGGCATAAACCATCAATAAGCAGATAAACAATAAATACTCTGTTGTCATCGGCTAGATCCAATCTATATGTAAAACTCTTGGGCCGATGCAACGTCCAGATAACTCACCGGCTGAAACCCCGGTGAAACCCTTATTAGCAATCGACAAGCAGGCTAGAGATTACGGTTCTAATCACGACTTAGCGGCACTAAGTATGAAAAGAAACGCAAGATCTAGACAATCAAGCCCTCGACTGATTTTCGGGGTGGTGGATACCTTAACCAATCTAATCTAGCAAAACGATTTAGTCAATACCGGCATAAACCCTGAAGCGAATCTCGGCCGATGAGACTAAATCGAGAAACCAAACCAGATTGACTAAGATATATGATAGTAGGTGCTTACGTTGATGGGATCAGAACATCGAAGCCCTAGCCCCGATAACGCAGGCAGCCATAACGAGACTTACCCCTCGTAGGAAGGGCATGAACTCGCCGAAGAAGACGAAAAGTAAAGGTTGGCGATGCGCCGAAGTTGTATTGATCGTGTGATGATGATTACATGAACCTCGGGCTTACATATTTATACCCATAGGCTAACAAAGATCCTAACAGAATACGACTCAAACTTTCCTAAAGATAAAAGGAAACAGATAAATTCTTCCTAATTAATAGTTACAAGCCGCATCCTCATCAAACTCGGTCTTCTCTGGATAAGATCTTCCCGAATCTAACAAGAATCCGACTGCTGTTGGTGGCTGTTTTTAAGAAAACCCCCATCGGCCGATGTACAACTCTAGGCCGATACTAGCTTCGAGCCGATATGAACCTGGGCCGATGAGGACTTCGGGGCTTACCAAATTCTAGTGTTAACATAAACACACTGAATAATCTGGTGCGTGGAGCGGCATGGAGTACGGATAAGTTACGCGCGACTTATCCGGTTCGGTTGCGTGGAGTGGAGATCGTGCAGGCACCCTGATCAAGCGTCCTTCATGCTATATATGCCGAACCGCCATCTTCACGCTATATATGCGAAATCAATGTAGGGTTTGCCTGCTCCGCTATGGATGCGATGATGTTAGTTTACATCTGAATGCCATGATTTATTTATGGAATAAATTAAATCACTATGTGCTTATATTTTCAACAATCCAAAAACCTTATTATAGGCACTGTGGTTTTAATATGGCTGGTTTTGTTGAGGCACTAAGGCTGGATAAATTCACCGGTGTGCACTTCAAGCGATAGCAGATCAGGGTCACTCTGTGGCTGACGGCTATGAAATGCTTCTGGGCAAAAGAGTGAACGTGCACATTTTGTTTGCTTGCTTCACTAAGAAAAGAAATGTGTGCACGTATGTAGTTTGTTTATTGCTTTGCCCGTGTGTTGTGAATACTTTTGGACTTGTAAAAGAACTGTAACTGGCCTATGAATTCTAATGATTTGTTTGGGATACTGGACAGATAGAAATTGGGTTGGAGGTGTTTTGGGTTTCTGATGATAGGTCGCAACGAATAGAATGAGTAGAGCTTCAAAGAAAAATGATGTAGAAATGATAGAAACTCAAGGGGTGATTTATGACGCGATTCGGATTCCAAAAACTGAACACGGGGATTTTATTTGAAAAAGAATGGTTGAAGGAAAAAAACTCGGCTTTTGTCGGTTCCGTTTGAACGCGATTAAATTCAATGGGAGAAATGTAATGCCTGTTTCGTCGTGGCGTTAGCGGGAAAACCTAATTCCTAAAACCTCTATTTGCGAAAATGTTTGCTCTTCGGTTGTGTCTTGTTGTGTGCCTTGGATCTCGTGTTTCCTCTCTCAGCTCAGTCCCAGAGAAAATCGCAAAATCGGATTCCAAATCCAAACCCTAATTCCTCCAAAATTCATCTCCCTGCCGAAGTCTGCTTTGCGTCCCTCTTCTTCCCGGGCCGTCTCCCGCTCGGCCCATCCCCTCGCCCCTCTCTCCCTTCGGCCTCCTTTCCCTCCCCTCCCTGCTGGGCCACGCCGCCCGGCCCAGTCCACGCGGCCCGAGAGCGCAGGGCACGCCGCGCACGTGCGCCACACGCGCTGCGCGAGAGAGAGCGCCGTCTCTCTCTCTTTCTCTCGATCTTTCCCGTTCTCTCTCGCTCGCCTGTCTCTCTCTCTCTCTCCCTTGTTTTCCCCGCTGGCGCCCTCCATTTTTCCGCCCCGCCGTTGGCTCCCGTGCTCGCCGCGCGTCGTAGCCGACCGCCCGGACGACGCCGCAATCATCCCGGGCCACCCCAGCCGTGCCCTGTCTCCGCGCCGCGCCAAGCCGCCCGCCGTCATCGCCGACGCCACCTCCTGCCCGGCCCCGCCGCTTTGCGCGCGTGCAGCTAAAGAGGAAGAGCCGCAGCTCCCTCTCTCGCCCTCTCTCTCCGCGTTTCTTTGCCCGTTTCGGCAAGGGGACCGCCTCCCTTTTCTCCCTCTCTCTTTTCCTTTTCCCCGACCGGTGCCAATGTCACCGCTGCCTTCGCTTGGCCGCTAGCGCTGGAGAACGCCAGCTCCCTCCGCGTGTCTCCACCGCCTCTCCCCAAACCGCCTCGCCAAACCGCCTTTCCGCCCCTTTTTAATCTCGCACCCTTCCCTCTCTCGGCCGTCTTTGTTCCGCCGTCGAACACCTTCCTCCACCACCGCCGCGCCGTTTCCTCCGCCGTCGTGCCGTTGCCATCATCCGCGGCACGAGGACGCGAGACGTGGACTCCGGGCACACTCTTCTCCCCTCTCCCTCGGCCCGAAGCCGAGCCGTGTCCGCCCCGCGCCGTGCGCTGTCGGCCCCCTTTTTCTCCGGTGTCCTCCTCGTCGCGGTACACTCCTACCCTCCGTCTCCCTCCGTTCCCCTCCTCCCTAGGCACTAGCTAGCTCGCCGTCGTGCCCGTAGACGTAGTAGACCCGCCGTTAGCGCCGTCGCAACCATTCCCGCTCGCCGCTTCGACGCCGCCCGGTGCCGAGCTCCCCGCGCCGTCGCCCGCTTACTCCGGTGCCGCTCCGCCTCTTTCCTCACTTGGGACGAGCTCGTGAACCCGTGTAGATGCTCCCTCTCCGACGAATCGAACCCTATCCTCTCCGGCGCGATTTCCCCTTCCGACCACCGACGACGTGCGCCGCCGCAATCCGCCTTCTCCGATCCCTTCTCCGGCGAATCCAAGCCGTTGGCTCGTCTCCCCTCACTTCCCTCTCCGCTCCGGTGCCCTCCCTCTCGTCGGACTTGCACCGCGCCGTCCCAATGCTCCGCCGCCGCCTTTCATCGTCGGATGCCATCGCCTTCTTCGTCCTCCTCCCGCCAGCCTCCGTGGCAGCCACGTCGGCGCCACGCGAGCACCAACCGCCATCCCTCCCTCCGTGCGCCTCGCTCTCGTGGGCCGGGTCGCTAACAAGTGGGTCCCGCCCTAGCGCAACGCGCGGTGGACCTCGTGTAACATACCAAAAATTCGAAATTCAAATTTTTACTTCAGTTAAATAATAAAAATATGTTTTCAAGTCTAAATTGAAAGAAAATAGAAAGTAAAGCCCAAACATAACATTTCTGGTTGGTTATAAACTAAAATATAATTTTTCTACCATTTAAAGATATATTTAAAATAAGAATACTTAATGGTAGGTGAACTCATTGAATTGTTAAAAATAATTGGTGCAATATAAAATCATGAAGAAATTCATGAAGGTACTATTTAATATATATAACTCACTGGAATTTTGGTATAAATTAATATGTACTTTTGATACCCCAAATAATTAGGTCAAAACAGTCAACCCATAGGTTAATACTAAACCCTAATCGGCAAAAACGATACACATCTCATAAATGTATTTTATCACATGAAAAGGTATATGGAACATAATTTATTCAAATACTACCTTATTTATCATGGATTGATATAATTTTTTCTAGAATTTATTTTATTAGTTTTGACCTCCTAAAAATTCAATCTATTTTCAGCTAGGTCTATTTTCTTTATTTTCCTGGGAATAAAATATAGAATATTTTTTAGTGCAACGAAGGAAAATGGAATCTAGGTATTTTTATCTACCATCAGTAAAATCCAATTTAATTTATCATGCACAGAAATTGAGTTAGAAAATTAAAAAGAAGGGAGAAGGAAATAAATCTGTAAATTCTTTGGTAGATCATCTGTGCAGTAGAACCTACCCTTTTCTCTCTGCCATGTGGGGCCCAGCCCTGGTGGGACCCACCTGTCGGTCACACAACTGCACCACCTCCTCCTCCAAGCCAAGAACAGCTGCCACGTCGTGGACACGCGCCAGCGCTCCAGTGCGTCACCTCGCCGTCCACCGCAATTCCGATCTCCGCTATATATAGCGCCGCTTCGCCCACCGACGAAGCTTTCCATCCATGCTGCGTTCCACCCAAAACCCTAGCAAGATCGTCTCGGGAGCTCTGTGAGTGAATCCATCTTCTCCGGTGCCGTCAAGATCCACCACCGTCACCATCCCTCTCTGGTGAGCTTCGTCGCAGATCAACCATGGGAACACGATCCTCTATCCATGCCTAAACCCTCTGTACCTTCTTCCTTGTTTTGGCGCAGGTCGAGCACATTGTGCTGAGCTCGTCAGCGTTCTCGGTGCCCAGAGCACCATCGCGGTTCGCATCACCGTTCCCGTCGATCCGAAGGAGCTCTAGCTAAACCCCAGCGCCAGGATCTTCGCCTAGACCCCAGGGGCAAGACGCCCAAGTGAATTCAAGCCGAGACGTTGCCATTGAAGAGATCCCCTTCGTCTTCTTCAGGTCCGGCCGTCGGCCATCGCCGTTGATTTCTTGACCTCGGGTGAGTTCCAGCGCTATTCCTCTCGCGGGTAGCAACCCTAGAATATCTCTAACCTTGCGCAAGTGTCACTTTGATAGGAGATTGGCCGCTCTTCGCTGTCGTCGTTGCCCTGCCTGTTTCTGCCACCACCGGAGTTGTCTTCACGTCGCCGTCGCTGTCCAAGCTTCGTCGAGTCCAGCGTGACCTCAAGTGAGCAACCACGATCTCCGTAGGTGCGATTGCATGCACGAAATCCTCCTGAATAGAGCTAGAGCCCGAGATGACCTAACTAGCCGAATCACTCCGCCGCTCACACCGTTGCCGGCGTTGATCCCGACCACCACAGCCAGTGCCACGACCACCGACGGGTTCGCCAGCCTCTCTTGCACCTTTTCTCTTTTGGCCGCACCCCGCGAAAACTCGCCGTTTGCCGCCGGCGTCGACGACAAACTCGTCGGCCGCCGCCTCCAGCCGCTGCCCTCGGCCTCTCCCTCATTGAGCCGCCGACATGCGGGCCCCACTGCATATAAGTAGCCGAGGTTTAATTTGTAAGGGAAACAAAACCCTCCGTGCCAATGTGTAAACATGCAACCTATGACATGTGGGACCAAGGACCTACTAGTAATAACCCATAAACTTGAGTACTCTTAATGGAAATGCTTTTAGACATGTGCTGGGGACTTAGGGTTGAATCTCTACGAACCCAAGGACTATTCTGCAAAAGTACAGAGGCTGACCAGTGGACCCTTATCTTTAAAATTTAGAAGTATTAAAGGAAATATTCAAAACCATAATTTTTCAACAGGAAAATTAAAGAAACTTGTAAAATGCATATAAAATTCATTTTAACTCCATTTGGGGTGAATCAAATTTCTATGGATTCACAAAATTGTAAACTTTAATTTGGTAAGATCAAACATGATGCTGACAGTAGAAGAAATGTCTTTAAAAATTAATATGTGGAATACTTAACATATAGCATACACTAATTTATAAAATTCATACAAAATTCATTCTAACTCCAAATAATATGATTCCAGATGGGTTGGGTTATAAATCTCATAGACTTGGTTTTTATAAATTTAAATGTAGTACATCTAGTACTAGAAACATATTTAAAATTTGTATAATAAGTAAGACTTATAATATGTCTTTTAAAATGTTAAATTCATAATAAATTCATGCTAGCTTTAAATATTGTGAATTAAATTTTGTTAAACTTTGGAGAAAGTACTCTCTGCTGCAGAAACCTAAGGCTTTACCAATTTTGAACCCAAAATGTACTTAGAACCAAATAAAGCCTAATTAAGTTATTTCTAGTTTTAGACTTTTAAAAATTTATAACTCACAAATGCAATATGATAAAATAGAAACTCCTTCACCACAAATTATAAAACCACAGCCTCTAACCACACTAGTGAGTTCATGCATTTTAGTGCATTTTGAATATTTGTATGTTTCGGTATTTATTCGATTATCGATATTTCTATTAGAAGACGATTACGTTGTTGGTGAGGAGATTTAACCTTTCGCTGACTCCAGTAAGGACATCCATCAAGGCAAGTTTATGCCCTCGTCCTTTGAACACTTTGATCCTATGTTTTTATTTGGGCAAACGTTTTCTATTGCAAAGTTGCACGCGTTAGATAGATATGTTTGGAAAAATTATTTTAAAGTGATGAAATGGTAGTTATGACCTATTTGTTGCATAATCCTCCTTGAGAATTGTTATCCATAATGTTTGTAACCTTAGAGTGATTTAGAGTACCCTATTTGTACTCAAATGGAAACCCCTACGCTTTTATAAAACGCAAATGCTTAGCCTTGCTTAGTAATAGATAAATCATGGTTATGGATCACTTATTATGTTATTTGAATCATTTCAAAACTTATGAACAGAGATGTTTTCTCTGCTTATTTGTGAACTAAAATAAAAGTAATGTGAATTTCAGACTTAGGCGGCAAGTGATATGCATATGGTGGTAGTTGCATATCGATAGGGGGAGTGTCCGCCTGAGTTGTTTAAGGACTGAACTACATATCACCCACTTATGTTTACCGTACATCCACATGTGTTATTTATGGGGATAACCTTGGCCTATTAAGTTAAGCATTTGTCTGACCTTGCATTCGGGAGGCCGTTGTAGTAGAGATAGTGGCCACGAGTGTACTGTGGGCTATCTATAGGAACTACCCATGTATGTGTTAATGATTGTGTTGAGTATATTGCTAGCAACAAGTCTAGCTGGATGTGTGTTTACCGTGAGGGGACGGATGGTCAGCCTCACGGCATGGGCGTCTAAGTCTGTCCAATACAACGATAACGTGCCTCGTGAGGGAACGGATGTGTTCGCCGTCACGGCGTTAGGTTTAAGGCGTGGGCCCGCCACCTAACGACTCTAGGACTTAAGCCTAGGGTGGATTCACACTTATCGTGCTCATGCAAGGTTAGACAATACTTAATGTAAAAGCCTCGTTATGACCTCTAGACCGCACTCAACATGTAGAGTGTGGTAGTGCTTGGCCGGCACAAGACAAACTAGAGAGTTCATACCATGTGGGTAAAGCTGTACAAGCTCAGAGTTATAAAAACTAATCGATTAGCCGTGCTCACGGTCATGAGCGGCATAGTGATGTGATGTGGGTATACTTTTATGTTTTCCTAAATGCCTTTGAAACTAAATGTTTTGGAATGATAATGAGATCGATATGAGTGATGTGATTGCCCTATTTCCGGATTGGATCGTGATAAAACGCTACTATCTATTTATGTTGGTACCATACCATGAATATTATGCTTTACCTAATTGTTGAAATGTTTCGTACAAATTGCGTTGCAAATGAATTGTGAACTAAAATTAGCTTTATGCTGAAAACCTTGTCTACATACAAGCCTCTCTTTGAATATAGCCTTCATGTATGTAGGATTGACTGTGCGCTTGCCAGTACATTAACTTGTTTAATGTACTGACACTTGTTAGACTGGAATATCCATTTTTTGCAGGTATTTGAGTGTTACGGGAATCGTTGTTTCTCTCAGGATTGGTCCTATCAAGGGGTTTACCCTAGTCGGAATGCTTGTGGGGAATTTGGGTAGACATGCTTCCGAAGGACTTTAACTAATTAGCCGAATGGCTATATGTAAGTAACTCTGATATTTGCCTCTAGTTATGTCCAAGTCACCTTACATGTATTTGAGTTAATACCATGGCTTAGATGAAAGTGCGAAGCTAGCATCTTCCTGGGGCTAGCTAAGCATGAGTATGGATTCTGAGCAATTGAGATGTTGTAGAGCTCAGCAATTTGAGTCAAGTCTCCTGAGATGTGTAACACATCTGGTCACCATCTTCGAATGGTTTGACGGGCATGTCTCAGGCTGAAGTTGACTGGCACGCTGAGTCCCAGCAATATCGCCTTTGCTCATTATTCGGCATCGCAGAGTTCATACCGAATGGTGTTATGTTGTGGTCATGGACACATTGAGGTATGAGTGGCTATTTATGCGTGTATGGATCCCACTCAGCCAAGATCATGTGGTGACCACAAATATCACCGGACTATATGGATTTTGGGTGCTCGACAGCGGTGGTATCAGAGCAGCTTTCGACTGTAGGGAAACCCTTTTGAAACAGTCGTTTAGATTGGCTTCTTGAAAATTATTTTGAGGACATTGTTCTCAGCTATAAATTATTTGTGAAAACTTACTACAATCTTATATCTCATCCATCTTTAAAGATTACTCTTCTCTATATCCTTATTTTGATTTTAAACTCTCATTCTTGCT
The DNA here is from genome assembly GCA_008326285.1 of Oryza officinalis. Taxonomy (NCBI): domain Eukaryota; kingdom Viridiplantae; phylum Streptophyta; class Magnoliopsida; order Poales; family Poaceae; genus Oryza; species Oryza officinalis. Next base: position 42,553,159 of record BDMV01000002.1, on the reverse strand, counting down.
CTATAGGGCCGAAACCTTTTGAAAATTGGTACTTCTATAAGAACATGTTTGAAAACACTTATTAATCATTGTAATTCAGTACCAAGGTGTTTTGAAAGGTTTTGAAATCCATTTGTAAATTCCTCCTATTGTCTAGTACGAGTTTACAAAATATTGGGTTGGAAATGGCCTATAGCTTGTAAGTTTTGAAAATGGTTTAATAAGATTTAAAACCTAATAGATATGGTTGGAATAACTCCTTATCATGTTGTTTCTGAATCAAAATGATTTTGGTGGGTATTTGAGCTAGCTCTCCTCTCCCGACGTTTCAAAATTTTGATGGTATGGCCTAGAACGGGTAGTTTTGGGGCAGGTTGGAAATTGATGTGCTAAAACTCTAGATTGCTTGTTTAGATGGACCACCCAAAATTCATATAGACTCTGGATCACTCTAACTTCATGTGATTAAAAGATTATGAATTTAGATAACATAAAACTTAATTTAAAGATTCACCTTGTGCTTGTTGTGTGTGTTCTGAAATTTTGAGACAACCAGCTTGTGAATTTTTCCTAAGACAAACCATAGATGATAAACCTGTGAATTTTCACATGCCCCTTGTAGACTAACCCAGTATAATTCATGAATTTTTGTGTGATTTTTGAACCTTTGCATCATAAGGTAATAATTCGATTAGTGTGCATAATTGTGTGCTGAAATCTGTAGACAGCAGCATTCAAGATTTTAGATAGCCCAAACTATAGGTGATAAAATTTTGGTTTCTTTAGGATAACTTAACCACATACTCATGCATTTCCCAGGCTTTTGACCAAAATTTTTGCACTTCTAAAACTGTCATGAAAATTCAACAAAGACAATAGGCAGAGAATTTCAGCACTACATTACCTACCTTATGCATTCCCCCTAAATTAATAAAAGCACAATTGGTTGTATGCGAAGCTGCATAATTTTGGAATTCTAGTTGAGATGGCTAAATATGCAAATTTTGTACCCCTTTAAGGGTGGAAGCAAAATTTGTGAATTGTAGCAACTCACAAGTATTCCTTTCATATCATGAAGAGAATAAATGGAGTTGATATAACTTGTAAACTAATTTATATATCTTTTGAGAACTTCCCTAAAATGATCTATAGGTTCAAAAGAAAAAAAAAATTATTTATTTTAAGGGGGGTAGCATTTCATGCTAGCTTCAATCATGCAAGACTCAAGGACCTCCGCACATCTCCAGTGACCTTTAGCGACTATGATAAATTATAGGAAGCTTTTCTTTTCTGCTGCCCTGAAGACAACAGACGCATTAATGTGGTAGTGAGAAAGCTAAAATCTGGCTATAGCAACTTAATTCTAGTTCTCTACCTCAACTATACTAATTTCCGAGTATTTGAATCATCCTTCAGTTCATCCTCTCTTTATATAGCGTCCTTCTGTACCCAGTGTGCAGGATGACTAAATCCAATCCACATTGCTCGAACTCAATCAACCTGCCAACGGTTGATCAAGCCAGTGATGACCAAACCGCTGCCCACAGAGACCACCACAACGAGGAATCTACCTTAACACATGTTCTGGCAATGCAAAACCGTTTATTTGAAAGGATGCTCGCTAATTCCGAGTCATTGAATGCAGCCCTAATGCAAAACAACAACCAGGGTCGATCCAAGTTGGCAGACGTGCAATGCACTCTTCCGTCAACTTTCTCCTTTGCATCCGATCCGCTTGAAGCCGATGACTGGCACCGTGACATCGAAGCCAAACTTAACCTCGCTCGCTGTAATGAGATGGAGAAGGCGGAATATGCCGCGTACTACCTTCAGGGTGCAGCTGCAGCTTGGTGGGAATGTCACAAATCCATCCTTCCTCGCAATGAACCCATCACTTGGGACATCTTTAAGAAGGAATTCCATTCAGCTTACATCCCCGCTGGTCTCATTGAGGCTAAGAGAAAAGAGTTTCTCAATTTAAAGCAAAGGGAAATGCCATTTATGGACTTTCTTCACCGTTTCAACTATCTTTCCCGTTATGCCACCGAAGAAATGCCTACCGAAGCTAGAAGGGTAACCTTTTGCCGGGAACACCTTAACCCAGAACTGAAACATGCTCTTGCCGCCCACGATATCCTCAACATGAAATCCCTGGTGGACAAGGCCCTTCATGCAGAGGAAAGCCAAAGAGAGTTGGTTGAAGACCGTAAGCGCAAACGGATCGCAAGCAAAACAGAAGACAATAGCTCCTCTAGACCAAGCATTGTGCAGCCCAATGTTATCTATTTTGCAGCACCACGTTCTTCCAGACCTCGGTACATTGCGTCCAGCCATAACTCCAACACAGTTCAACAACCCAAACGTGATGCACCGCAACGTAGAGCCCGAGACCGAACCGCACGAGTCAATTGCTTCTACTGTGGTAAGTGGGGACACTTTGCAAGTGTTTGTCCATTTGCCAAAGGAAAAGCACCATCATCTCAACTTCAAGACATGCAAAACCAAGATCCAACGGAGAGCCAAGGATACCGATATGACGATATATCCCGACCTATTCAAAATTTAAGTCAGGATCATCTCAACTGTGTGACCTCCAAGCAAGCCACGAATCCACCTAATATGGCACTAGGTATGATCCACGCATTCATAACACTTCATCTTGTGGTTCATCTAATTACAGATCATATATTCTTTTTCACTATCAATTGCAAGTATCCACTTAAAACTTTTACAAACTTTTGATCCACTTATTTTGCTGGGATTATTAAAATGGAGTGTAGTTCCAACCTTTTTATATAAAGTTTTATGCTAAAGGTTAAAAATCCTGGCTAAAGACTTTTGTAAAATAAAAGGAAGATTATTTAGAACCAAGTCCCTAGTTCCACCAAAACTAGCAAATCTCGGGGACGAGATTTATTTTAAGGGGGTAGATCTGTAACATACCAAAAATTCGAAATTCAAATTTTTACTTCAGTTAAATAATAAAAATATGTTTTCAAGTCTAAATTGAAAGAAAATAGAAAGTAAAGCCCAAACATAACATTTCTGGTTGGTTATAAACTAAAATATAATTTTTCTACCATTTAAAGATATATTTAAAATAAGAATACTTAATGGTAGGTGAACTCATTGAATTGTTAAAAATAATTGGTGCAATATAAAATCATGAAGAAATTCATGAAGGTACTATTTAATATATATAACTCATTGGAATTTTGGTATAAATTAATATGTACTTTTGATACCCCAAATAATTAGGTCAAAACAGTCAACCCATAGGTTAATACTAAACCCTAATCGGCAAAAACGATACACATCTCATAAATGTATTTTATCACATGAAAAGGTATATGGAACATAATTTATTCAAATACTACCTTATTTATCATGGATTGATATAATTTTTTCCAGAATTTATTTTATTAGTTTTGACCTCCTAAAAATTCAATCTATTTTCAGCTAGGTCTATTTTCTTTATTTTCCTGGGAATAAAATATGAATATTTTTTAGTGCAACCAAGGAAAATGGAATCTAGGTGTTTTTATCTACCAACAGTAAAATCCACTTTAATTTATCATGCACAGAAATTGAGTTAGAAAATTAAAAAGAAGGGAGAAGGAAATAAATCTGTAAATTCTTTGGTAGATCATCTGTGCAGTAGAACCTACCCTTTTCTCTCTGCCATGTGGGGCCCAGCCCTGGTGGGACCCACCTGTCGGTCACACAACTGCACCACCTCCTCCTCCAAGCCAAGAACGCTGCCACGTCGTGGACACGCGCCAGCGCTCCAGTGCGTCACCTCGCCGTCCACCGCAATTCCGATCTCCGCTATATATAGCGCCGCTTCGCCCACCGACGAAGCTTTCCATCCAGCTGCGTTCCACCCAAAACCCTAGCAAGATCGTCTCGGGAGCTCGTGAGGAATCCATCTTCTCCGGTGCCGTCAAGATCCACCACCGTCACCATCCCTCTCTGGTGAGCTTCGCGCAGATCAACCATGGGAACACGATCCTCTATCCATGCCTAAACCCTCTGTACCTTCTTCCTTGTTTTGGCGCAGGTCGAGCACATTGTGCTGAGCTCGTCGCGTTCTCGGTGCCCAGAGCACCTCGCGGTTCGCATCACCGTTCCCGTCGATCCGAAGGAGCTCTAGCTAAACCCCGCGCCAGGATCTCGCCTAGACCCCAGGGGCAAGACGCCCAAGTGAATTCAAGCCGAGACGTTGCCTTGAAGAGATCCCCTTCGTCTTCTTCAGGTCCGGCCGCGGCCATCGCCGTTGATTTCTTGACCTCGGGTGAGTTCCAGCGCATTCCTCTCGCGGGTAGCAACCCTAGAATATCTCTAACCTTGCGCAAGTGTCACTTTGAAGGAGATTGGCCGCTCTTCGCTGTCGCGTTGCCCTGCCTGTTTCTGCCCCACCGGAGTTGTCTTCACGTCGCCGCCGCTGTCCAAGCTTCGTCGAGTCCAGCGTGACCTCAAGTGAGCAACCACGATCTCCGTAGGTGCGATTGCATGCACGAAATCCTCCTGAATAGAGCTAGAGCCCGAGATGACCTAACTAGCCGAATCACTCCGCCGCTCACACCGTTGCCGGCGTTGATCCCGACCACCACAGCCAGTGCCACGACCACCGACGGGTTCGCCAGCCTCTCTTGCACCTTTTCTCTTTTGGCCGCACCCCGCGAAAACTCGCCGTTTGCCGCCGGCGTCGACGACAAACTCGTCGGCCGCCGCCTCCAGCCGCTGCCCTCGGCCTCTCCCTCATTGAGCCGCCGACATGCGGGCCCCACTGCATATAAGTAGCCGAGGTTTAATTTGTAAGGGAAACAAAACCCTCCGTGCCAATGTGTAAACATGCAACCTATGACATGTGGGACCAAGGACCTACTAGTAATAACCCATAAACTTGAGTACTCTTAATGGAAATGCTTTTAGACATGTGCTGGGGACTTAGGGTTGAATCTCTACGAACCCAAGGACTATTCTGCAAAAGTACAGAGGCTGACCAGTGGACCCTTATCTTTAAAATTTAGAAGTATTAAAGGAAATATTCAAAACCATAATTTTTCAACAGGAAAATTAAAGAAACTTGTAAAATGCATATAAAATTCATTTTAACTCCATTTGGGGTGAATCAAATTTCTATGGATTCACAAAATTGTAAACTTTAATTTGGTAAGATCAAACATGATGCCTACAGTAGAAGAAATGTCTTTAAAAATTAATATGTGGAATACTTAACATATAGCATACACTAATTTATAAAATTCATACAAAATTCATTCTAACTCCAAATAATATGATTCCAGATGGGTTGGGTTATAAATCTCATAGACTTGGTTTTTATAAATTTAAATGTAGTACATCTAGTACTAGAAACATATTTAAAATTTGTATAATAAGTAAGACTTATAATATGTCTTTTAAAATGTTAAATTCATAATAAATTCATGCTAGCTTTAAATATTGTGAATTAAATTTTGTTAAACTTTGGAGAAAGTACTCTCTGCTGCAGAAACCTAAGGCTTTACCAATTTTGAACCCAAAATGTACTTAGAACCAAATAAAGCCTAATTAAGTTATTTCTAGTTTTAGACTTTTAAAAATTTATAACTCACAAATGCAATATGATAAAATAGAAACTCCTTCACCACAAATTATAAAACCACAGCCTCTAACCACACTAGTGAGTTCATGCATTTTAGTGCATTTTGAATATTTGTATGTTTCGGTATTTATTCGATTATCGATATTTCTATTAGAAGACGATTACGTTGTTGGTGAGGAGATTTAACCTTTCGCTGACTCCAGTAAGGACATCCATCAAGGCAAGTTTATGCCCTCTCCTTTGAACACTTTGATCCTATGTTTTTATTTGGGCAAACGTTTTCTATTGCAAAGTTGCACGCGTTAGATAGATATGTTTGGAAAAATTATTTTAAAGTGATGAAATGGTAGTTATGACCTATTTGTTGCATAATCCTCCTTGAGAATTGTTATCCATAATGTTTGTAACCTTAGAGTGATTTAGAGTACCCTATTTGTACTCAAATGGAAACCCCTACGCTTTTATAAAACGCAAATGCTTAGCCTTGCTTAGTAATAGATAAATCATGGTTATGGATCACTTATTATGTTATTTGAATCATTTCAAAACTTATGAACAGAGATGTTTTCTCTGCTTATTTGTGAACTAAAATAAAAGTAATGTGAATTTCAGACTTAGGCGGCAAGTGATATGCATATGGTGGTAGTTGCATATCGATAGGGGGAGTGTCCGCCTGAGTTGTTTAAGGACTGAACTACATATCACCCACTTATGTTTACCGTACATCCACATGTGTTATTTATGGGGATAACCTTGGCCTATTAAGTTAAGCATTTGTCTGACCTTGCATTCGGGAGGCCGTTGTAGTAGAGATAGTGGCCACGAGTGTACTGTGGGCTATCTATAGGAACTACCCATGTATGTGTTAATGATTGTGTTGAGTATATTGCTAGCAACAAGTCTAGCTGGATGTGTGTTTACCGTGAGGGGACGGATGGTCAGCCTCACGGCATGGGCGTCTAAGTCTGTCCAATACAACGATAACGTGCCTCGTGAGGGAACGGATGTGTTCGCCGTCACGGCGTTAGGTTTAAGGCGTGGGCCCGCCACCTAACGACTCTAGGACTTAAGCCTAGGGTGGATTCACACTTATCGTGCTCATGCAAGGTTAGACAATACTTAATGTAAAAGCCTCGTTATGACCTCTAGACCGCACTCAACATGTAGAGTGTGGTAGTGCTTGGCCGGCACAAGACAAACTAGAGAGTTCATACCATGTGGGTAAAGCTGTACAAGCTTCAGAGTTATAAAAACTAATCGATTAGCCGTGCTCACGGTCATGAGCGGCATAGTGATGTGATGTGGGTATACTTTTATGTTTTCCTAAATGCCTTTGAAACTAAATGTTTTGGAATGATAATGAGATCGATATGAGTGATGTGATTGCCCTATTTCCGGATTGGATCGTGATAAAACGCTACTATCTATTTATGTTGGTACCATACCATGAATATTATGCTTTACCTAATTGTTGAAATGTTTCGTACAAATTGCGTTGCAAATGAATTGTGAACTAAAATTAGCTTTATGCTGAAAACCTTGTCTACATACAAGCCTCTCTTTGAATATAGCCTTCATGTATGTAGGATTGACTGTGCGCTTGCCAGTACATTAACTTGTTTAATGTACTGACACTTGTTAGACTGGAATATCCATTTTTTGCAGGTATTTGAGTGTTACGGGAATCGTTGTTTCTCTCAGGATTGGTCCTATCAAGGGGTTTACCCTAGTCGGAATGCTTGTGGGGAATTTGGGTAGACATGCTTCCGAAGGACTTTAACTAATTAGCCGAATGGCTATATGTAAGTAACTCTGATATTTGCCTCTAGTTATGTCCAAGTCACCTTACATGTATTTGAGTTAATACCATGGCTTAGATGAAAGTGCGAAGCTAGCATCTTCCTGGGGCTAGCTAAGCATGAGTATGGATTCTGAGCAATTGAGATGTTGTAGAGCTCAGCAATTTGAGTCAAGTCTCCTGAGATGTGTAACACATCTGGTCACCATCTTCGAATGGTTTGACGGGCATGTCTCAGGCTGAAGTTGACTGGCACGCTGAGTCCCAGCAATATCTCCTTTGCTCATTATTCGGCATCGCAGAGTTCATACGAATGGTGTTATGTTGTGGTCATGGACACATTGAGGTATGAGTGGCTATTTATGCGTGTATGGATCCCACTCAGCCAAGATCATGTGGTGACCACAAATATCACCGGACTATATGGATTTTGGGTGCTCGACACCTCGGTCCGCCGATCCGTCCGCCCGCGTTGGCTGCCGCCTTGCTTCGGCCCACACGGCCTCCTCTCCGATCCGGCCCAGTCGGCCCTGAGTCACTCGGGAGGCCGGACCAGGCCCGGTTCACTCGGCCTTCGGCCCAGTCAGTTCCCTCTCCGCCTCGCGCGCTCCCACCCGACCTTGGGCCGTTTCTCCGCGCGCCGGCCCGTGTTGCCCGGCCGCCGCCAATTCTTTGCATTGGGCCGTACCCCTCCATTCAAAATAAAGTCCATTTCAAGTCCCTCCTTCTTTTTCTTTTTTCAAGGGATTTAATAATTCTTTTCCCTTTACACAGAAAATCAATTAAATCTTTAGGAAATTCATATCTTCTCAACCGTTCGTCCAATTGACTCCGTTCAACTTCCAAAATTCCTCAAAACTCGAGATCTATCTAAAGGCATGCTTTAGTGGTCTTTGATAGGGCTTCCTTTTATCGTTGTCTTGAGTTGCCTCGTTTCGCGTGTAGCTTCGAGCCAAAAGACTCGCAGTGCGCGGATTTTGAGGAGGAAGCTCAAGATCTTGAGCAAGGCAAGTCACCTAGATCAATTGAACCCATAATTTGAAATTAAGTATTTTCTTTTGTAAATTATGCATTCCCTTAGGTTACCACATGCAAAAAACACACACTGGCCTGGGAGATCTGCTTAGCTCCAGTGCAGGTCCAAATCTTGGTGAGATGCGGCGTGCCAGTCAGTTTGATCCTGCAACTGACAAGATATACAAACGACAGATCAAAGAACCGATCGGCCAACATAGCCGATGTAGTAATTCCAGCCGATCCTGATAACAGCCGATAGCGATAGGGTTTTGAGCTATCGGCTATGTGTTCAATGTAGATTCTGACACTTGACAAAGAGACAATCGGCTGATGATAATATGCATTAGATCGGCAATGACTTGATAAAGTAAACGAAAGTTAGACATACTCGATCGGCTGTAGATATCAATGATACATAATCTAAATCTCAAAATATATTTAAACCAAGTGATTGGGATAGATCGGACAGGGCGCCGAGACAGTATAAATCACTTATGTCTAAAAACACCTCAAGAGAGAGATTATATATATTCATAGCATAGCCGATGAAGTAAATCTAACATAGATCCAATGCAATAAAATCCACAAGATTAGATTAAACAGTGAAACCTTTGTTGTCATCGGCTAAATTCAACTTATATGCAATCCTTATAAGCCGATGCAACGTCCAGATAACTCATCGGCTGAAACCCCGATGAAACCCTTATCGGCAATCAAAAAGCAGGCTAGAGATTCATGGTTCTAAGCACGACTTAGTAGGTCAAACTCAACTGATGCAGCACTAAGTATGTAAAGAAACACGGTATCTAGATGATCAAGCCCTTGACTGATTTTCAGGGTGGTAGATGCCTAAGCTAATCTAATCTAGCAAGACGATTTAGTCGATACCGGCAGAAACCCTAAAACGAGAAGCAGCCGATAAAGCTAAATCGAGATGCTAATACTAGATTAACAGAAGACATATGATAAATAGCCAGGCAAATATATATCCAAACCAGAGCAATCCAAGAGGTCGAATGTACTGATGCAGCCTTGAACGACGCCGACGTAGATGATACAATTGCCTGAACCGACGGAACATTGGACTTACCCCTTCGCCGGAGATCGACAGCCGATGCAGCCCCGCGTCAGGTGCCAAATTCCGCCGGTTGATAAAGAAACCGTAACAGAGTAAAAGGTGGCGATGCGCCGAATTGTATTGATCGAGAGTTGATAGATTACAATAACCCCGGGTGTACATATTTATACCCATGGGGAGATACTAGTCCTTGTAGGACAAGAAAGAAACTTTCCTAAAGATAAAAGAAAAACATAAAGTCCTTAAGGGACACTAAACACACTTTCCTAAAGATAAAAGGAAACTAACAAATATTCTAATTAATAGATACAATTGCCTTCTTCGGACTCAATCCGCACGTGGCAATCCTCATGAAGCACATCAACCGAACCCGACAATGATCCTGCCATCTCCTTATCGGAATCGGCTACATCGGCTATCCTTGTCCGATTCTGTTTCAGCCGATGCACACCGTAGCCGATTTGGCTTGCAGCCGATTCATACTCTGTTTCTGTAATCGCTTATCTCCTCCAATCGGCTTCGGCTTTAACTCTGAATCCAATGCATGATTTACCAAATTTCGTCGTTAACACATGCCCCCCAGTTTTGGAGTATGGGAACTCATGCTTCAAAATTATCTTCTGTGACTCCAAAATTGATCCTTTTTTGCTTCTTGCAATCGGCCTTCATGAGCCGATACCGTCTGCATTAGATGAGCTAGGCTGTCAAACTTGTGGCAAAAGAATTTATCTTTGATAGGTGCTGATAACCCTTGGAATGCAAGATCTGCTAGCTGCTCATCGCTTAGATTCAAACTATAAAATCGGCTGCGGACATCACGAAATCTTTGTATATATTCCATAGCCGATTCTCCTTCTTGCTGCTGCACTGATATCAAATTCGAAAGTTTCATCTCACTGACGCCAGCGAAGAAGTAGTCATGAAATTGCTTCTCAAGATCAGCCCATCTTATAATGGAATTTGATGGTAGTGATGAAAACCATGTGAAGGCCGATCCAGTCAAAGACAACGGAAATAATCTAACTTTCAGAGCCTCTTCAGCCGACGCCTCTCCACATTGAGCTAAGAACCGGCTGATATGTTCTCTTGTAGATATATCATCTTGCCCTGAAAACTTGGAGAAGTCTGGAACTTTGTATTGGCCTGGAAGAGGAACTCTGTCGAACCAATCAGGATATGGCGGCCGATACACAGGAATCTGATCCTTAGGTTTAATCCCAAACTGCTCCTCCATTACCTTTGCAATCATATCGGCCCAATCTTCTTTAGACTGATATCTTTGAATTTCTTCTGGCCGACATTGTTGTTGTAACCCACCATACTGATATGCTTGCCCCCCGAGCCAATATTGTTGTTGCCGATGTTGAAATTGTTCGTCAATTTGCCCCCCAATCTGACCTCTTAATGCAATAACTCTGGGAACTATCTTCTCGATCAAACCATGTAATGTACTCACCAAAACTCCAGATCGAGCAAACACAGTGCGACGAACAATTTCATCAACTGTCTTTTGAAGCGTTTCATCATCCATCGGCTCTTCTTTTTCCTCTATCGGCTTGAGAGATTGTTCCTTCTCGGCATTGACTTCGTCTTCAGACATGTTGGGTAGAAAACTCGTGTCCCACTGGGCGTGCCAAAAGCGTGTTGATGCAAAAAACACACACTGGCCTGGGAGATCTGCTTAGCTCCAGTGCAGGTCCAAATCTTGGTGAGATGCAGGCGTGCCAGTCAGTTTGATCCTGCAACTGACAAGATATACAAACGACAGATCAAAGAACCGATCGGCCAACATAGCCGATGTAGTAATTCCAGCCGACCCTGATAACAGCCGATAGCGATAGGGTTTTGAGCTATCGGCTACGTGTTCAATGTAGATTCTGACACTTGATGAAGAGACAATCGGCTGATGATAATATGCATTAGATCGGCAATGACTTGATAAAGTAAAACGAAAGTTAGACATACTCGATCGGCTGTAGATATCAATGATACATAATCTAAATCTCAAAATATATTTAAACCAAGTGATTGGGATAGATCGGACAGGGCGCCGAGACAGTATAAATCACTTATGTCTAAAAACACCTCAAGAGAGAGATTATATATATTCATAGCATAGCCGATGAAGTAAATCTAACATAGATCCAATGCAATAAAATCCACAAGATTAGATTAAACAGTGAAACCTTTGTTGTCATCGGCTAAATTCAACTTATATGCAATCCTTATAAGCCGATGCAACGTCCAGATAACTCATCGGCTGAAACCCCGATGAAACCCTTATCAGCAATCAAAAAGCAGGCTAGAGATCCATGGTTCTAAGCACGACTTAGTAGGTCAAACTCAACTGATGCAGCACTAAGTATGTAAAGAAACACGGTATCTAGATGATCAAGCCCTTGACTGATTTTCAGGGTGGTAGATGCCTAAGCTAATCTAATCTAGCAAAACGATTTAGCCGATACCGGCAGAAACCCTAAAACGAGAAGCAGCCGATAAAACTAAATCGAGATGCTAATACTAGATTAACAGAAGACATATGATAAATAGCCAAGCGAATATATCATCCAAACCAGAGCAATCCAAGAGGTCGAATGTACTGATGCAGCCTTGAACGACGCCGACGTAGATGATACAATCGCCTGAACCGACGGAACATTGGACTTACCCCTTCGCCGGAGATCGACAGCCGATGCAGCCCCGCGTCAGGTGCCAAATTCCGCCGGTTGATAAAGAAACCGTAACAGAGTAAAAAGTGGCGATGCGCCGAATTGTATTGATCGAGTGTTGATCGATTACAATAACCCCGGGTATACATATTTATACCCATGGGGAGATACTAGTCCTTGTAGGACAAGAAAGAAACTTTCCTAAAGATAAAAGAAAAACATAAAGTCCTTAAGGGACACTAAACACACTTTCCTAAAGATAAAAGGAAACTAACAAATATTCTAATTAATAGATACAATTGCCTTCTTCGGACTCAATCTGCACGTGGCAATCCTCATGAAGCACATCAACCGAACCCGACAATGATCCTGCCATCTCCTTATCGGAATCGGCTACATCGGCTATCCTTGTCCGATTCTGTTTCAGCCGATGCACACCGTAGCCGATTTGGCTTGCAGCCGATTCATACTCTGTTTCTGTAATCGCCTATCTCCTCCAATCGGCTTCGGCTTTAACTCTGAATCCAATGCATGATTTACCAAATTTCGTCGTTAACATCGTGCCAACAGAATCGTAATCCTTTCAGTGCTTGAGTTGTGGCTGTCGGTACAGCCGGTGTCGAAGAACGATTGGCAGGGAGCCTTTCGTGCCGACAAAATCAATCCATATATTTCACTGCTCTGGTCGGATGAGATGCACTCTCTCGTCCGTGCCATCGAGAAGCACTCACTTAGTTCTTCTGAAAGCCTTAAATTAAAATCGAACACGAAAACAACTGGCTCTCCTTCGAAGCTTGCATCAAACACTTAATTTCCCTTGACTTGTTGCATACTCTCGTACTCACCCTTGCTCTATATAAATAACCCCCCCCCAGTTCTCGAAGACGAAGAAGTGGACCCTGCTGAAGAAGAGTTCTTCCAGGAGCAAGTGTACTACGAGCTGTAGTAGGGTTTCGGCTTAACTCTCAAGTCATGCTTGTGGCTTTGGGCTAGTCTCCGCTTCCGCCTTTTTGTAATGCAGTTGTGAACTCGGGGTCTGTCCGCAGTTCCAACCTTGGTTGTAATTCTACTCTTAATAAAGAGACTTCTGTCGCCGTGATATTCAATCTTCCTGTTGTACCAGCACTGTTTCCTAGGACTGGTACAGGTATACAGGTTAATTTGGAACGCCTTACACTGGCCGCCGTTCGGGGCTAGTTTGGGGCGTGACAATCCTCCCTTATAAGGAGGTCTCCCTCTTCTAGAATAGGCAAGATGGTACTAAACTCCCCATGCATGCCATCCCATGAGGTGGGATTTTGTGATTTTTCAAAGAATTCGCCTTAGCCCATATATCAATTCCAACACTTCCTCCTTCCCATTTCTCTCTCCTCTCACCCTCCTCTCTCTTCCACTGGTCAGCGCCATCTCTCCGTCGACGAGCACCATTGGGAGACGGAGATGGAGGCGTTCCTCTTGCTCGAGCTCCCCATCGACGAGCCCCATGGATTCGGTCGTCATGGCAGCTCGGGATCCAGACGATAGGGCTGGCAGAGGACGATGGGGTCCATGGAGAGCCAGAGGTAGACAGGGTCCAACGCCTCCCCTCCAAAAATCCTGGCCCGCCGCCCCCCACCTGACGCTCTCCAGCGAGGAGGTTGAGTCCCCCATGACCAACGATGGCACGATGCTCGTCGCCAACGTCATTGTCACGTGCCCAAATGTCGTGCTCACGCCGGATGGTGTCATCCACGGGATCGAGCACCTCCTCTTGCTATGCTTCGTCCAGGAGGATTTCAACCGCTGCCGCAGCCTCGCAGATGATGCGGTGATATGAGAGAGAGAGAAAAGGGAAGGAAGAAGATAATGGAGGAAGAAGATGAGGGCAATTTTGTCAGAAAAATTTAGAAATTTCAGCCAACATGTAAGTAGTGATACATCTCGAAGGCCTATTAAATTATAATGGCATTTTTTTAATTTATTGAGTAGTAATGGTATTTTTCTAAACCTGTAATTTTATAATGACATGGATCCAATTAACCCAAATAAGTAATACCCAGCAAAGAAAACAAGATGAATTTAATGAACCTCTGCCAAGGACCGGGAGCACCACGGCGAACTCTCCCTATAATCGTCGGTTTTGTCGTATACCAGTGCTAAACTTGCATATACAGCGGGTTTAGGCCGCTGGATACAGGACTTTTAAAAACACAGTTCTACCTCTACAGCAGTGTTGCATCCACTGCCATGGCCCAGTGCTCTGCTCTTCTGCCGTGTCTTGATCGCTTTTACAGATATAAAAAAAGAGAAGAGACAGCGACTTCTTTTGTGTTTACTGTTTACTCCGATTTTTCGTCTCCAGGAATTTGTCCTCTTGCCAGAATGCCAGGGTTGTCTTATTTGCGTGTTGGGGAAATGGCAATGAAATCAAGCAGGAGATTTTCCTTTTTTTTCCCTTCCCCTCTGAAGGTGGCTGCATGCTTCACAGCTTCACATGCTGCCTACGCCACTGCAGCTATCTCACGAGGAAGCGTCTTCGGTGTTGCCCTGGGTTGCGTCATATGCTCGTGACGACTCAGGGTTAGCAGGCGGCGTGGAGTAGAAGTGGTAGAACGGCCCAAGTACTCAAGTAGTATGTACATATGGCCCAGCAAAGCAAAGCTACCAGCAGCCGAACAATGCCCATCTTCTGTTCCACTTCACCGCGAGGTTGCAACCTTGCAGTTGCAAAGGCGCCGCGGCAGTGCACATTGGCGCTGGGCGGAAGACTCACCGACCTCGCGCGGTGGCGTCTTCCTCTTCTTCCCCTTAGGAGAATCGACGGCCTCAGTCAGGGGCGCCTTCCCCTTGAGCTCGGGAGACGCATTCTGCTTTGGCTGGGGGCGCAGGCTCCGGCGGCCCCTCATCGTCACTGGAATCAGACACTTAGTCCTAGCCGAGGCCGTCGATTCTCCTAGCGGGAAGAGGAAGACGCTGCGGCAGCGCACGGGTAGGCATTCGTCGAGTGGGCATTAACATACCGCTGCAGGGTACAGGTAACCGAGGGTTTCCTCAATCCTATATACTCTTGTAGTGATTAGTAACTGCAGGTTGGGATTTGGATTTAGGGATCGACCCAACTAAGGTTGTGATAGTCCTAACTCCTCAATGAAAAGTGTGGATTAGCAGTGTTGATCCATGTAATCGGACAATGAATATGCAGTTTATGGTTTATGTTCCTGGAGTATTAATCCCTATGACAAGCTGTCCAATAACAGAACCACCTAGCTTCTATCCTTCACGATCCCATTATCCCAGTTAGATAAATTGCAGAGACCGTCACTAGTACGTCACTATTACATATCCTCTTATTTCTGACGGGCCCTCACATGCCTGGACTATTGGGCCGTCAGAACCAAGTCATCTCAATCGGGCCTAAATTTACACCGTTGTAGATGTACTCGTGTAGTCATACTCTAGGCCCAAGTACACATAGCCCGTCACCGATGACACTCATCTGTGACGGGCTCAGCCTTAGACCCGATTGAGATGACCTAGCATATCTCAATCGGGCTCGTCTACAGAGCCCGTCAGATATGAGGATCATCGGTGACGGGCTCCAAATATGGCCCGATTGAGATGTCTTTAAAGCCCGTCACCGATGACTCGTATCTCAATCGGGCCCTTCTAGAAAGCCCGTCAGAGATATGAGTCATCGGTGACGGGCTCCAAATATGACCCGATTGAGATGTGCTTTAAAGCCCGTCACCGATGACTCATATCTGTGTCGGGCTTTTTGTTGATGCCCGTTAGAGATAATTGTGCGCCCGTTAGAGATATCGGTTCATTGGCCCGATTGAGATATATTTCGCGCACTATAAATAGACCACCCGACTGTTGTCTGAAGTTATCCCACTATTCACTATTTTGGTGGGAGGTTGAAGGGGGCAAATTTTTGTTATTTTTTTCCAAAGCAAAACAGAAAAATATTAGAAGTAAGTAAAAAGGTAGTAATAATTTTTTTTAATTTAGTAGTATGTTAACTAATATTTTATTAAATTTTGCAGCGATGGATCGAAGTTGGATGAATGCGACAACTTTAAAACGTCATTGCAAGGAGTATAGAGATGGCGTTTTAAGTTTTATGAACGTTGCGGAGGAGGATAGGAGAAGAAGAAATAGCAAATACATGTGTTGTCCATGTAGAGATTGCAAGAATGATATTATGTTTAGCGGAGAGGAGGTACACTCTCACTTGATGCAACAGGGATTCATGAAGGGCTACACATGTTGGGTGAAGCATGGAGAGCAAGAATCCGGTAGTGGTGCAGCTGCAGACAGAAATGGTGCAGACAATCATGAAGATGAAGATGAGCATGACATGTTTATACCATCTCCATTGGGCGGTGAAATGGTTGATGTGGATCCTGATATGCTGCAAGAGATGTTACGTGACGTTGAGGAGCAAGCTCACAACGAGAGAGATTCCATGAAATTCAACAGGTTGGTCAGTGACTCCGAGACACCTCTATACGCCGGATGCAAGGCAAAGCACACCAAATTGTCAGCTACCTTGGACCTAATGAAGCTGAAGGCAAGTAGTGGATGGACAGACAAGAGTTTTATGGAACTTTTGGGAATATTGAAGGTCATGCTTCCTGAAGAGAACACATTGCCCGAGACGACATATGAAGCAAAGCAGGTTCTGTGTCCCCTGGGGTTAGAGGTCCGTAGAATTCACACTTGTCCAAACAACTGTATATTGTACCACAAGCAATATGCGGACCTAGATGCTTGTCCTGTGTGCAAGGCTTCTCGATACAAGCGAAAGAAAAGTGCAAGGGAGGGAAAGAAGTCAAAGCGGGGTGGTCCGACGAAGGTTGTGTGGTATCTACCTATCATTGATCGCTTCAAGAGAATATTTGCCAACCCCAAGGAAGCAAAGTTAGTGCGTTGGCATGCCGAAGATAGAAGGAACGACGGTTTGCTAAGGCACCCTGCGGATTCGATTCAATGGAAGAATATCGATCGAATGCACAAAGACTTTGTTGCTGATCCCAGAAACATGAGGATATGTCTGTGTACGGATGGCATGAATCCTTTCGGAGATATGAGCAGTTCTCACAGCACTTGGCCAGTTCTTATTGCGAACTATAACCTCCCACCATGGTTGTGCTTCAAAAGAAAATATATTATGTTGTACTTGTTAATCCAAGGTCCAAAACAACCGGGCAATGATATCGATGTGTTCTTGGAGCCTGTTATCGATGATCTTGAGATTCTTTGGAAAGAAGGTGTAGAAACCTGGGATGCATACGGTCAGGATAACTTCAAGCTACGAGTTCTATTGTTCTGCACCATTAACGACTATCCTGCACTAGGTAATCTTTCCGGACAAACCGTGAAAGGAAAGAAGGCTTGCTCTGACTGTATGGAACATACACACAGTAGGTGGCTGAAGAAATCAAGAAAGATGGTTTACATGGGTCATAGGAGATGGCTCCCGCTACGCCACGCCTTTAGAAGGAAGAAAAAAATTTTCAACGGTCGGAGAGAACTTGGAACTGCTCCCAAGGATTTGTCTGGAGACGAAGTCCACGACATGGTCAAAGACATAACTAACGAGTTTGGGAAGAAAAGAAAACGTGGTAAGGGAAATGATAAGGGTATGTGGAAGAAAAAATCCATATTTTGACAGCTACCATACTGGAAAGACCTTGAGGTGCGGCATTGCATTGATCTAATGCACGTAGAGAAGAACTGCTACGATAGTTTGCTCAGGCTACTGCTTAATATGCCTAGAAAGACAAAGGACGGGTTGAATGCTCGCCTAGATCTGCAGGAATTGAACATTCGCAGTGAGCTTTAGCCTATTACGGACGAAGAGACAGGCAGAGTGTACCTCCCACCAGCTTGCCACACATTGTCGAAGGATGAGAAGATCACAATGCTATCATGCCTGGCTGATATTAAGGTTCCTTCGGGCTATTCAGCAAGGATCAGTAAGTACGTTAAATTGGAGGATCTAAAACTGGTTGGAATGAAGTCTCACGATTGCCACGTGCTAATCACACAGATCTTGCCAGTTGCTATCAGAGGCATTCTACCACCCAAAGTCCGTCACACGATCCAACAGCTCTGTGCTTTCTTCAATGCAATCGGTCAGAAGATTATAGATCCCGAAGATCTAGATAAGATGCAGGCTGATATTGTCAATACCCTGTGTCACTTGGAGATGTATTTTTCACTGTCTTTCTTTGATATCATGGTTCATCTCCCTGTTCATCTAGTGAAACAAATAAAACTATGTGGTCCAGCTTTTCTAAGGGAGATGTACCCATTTGAGAGGTATATGGGAGTTCTTAAGTCGTACGTTCGAAATAAAGCAAAACCGAAGGGAAGCATCATTGAAGGGTACACGACGGAGGAGGTTATTGAGTTCTGCATCGATTACATGGCCGAGACAGATCCTATCGGAGTTCCTGCGTCTCGCCACAAAGGAAGGTTGGCAGGCCTTGGCACAATAGGCAGAAAAAGAATTGTACCTGATCAGGCATCCTATGCGCAGGCTCATTTCGCTGTGCTACAACATATGGCCGAAGTAACTCCATACTTTGAGGAGCATCTAGCGAAGGTCCGACAGGAGAACATGGGTCGATCAGATACGTGGATCAACAGAAAACATAGTACTCGCTTCAACGAATGGTTCAAGAATCGTATCGCACGGAGTACCGATGGCCCAAGTGAGATAATACGAAGGTTGGCAAGGGGCCCAAGCTGGGATGTCGACACATGGCAAGGGTACGATATCAATGGATACACATTCTACACCGTCAAACAAGATGACAAAAGTACAGTGCAGAACAGTGGAGTCCGTATCGATGCATATCAGGATCAAGCTGGATCGAACACATACTATGGCCGCATAGAGCAGATCTGGGAGATGAACTACAGGAGCTTCAAAGTCCCTTTGTTTCGTTGCAGCTGGGTGAATATACGCACTGGAGTAAAAGTCGACAGGGAAGGATTCACTTTAGTGGACCTGGCCAAGGTTGGAGACGCGAACGAACCGTTCGTCCTAGCGAAGCAGGTCGAGCAGATTTTCTATATACAAGACCCCGCTAACAAGAAGCTGCACGTCGTTAGGGATGGCAAACGAAGAATTGTTGGGGTTGACAACGTCGTCGATGAGGAAGAATATAACCAGAATCGTCATGTGAGACCTCAGATCGACCTTGATGATGATCCCGAAGACGAAATGGCATACGCTTGTTTTGACCATTCGGAAGGCATATCCTTGTAAACAGAGTCTTTGTGGTATTGTAAATTGCAAATAGATATAAGTAATGAAGTATTTTGTACCGGCGCCTTATGATCTGCATATTTTAAATTCATGTGTGTTTTAAAATTTAATAGCAAATTTACACTGTTTAAATAAGGCATAGGTTAATTATAATAATTTTTTAAAATTTAATGGCAATTTTAAACTAATTTAATAAGGCATATTTTAATGCAACAGAAATTTTACACCATCTAAAAATGTAATAGCAATTTTAAATCGGGTACAAGTTAATTATAAATGATTTTATAACTTAAATATCATTATTAAATACAACTGATTAGGAATATTTTAATTCTATAGTGGGATGAGCTTATCTCTATCGGGCATATAAATAATGCTCGTCAGAGATGAGCTTATCTCTATCAGGCGTATTAGCTCTGCCTGTCACGGATGATTGTCATCCGTATCGGGCTTATTGGTTGTGCCCGTCACGGATGATTGTCATCCGTATCGAGCTTTGTTCTTGTGCCCGTCACGGATGATTGTCATCCGTATCGGGCTTAGTGCTTGTGCCCGATGGCGATGACCTACGACTAGGTTTCCTACCGATCCAGATCTGACTCTGGATCGGTAGAAAAACTAAGTTTTTACTCTCCATCTCACCCTCACTCGCACTCTCTGTCACAACCGCCGCCGCCGCCTTCTTCTTCTCACTCTCCCGACTGCCACCTCCTCCTCCTAGACGCCGCCTCCTCCTCCTCGACGCCGCCGCCTCCTAGACGCCGCCTCCTCCTCCTGGACGCCGCTGCCGCCGCCGCCTACCAGTAAACTTGTAAACTTGTTCTCCTTTTTGAAGGTAAAAGTGGTTTCTCCTTTTTTCCCCTAACCTGTAAACTTATTCAGTTCCTGATGCTTTGTAGTTTGTACCATGCATGTAGTAGTTTGTTGTTGGTTATGCCATGATTTTTTAGTCCATCAGATTATCTTTGCCTATTAATATGAGTGAAACTTGTGATATACTTCTTGAACTTAGACCATGTTTTTTGAAGTTTATTTATGTTTTGAAATTTCATGGAATCTCTATAAGGTTCTGTGGAGTACACTACTGCTAATAAATATGTGCTAACCCTAGTGTAAAAGTGGTTTCTCCTTTTTTTCCTAACCTGTAAACTTGTTCAGTTCCTGATGCTTTGTAGTTTGTACCATGCATGTAGTAGTTTGCTGTTGGTTATCCCATGATTTTTCAGTCCATCAGATTATCTTTGCCTGTTAATATGAGTGAAACTTGTGATATACTTCTTGAACTTAAACCATGATTTTTGAAGTTTATTTATGTTTTGAAATTTCATGGAATCTCTATATGGTTCTGTGGAGTACACTACTGTTAATAAATATGTGCTAACCCTAGTGTAAAGTGAAAATATGTGCTAATAATTTACTCTTTTGTGATAGAACTGTTTGTGATAGAACTGTTTGTTCACATAAAACATTGCTAAATAAATGTGTGTTTTTCTAAAAAAATTCTATGTAAAAGTTGCTTTAAAAAATCATATCAATCTGTTTGGACTTTGGATCATTGGAAAATCATAGATAAGAGTAGGGAAGGTTGGCTTTTTTTTTTATTTTGGCCACTTCCTCTATATCTGTCCTCTTCCTGCCACCATTACTCTGTGATGATTTCTTGATAAATGGCCAGTGATGAATGCTCAAGAACAGACCATCTATACTTGTTCTTTTTATTTGGGGGCACTACACTTTCTCTTTTTTGCATAAAAACAGACTATCTACACATGTTCTTTTTTTTGGGGAACTTCACTTGTTCTTTTTGCATAAGAACAGACCATCTACACTTGTTCTTTTTATTTGGGGGCACTACACTATCTCTTTTTTGCATAAAAACAGACTATCTATACATGTTCTTTTTTTTGGGGAACTTCACTTGTTCTTTTTGCATAAGAACAGACCATCTACACTTGTTCTTCTTTTTGGGAAAGTACATTTGCAAATGATTGTAATTGATGCACAATTTCTAAGCAAAACTGAGGCCATATCTTAACCTTAGCATAAGTTATATACACAACCAAAATAAGTTTTTCTATAAATTTTTTTAACTTTCTTGCCGTACAACAGTTCTATAGAAAATGTCGCAGCAAGGCGAACCCATGTCAGCGACTGCTAGTGGGACAACATCGAGCCGGGCTACTAGGACCCAGAATAAGATCCCTAAGAAAGTGTACACCATAACGGAGGTGGACGATCTGGGATTTCCGACGGCTCCTGCGAAAGCTGTCAAAAAGTTTGCCACAATATGCGGAATCCTTGGGAGGCGGAACTTCACCATATTGAAGGACCACATCGATCTAGTCCCACAAGAAGAAAAAGATGAGGCCTGGAAGCAGTTCAAGGAAAGCTTCGAATACCTCCCAGAGGCCGAGGCAAGACTCAAGCGGCAGGCTATCCGCAAGATGGGCAACTTGTGGAAAAATTTCAAGACCACGTTGGTCACTGACTACGTCCTCAACGCCGCCCAGCCAAAACCATTCGGGAAGTATCCGTTCATCTCACGGGTCGTGTGGGAAGAGTTCCAGCCGCAAAGTCAACCCCTGAGTCTCGGGGAAAAAGCGAGGCCTATAGGAGGTTGCAGGCAAAAAACGTTCACCCGCACCGGCTTGGCACCGGAGGCTACACCGGGAAGCAGCACGAATGGGTCAAGGAGGACAAAGCTGCTGCTGAATCTAACACGCCGCCAGTACTTGGTGATATCCCAACCACCCGAGCAAGGAACTGGGCAAGGGCGAGGGTGAAGAAGAATAGTGATGGAACACTAACGTTCCCAAATCCCGAAGATCAAGCGGTGTACCATAAAATCGTAAGTACCATACATAGATTATGTTTCGGTAGGTTGTATCGTACTCTTGAATAAATTCGTCCTAACTGCATCGCAGGTCGACCTGACTGCTGAGAGACAGTCCTCCCAAGAGGTCTGCTCACAAAGACGCGAGGATGACGTCCTCACGAAAGCGTTGGGAAGCGAAGAACACCGTGGACGGACAAGGGGCATTGGCTCCAATGTTCCATGGAAGCTTGGGTTTCCCCAATACGCATGGCAGTACAGGAAGCACAGGCTTTCAAAGACGCAGAAAGATGCACGCCTGAAGGCACAACTTCGGGACGAGATTAGAAACGAGCTCCGAGAAGTGTTCGATTCGAAGTTGTTACAAGTGGAGGCTCAAGTGGAGGCACGCCTCAGGGAAAGCGAGCCTGCTGCCACTCCCATAGTAGAAACGAGCCCCACGCAGAGGCGTAGCAGCTGCACTTCTACTAGGGCGGCGGCACAAGAAACACCAGCCCCCAATGCGGTGGACCACATAACGATAAAACCAACACAAAACGTATATGTTCTCCCCTAACCACAGTACATTATAACATATTATAAAGATACGTATGAATCTATGCAGGGACCCACATCGTGCACCCTAGTCGTTAGGGTGACAAAGGACTTTGCAATTCCTGCCGCAGAGGGTCTTGCGTTCAAGCCCACGCCAGAGACCCGAGTGCATGGGGGGCAGCTGCTAGCCGACCATGCAAAAGTTCAAGTGGACATGGTGAAGCCCGACTGGGTTGACTTCACTCTCCCGCTCCCACCAAATGACGAGGTTCTGACCCTTGGAGCTGCACGCGGGACCTTTATCCAATGGCCCAAGCAGAACATTCAGATAAATTTAACTCCTAGGCCAGCACCAAGTGCTCGTCCGGCGCCGGCGCCGCCACGTCCCCCTTCAGCTCTTGTATCTGCCCCTCCTGTCGTTGAAAAAGGAGATTAAGATCTCCAATTGCAGTATGATACAGATTTTGGGGATGACGGACAAGAGGTCAGCAGCAGAGCGTTCCTTCCCCCAGTCTCCACAAAAAGAAAGAGGGCGGTATCTTCTCCACCCAAGCTTGGATCACGCAAAAGAGCTGCTGGAAGGGGGAGAGGAAGAGGAAATGTGGAAGGGCCGCTTCTGGCTCCAAAGAAGCTAGATCTTAGCAAGGCGCCATCAGCTCCTATAGAATTCACATTAGGCATGCCATTGGTCGGAGACGACGCCTTATCAAAGATGGGCCCTGCATGCAAGGAGTTGCATGGGTACTATATGGAGAGGTCCAACGCAAGGAGGAAGCATAGAGAGACCTCCATGACGGGCCAGCACGATAGACAGCCGTTCCTCGGCCCTGAAGCCTTTATCGCCGTAGACTTTCAAGATCTATGGGACCTCTACAGGGTGCGAGCGGTCGACACCAACCTCCTTAAGTACTACTCCTTGTGAGTATTCTTGCATACGAGATATGGTAATAACTATCCTTGTATTATGCTTACCCTAATTCTTGTCTTGCTTCTAGGTTAACTTGAAAGCATGTCCATCGTAATGCTCCCCATGTTGCTTTGCTCGATCCAAGTGTCGTCAACGAGACAACTATGAATTACGATCGAGCCAGCATGGTAGAATATATCAAGGACTGCTTACGGTCCCGCCAAGACAAGGACTTCATTATGTGTGCCTGCTCTGAACAGTAAGCGTGTTCCCTACTTACAGTCAAACCTGCGACACGTATAGCTTTAGTATTTAACTTGCAATTTATTAATGTCGCAGTCATCATTGGATTCTCCTGGTCATAGTGCCGAAGTGGAGTTTGGTATACTACCTTAACTCCAATATCAAAAAAGAAATATACGATTGGTCGGCGATCGAAGCTGCCTTGAACGATGCCTGGGACCAATACGTGGCAAAAGGCGGGAGGCATAAGGAAGGGCATCCCACACTCGGTCACAAAAAGGATTTTCCAGTACGTCAACAAGTTGGCGACCAGTGTGGGTTCCACGTCTGCCATAACATGAGGAGCCTCGCAGACAAGATGACATTGCTCGACCTTGAGGTGTGTGCTTCAGTTGTTTATATACATTAGAGAGGAGATAGCACGATTCATACTAACTTTCCAATTATGTAGAGTAACTTGATGCCTCGCATGCAGAAAAAACTTTCGGCGATTCCGGAAATCAACTTCAATATCATTAGAGAGGAGATATCACAATTCATACTAGATGACCTCTCGTCGCCGAAAGGAATGTTTAGAGTCAAGTCCTAGCAGAAACAAATGATTTTGCGACAAACATTTGATTTTTGTAAATATTCTTTGTAATACAATTATACACGTTCTTCTGTATATATTTGCATTTCTTAATTACATATATATTTGTTCCAATTTATAACTCAGTTTTACAGGTTTTGATGCATGTCGGCGGTTTTGTTAATTGGCTGTAAATTGGCTGAGAATTTTGTGAATTGGCTGTGAATTGGCTGTGAATTGGCTGAGAATTTTGTGAATTGGCTATGAATCAGGAATGCTGGGAATGGGGTTGCTGGGACTGTCATTTTTTGCAGCGGGCATGGCTAGCAAAGGCCTGAGGCTAGCCAAAAAAACGAATTTTATTTTTTTTGCTGACATAGTCATCCCTGACGGGCATTTTAGTAATGCCCGAAAGAGATAATCATCTGTGACGGGCTCCTAAGAAAGCCCGATAGGGATATAGTCATCCCTGACGGGCTCCTAATATAAGCCCGATAGAGATAAGTCATCCGAACCAGGAATATTTTGACTCAACAAGTGGGGTCAAACCTATCGGTGACGGGCTCTTTGGTAAAGCCCGTTAGCGATGCTAGTCATCGGTGACGGGCTGAGTATTTTGCCCGATTAAGATTAGTCATCCGTGACAGGCTCTACCCAACCTGGTTTGACTTGTATTTCTTGGTCAATCTTATCTGTGACGGGCTGTATTGTTAGGCCCGATTGAGATAACGTCCATCCGTGACGGCCTTGTGTCCGATTGAGATAGTTTCTCACATCACTGACCTTTGGTGCCTTGTGTCCGATTGAGATAGTTTCTCACATCACTGACCTTTGGTCAGTGACGGGGGCCCTACCCGATAGTGATGAGGGTTAATGCCCGTTAGAGATAGCCGATCCCGCTCTAGTGCGTTCCCCAAATATGCGAAACCCAAATCAAAGTGTCAGTGCATAGTGCATACCAATACTGTTTTCCACCATAGTCGCACACGTAGCCATATATTGCAGTACAGAATAGTAGTTCACACTCACACATCCAGTGTATGCTTATGTCCAATTTATCATGTTTTACGCATGTCGCATTCAAAGCCCACAGACAATACAATTACACAAGTTCCATGATACATTGTAACTCTCGTCTGCGAAGCATATGGTCTCGCTTAGTCGCTTCAGCATAGGATATTCTGATTGCTTGCAACTTAATCGCTATTTCTCTAATGTCCATTCGTTCTCTTGGGATCGGATGAGTGCAAGAAAGAGCAACTTGCACTACAGACAGCAAACATTGATAAAACCTATTTTCTTGCTCGATCCTTTCTTGATTGAAGCCCGTGCATTTTTCTTGGAGTTGAGCATCAATTATCTGTGGTATCTACTCTGGGAAGTTCTTCTCCACAAAGTTGACAATGTTGAGCTCGTTCTCAAACATAGGGTCTGTTGGTCTTTTACCTGTCAGCATCTCTAGAAGTACTATTCCAAAACTGTAAACATCCCCATAGGTTGATGGATGGGCACACTGAGCATACTCTGAAAAATAGAGATAAAATTGCACTGATTAGTATAATACAATGTTTGATTATTAATGCACAAAATAGATTGCATTGCATGAATTCAAGATGTGGCAATAACTACACATATCTGGAGCTATATACCCTATGGTTCCCTTCAATCTGATTGAGCTATTTGGACTGAAATGTTCAGGTGAGGCGAATCTAGGATCAAGACTGAGGCTTGAAATGCCAAAGTCTCCCAAATATGCATTCATATCATCATCGAGAAGGATATTAGTTGGCTTCAAATCACAGTGGACAATAGACCTTTCACATTCATTGTGTAAATAGGACAATGCGTTAGCAATGTCAACAGCTATACTAACTCTTTGAGCAAAGTTCAAACATTTTGAAGCAACACTGGCAATTTTTTTATGCAACCACATATCCAAATTCCCATTGGGCATGTATTCGTAAATTAGAGCTTTGAAAGCATTACCCCTATTGTCTATCGTTGAACATGCAGTTAGGATATGACGAAGGTTTCGATGTCGAATGCTTCTCAAAACCTCACATTCTGAAACAAAACTTTTGTCTGCATATCTCTCCTCAAGGTCAAAAACTTTAATTGCCACCTGTATTTTAGCCTGAGTTAACTTTGCTCTGTATACTGAACCGTAGCTTCCTGTTCCAATTAAGTTTGACTCTGAGAAGTTCCCAGTAGCTCGAGCTAGATCCTTGTATGAAACTCTTGGGGATTGCTTGCCAAAAGAAAGCAGCAATATGTATGTTTGTCTAGACGTTTTTGCCATGTGTAATATAATGCAAATTAACATTATAAGTGACATGAAGCCAAATATTGGAATCAACAATCTGGCCAAATTGATCTTCCTTTCCATTCTGTGAGAAACTTTGTCACAACCCTAATGTTTATGCAAGGTATTTAAGATTTTCCTATTTCTATTTGTAGGTGGCACATATAATTATTTTTGCATTAGTTAGTGCATCAAAACAAATGTTAGGAAAAATCAAAACCAAAACCCTAATCGGCAAAAGTGGTATACATTCAATAAGTGTATTTTATCACCTAATAGTGTATAGGATTTATAATTTATTCAAATACTACACTATTTATCCGGAATTAATATAATTTTTCCAGAATTTATTTTGTAGGTTTGGACCTTTTTAAAAATTCAAACAAATTTCGGCTGAAATGAATTTCTTTATGTTACTGAGATTAAAATATAAATTATTTTTGAGTGAAACCAAAGAAAATGGAACCTAGATATTTTTATCTACCACCAGAAAAATCTACATTATTTTATTTTGCATAGAAATTGAGTTGTGGAATTTTAAAAGAAAGGAGAAAGAAAAATACATAGGGAAAAACCCTAAAAATTAGCAAACAATGTGTCTACTAATTTTTCTACCCATCTCTCTCTTGTTGCCTCTGTGCATATCACCTGGACCCACTTGGCAGTCGCTAGGGTTAGCTCTAACTCGGTAGAAATTGTTTTGCCGCCCTAACACAGAGAGAGAGAGATAGAGAAGGAAAGGAGGTCGACGCCGGCGTTCGACGCGTATCTACTGCCGTGGCAGCCGCCGACGCTCGCCCTTGACCTTCCCAGAGCTTCGTCTCCCCTTCCATTTCGCCACTGTGCCGAGCAAACCGAGAGGGAGAGTGTCCAGTGCCCTAGTGCCTTTCCATCCTCCTCGTCGACCGTAAGAACGACGACCATCGCCGCCGTTCTTGAGCCACGGTAGTCCCACCTCTCTTGTGTTCCGTGACCTTCTAATGATGCCGAGTCCATCCCCGTTGATATCATCTCTTGTCGCGCAGTGTTGACGCCGGAACGCCGCCGTGCTCCCGAGAGCTCCAGAGCGCCGTCGCCTTGACATCATCGTCGTTCGGCCAACTCCGTCCAAGCCGAGCCAAGCCGCCGCGCCACCGTCTTCACCTCGATCCCCGGAGGACGCTGACGCAAGGAATTGAACTCCGAAGCCGTTGAGAAGGAGATCGGCCGTTTCTTTCCCAATTCCGCCGCCGGCCATCATCGTTGATTACTCGTTCTCCGGTGAGCCTCACTTCGATTCCCCACTCGTGGAGCATCTTTAGGTGATCCTTGAACCGTCCCCCTCATCCTCTTCGCAGATCACGGGCCGAGGATCGCTGTCACCGTGAAACCAAAGGGCTGCGCCGCCGCCGGAGTTCATCCCAAGTGTCGTAGCCGCCCAAGCGTTGCCGACTGTCACGGGTGTTTTGGTAAGTCTCCAGGAGGCTTGTATGACCGCATACACGCATTTGTTCCCATGGAAGTGAGCCATAGCTCTACTTGCACATGCACACCGAACGTCACCGCCGCCTGCGTCGTCACCGTCGTCGATCCCGACCACCACAGCTAGCAAGACTACCACCGATAGCTTCGCCGTGACCTCCTCTCCATTTCGTAAAAGTTTAAAACCTATAGGGTTTAATTTGTAAGTTTCTCCGTCTATGGCAAATGGGACAGGACTAATTAGTAAATACTAAAAACATTAAGGACTCTTAATAAAGTTTGCATTAGCACGTGTTTATGGAGCTCGGGTTGGTTTCTGCAAACCCTAGGGGTTTTTCTGCAAAACAGCCAGAGACTGACCTGTGGCCCCAAGGGTTTTTATTTTGAAAATAATAAAGGAAATGAAATAATCTTTATCTTTTCAACAGAAAATTACTCCAAACTTGTAAAAATCATAACAAATTAAATATAACTCCTTTTGAGATGAAACCAATTTCAGTAGTTTTGTAAAATTGTAAACTTTAAGATTGTATAATAAAATCCTATGCTCACAATAGGATTTTTATTTCTAAATTTCAAATATGAAATAGTTAACTTAGAACTTGTAAAATTTGTAGAAGATTCATTTTTACTCCAAATGGAATGAAACAAATTTCTATAGAACCAGTAAAGTATGAACTTTAATTTGGTAAAATAAAATATGGTACTTTCTGTATAGGAAAAGTAACTAAAATTGTAAGTAAAACAATAACACTTATTTTTACATAAGACTTGTTTAATTTCTAGAAAATTAATAGTTAATCCTAAAATTATGAATCCACTGTTGTTCACCCTAGAAATATGTACCTTTTGGTCTAGATAGAAGGAATTTGACAAAACTACCTCCTAAATCAAGTTTAAACAAATAACTAATTCTCTTTTTTATGAACTTGTTAAATTTAGAACTTTCAAAATAGTAACGTTAAAATGGAAATTTCTTCACATAATTCAGTTTAGGACATGACTAACCCGCTGCGAGGAATTCATGCATTTTAGAAGCATTTTGGTTTTTCGCATTATTTGGATGTTTATTCGTTTTGTACGTTATAATGATTATTCAGATTCTGACGTTCCGGAGTACATGGAGCCAGAATCTGAATTGGAGTGTGTTTTTTCACTGCAGCCAGGCAAGCATCTAAGCATATAGAATCCCTATTTTGCTAAAATGGTTTGATTGCAAAACAATATATATGCATGTGTTGATTTACTACAAACTTATCGGTGATGATTAGTTTTTGGTTATACCTAATTACTGCATATCCTCCCTTGTGTTGTTGTTGCCACTTATCTTTGTAACCTCGGGATAGAAATATTTGGGAATATTTTATTGTTTTACCGATGCTTAGCCATGCTTAGATCTAGTAGTGTTAAAAATCGATAGATGGAGCTATCGATTGAAGTTATTCATTACTTGCGATTTATGGGCATAAAATCTGACCACTTTCACTAAATGGTTCATATGGTAAATCTGCTTTAACTTGGACGAGTGATAGGGCGATGAAGGGATTGTGGTTTTCCCTGATGCAAGTAGCCTCGTCTGGGTTGTTAAGGACCGAACATGTTGACATCTATTCAAGCACCTTACGTACTACCACACGCCGGTATGGGACAGCTTGACTTAGTACTACGTTGCACTGTAATCATCTACGTTACGCTGGTCAATCATGAGGATGTTGTTCCTTTGGAGAACCCAGGTGTGCCGTGTTTTGGCAGGGGGTGTCTCCCACGATGGTGAGCCCGCCTTAGCCACATCACACACGCACGTGGCTAAGTCGTCGGGGGCCTAGGCGGAGTTTAGGTGATTGGGGTGGGACTAGGAAAGGGCATGTTATGAGCTTGTGTCACTTGTGAGTCACACCTGTGTGGTGGTGAAAGCATTTGATTCTTGTTCATTTCGTGTGGGTAAAGATGTACCCCTCTGATCAGAGTAAAACTATTCGAATAGCCGTGTCCACGGTTACAGGACGATCGCTTGATGTGTTAGTCATTATATGTTAGCATCAAACTTGGGTTAAATATGTTGGATTAGTTTTGGATATGGAATGGATCTGTTAAGAAGCCATAGTTGGACGATGGAAGTCCATGGATGGTGATAAGGGCACGGAATGTGCTTATTGATGTTTAAATTTCAAATTATACTACTTGAGAAAATCTATGTTTCACTTTGATAGTTTTGCTCAACTAAATTGGCTTTTATGCAAAACTTGAACCATTATGCCATCTTCTAAGGTAGAAGCTTTCATACTCCTTTGTTATATATATGTTAATGAGTAAGTCTTGCGAGTACATTTTGTACTTAACCCGATGTCTGCAATTTCAGAAGAGGACATTGAAGAACTTGATTGTTCTTACTACCCTACCGAGGTCGGTGAGGGTGGTGAGTAGTCTTTTCAACTAGACTCTTGCCCCGGTTGGTTGCCTTGTGGGGTAGTTGGCAAACCACGGGTTTTACTTTTGTTTATGTGAATTTATGAAACTTCCGCTGCTATAGTTTGTGTTGTAAGATGGGTTGTGGAATCCCATTATGACATATGTATATTGCTGTCCTTTTAGGTGATTGGGGTGGGACTAGGAAAGGGCATGTTATGAGCTTGTGTCACTTGTGAGTCACACCTGTGTGGTGGTGAAAGCATTTGATTCTTGTTCATTTCGTGTGGGTAAAGATGTACCCCTTTGATCAGAGTAAAAATATTCGAATAGCCGTGTCCACGGTTACAGGATGATCGCTTGATGTGTTAGTCAGTCTATGTTAGCATCAAACCGGGTTAAATATGTTGGATTAGTCTTGGATATGGAATAGATATGTTGTGAAGCCATAGTTGGACAATCGAAGTCCATGGTTGGTGATGAGAGCACGGGTTGTGCTTATTTGTGATTGAATTTCAGATTATGTTAAGTTAGAAATTCTATATTTGCAACTTGTTATTTGCTGAACTAAATTAGCTTTTAAGCAAAACTTGAACCTTTATGCCATCTTCTAAGGTAGAAACTTGCATACTCCTTTGATCTATGTATATATATAAATGAGTAAGTCTTGCGAGTACATTCTTGTACTTAACCCGATGTCTGCAACTTTCAGACCAGAATGCCGGTGAACTTGCTTGTTCTTACTACCCTACCGAGGGCGGTGAGGGTGGAGAGTAGTCTCTTTCAGCTTGACTCTTGCCCCGGTTGGCTGCCTTGTGGGATAGTTGGCAAACCACGGGCCTTACTTTTGCTTATGTGAATTTATGAAATTTCCGCTGCTATATTTTGTATTGTAAGATGGGTTGCTAAATCCCATTGTGATATAAGTATATTGTCGTACTTTTATCTACCTTTATGCATTTGTGATGTTTATCAATTGCTTGCGATGAAAGTGCAAGGCTAGTCGCTTTTCCTGGGGACTAGCTAAGCATGAGTATGAATTTTGAACAATTGAGATGTTGTAGAGCTCTTGCAATTTGAGTCAAGTCTCCTGAGATGTGTAACACATCTGGTCGCCCCCTTCGTG
Source organism: Oryza officinalis (assembly GCA_008326285.1). Taxonomy (NCBI): domain Eukaryota; kingdom Viridiplantae; phylum Streptophyta; class Magnoliopsida; order Poales; family Poaceae; genus Oryza; species Oryza officinalis. The sequence goes on along the minus strand of BDMV01000002.1, from coordinate 42,521,366 downwards.
TGGTTTGACGGGCATGTCTCAGGCTGAAGTTGACTGGCATGCGGAGTCCTAGCAATATCTCTTTTGCTCATTATTCGGCATTATGGATTTTATATCGAATGGTGTTAATTTGTGATCATGGGCACATTGAGATATGAGTGGCTATTTATGCATGTATGGATCCCACTCATTCAAAATTATGTGGTGGTCACAAATTGCATTGGACGGTATAATTTTCGGGTGCCCACAAACTTGGCGGCACGATTGCATATGCAGATCTATCACTCCTCCGCATAGTCCCTGATTTCCTTCAAGATAAACAGATGTAGCATTTCCGAATATTCCATCCATTCACTAGTACAGATCCTATGATCTGTGACGGGCTCAATTATGCCTGGACTACTTGGGCCGTCAGAACGAAGTCATCTCAATCGGGCCTAAATTTGCACCGTTGTAGATGTACTCATACATTCATACTCTAAGCCCAAGTACATATAGCCCGTCACCGATGATACTCATCTGTGACGGGCACAGATTTAGGCCCGATTGAGATGACCTAGCATATCTCAATCGGACCCATATACAGAGTCAGTCAGAGATAAGGGTCATCGGTGACGGGCTCCAAAGATGGCCCGATTGAGATGAGTTTAAAGCCCGTCACCGATGACTCATATCTGTGTCGGGCTTTTATTGATGCCCGTTAGAGATAACTGTGCACCCGTTAGAGATGTCGGTTCATTGGCCCGATTGAGATATATTTTGCACACTATAAAAAGACCACCCGACTGTTGTCTGAAGTTATCTCACTATTCACTATTTTGGTGGGAGGTTGAAGGGGGCGAATTTTTGTTATTTTTTCCAAAGAAAAACAAAAAAATCTTAGAAGTAAGTAAAAAGGTAGTAATAATTTTTTTTAATTTAGTAGTATGTTAACTAATATTTTATTAAATTTTGCAGCAATGGATCGAAGTTGGATAAATACGACAACTTTGAAACGTCATTGCAAGGAGTATAGAGATGGCGTTTTAAGTTTTATGAACGTTGCGGAGGAGGATAGAAGAAGAAGAAATAGCAAATACATGTGTTGTCCATGTAGAGATTGCAAGAATGATATTATGTTTAGTGGAGAGGAGGTACACTCTCACGTGATACAACGGGGATTCATGAAGGGCTACACATGTTGGGTGAAGCATGGAGAGCAAGAATCGGGTAATGGTGCAGCTGCAGACAGAAGTTGTGCAGACAATCATGAAGATGAAGATGAGCATGACATATTTATACCATCTCCATTGAGCGGTGAAATGGTTGATGTGGATCCTGATATGCTGCAAGAGATGTTACGTGACGTTGAGGAACAAGTTCACAACGAGAGATATTCCATGAAGTTCAACAGGTTGGTCAGTGACTCCGAGACACCTCTATACACCGGATGCAAGGCAAAGCACACCAAATTGTCAGCTACCTTGGACCTAATGAAGCTGAAGGCAAATAGTGGATGGACAGACAAGAGTTTTACAGAACTTTTAGGAATATTGAAGGTCATGCTTCCTGAAGAGAACACATTGCCCGAGACGACATATGAAGCAAAGCAGGTTCTGTGTCCCCTGGGGTTAGAGGTCCGTAGAATTCACGCTTGTCCAAACGAGTGCATATTGTACCACAAGCAATATGCGGACCTAGATGCTTGTCCTGTATGCAAGGCTTCTCGATACAAGTGAAAGAAAAGTGTGGGGGAGGGAAAGAAGTCAAAGTAGGGTGGTCCGGCGAAGGTTGTGTGGTATCTACCTATCATTGATCGCTTCAAGAGAATATTTGCCAACCCCAACGAAACAAAGTTAGTGCATTGGCATGCCGAAGATAGAAGGAACGACGGTTTGCTAAGGCACCCTGCGGATTCGATTCAATGGAGGAATATTGATTAAATGCACAAAGACTTTGCTGCCAATCACAGAAACATGAGGATATGTCTGTGTACGGATGGTATGAATCCTTTTGGAGATATGAGCAGTTCTCACAGCACTTGGCCCATTCTTATTGCGAACTATAACCTCCCATCATGGTTGTGCTTCAAGAGGAAATATATTATGTTGTGCTTGTTAATCCAAGGTCCGAAACAACCGGGCAATGATATCGATGTGTTCTTGGAGCCTGTTATCGATGATCTTGAGATTCTTTGGAAAGAAGGTGTGGAAACTTGGGATGCATATGGTCAGGATAACTTCAAGCTACGAGTTCTATTGTTCTGCACCATTAACGACTATCCTGCACTACGTAATCTTTCTGGACAAACCGTGAAAGAAAAGAAGGCTTGCTCTGACTGTATGGAACATACACGCAGTAGGTGGCTGAAGAAATCAAGAAAGATGGTTTACATGAGTCATAGGAGATGGCTCCCGCTACGCCACGCCTTTAGAAGAAAGAAAAAAATTTTCAACGGTCGGAGAGAACTTGGAACTGCTCCCAAGGATTTGTCTGGAGACGAAGTCCACGACATGATTAAAGACATAACTAATGAGTTTGGGAAGAAAAGAAAACGTGGCAAGGCAAATGATAAGGGTATGTGGAAGAAAAAATCCATATTTTAGCGGCTACCATACTGGAAAGACCTTGAGGTCCAGCATTGCATTGATCTAATGCATGTAGAGAAGAACTGCTGCGATAATTTGCTCGGGCTACTGCTTAATATGCCTGGAAAGACAAAGGACGGGTTGAATGCTCACCTAGATCTGCTGGAATTAAACATTCGCAGTGAGCTTCAACCTGTTACGGATGAAGAGACAGGAAGAGTGTACCTCCCACCAGCTTGCCACACATTGTCGAAGGATGAGAAGATCGCAATGCTATCATGCCTGGCTGATATTAAGGTTTCTTCGGGCTATTCAGCAAGGACGAGTAAGTACGTTAAATTGGAGGATCTAAAACTGGTTCGAATGAAGTCTCACGATTGCCACGTGCTAATCACACAGATCTTGCCAGTTGCTATCAGAGGCATTTCACCACTCAAAGTCCGTCACACGATCCAACGGCTCTATGCTTTCTTCAATGCAATCGGTCAGAAGAGTATAGATCCCGAAGATCTAGATAAGATGCAGGCTGATATTGTCAATACCCTGTGTCACTTGGAGATGTATTTTCCACTGTCTTTCTTCGATATCATGGTTCATCTCCCTGTTCATCTAGTGAAGCAAATAAAACTATGTGGTCCAGCTGTTCTAAGGGAGATGTACCCGTTTGAGAGATATATGGGAGTTCTTAAGTCGTACGTTCGAAATAGAGCAAAACCGGAGGGAAGCATCGTTGAAGGGTACACGACGGAGGAGGTTATTGAGTTCTGCATGATTACATGGCCGAGACTAATCCTATTGGAGTTCCTGCGTCTCGCCACGAAGGAAGGTTGGCAGGCCTTGGCACAACAGCAGAAAAAGAATTGTACCCGATCAGGCATCGTATGCGCAGGCTCATTTCGCTGTGCTACAACATATGGTCGAAGTAGCTCCATACTTTGAGGAGCATCTAGCAAAGGTCCGACAGGAGAACATGGGTCGATCAGATATGTGGATCAACAGAGAACATAGTACTCGCTTCAACGAATGGTTCAAGAATCGTATCGCACGGTCGACCGATGGCCCAAGTGAGATAATACAAAGGTTGGCAAGGGGCCCAAGCTAGGATGTTGACACATGGCAAGAGTACAATATCAATGGATACACATTCTACACCGTCAAACAAGATGACAAAAGCACAGTGCAGAACAGTGGAGTCCGTATAGATGCATATCAGGATCAAGCTGGATCGAACACATACTATGGCCGCATAGAGCAGATCTGGGAGATGAACTACAGGAGCTTCAAAGTCCCTTTGTTTCGTTGCAGCTGGGTGAATATCCGCACTGGTGTTAAAGTCGACAGCGAAGGATTCATTTTAGTGGACCTGGCCAAGGTTGGATACACGGACGAACCATTCGTCCTAGCGAAGCAGGTCGAGCAGATTTTCTATATACAAGACCCCGCAAACAAGAAGTTGCACGTCGTTAGGGATGGCAAACGAAGAATTGTTGGGGTTGACAATGTCGTCGATGAGAAAGAATATAACCAGAATCTTCATGTGAGACCTCAGATCAACCTTGACGATGATCCCAAGACGAAGTGGCATACGCTCGTTCTGACCATTCGGAAGGCATATCCTTGTAAATAGAGTCTTCGTAATACTGTAATTTGCAAATTGATATAAGCAATGAAGTATTTTGTACCGGTGCCTTATGATCTGCATATTTTAATTTCATATGGTTTTTAAAATTTAATAGCAAATTTACACTATTTAAATAAGGCATAGGTTAATTATAATAATTTTTTAAAATTTAATAGCAAATTTACACTGTTTAAATAAGGAATATTTTAATTCTATAGTGGGATGAGCTTATCTCTATCGGGCATATAAATAATGCCCGTCAGAGATGAGGTTATCTCTATCAGGCGTTGTAGTTCTGTCCGTATCGGGCTTGTTAGTTATGCCTGTCACGGATGTGTGTCATCCGTATCGGGCTTGTTACTTATGCCCGTCACGGATGTGTGTCATCCGTATCGGACTTGTTATTTATGCCCGTCACGGATGATTGTCATCCGTATAGGGCTTAGTACTTGTGCCCGATGGTGATGACCTACGACTAGGTTTTCTACCGATCCAGATCTGACTCTAAGTCTCACTATCACTCCTTCACGCCGCCGCCTCCTTCCTCCAAGCGTCTCCTCACCGACCACCGCCGTCTCCTCCTCCTCGCCGCCGGCGCCTCCTCGCCGCCGCCGTCCTCTCCTTGACGCCACCGCCGCCGCCGTCCGCCTCCGCGACGCCGCCGCCTCCTCGACGCTGTCCTCCTCCTTGACGCCGTCGCCTCCTCGACGCCATCCTCCTCCTCGCCGCCGGTGCCTCCTCCTCGCCGTCGGCGCCTTCTCGCCGCTGCCGTCCTCCTCCTCCTCGCCGCCGCCGTCCTCCTCCTCAACGCCGCCACCGCGTCACCGGTATGAAATTAGTTTGAATTTAGTGTCAAATTTGTTTGAATTAGTATGAGTTAGTATTAAATTCGAATGAATTTAGTATGAATTAGTATTAATTTAGTGATAAATTTGTTTGAATTACTATGAATTAGTGTTAAATTGGAATGAATTTAGTATTAATTAGTTTGAATTTAGTGTCAAATTTGTTTGAATTACTATGAATTAGTATTAAATTGGAATGAATTTAGTATTAATTAGTTTGAATTTAGTGTCAAATTTGTTTGAATTACTATGAATTAGTATTAAATTGAAATGAATTTAGTATAAATTAAATTTGTAATATACTAATTCATAGTATAAGTTAATATAGTGTACTAATTTAGTGTCCCAATTAATACTAATTCATAGAATTTCATAATATATTATAATTAGTATATTAGTATTAATATAGTATACAATGAATTATTAATTTATACTATAGTACATTGTATATTAGTACATTGTATGAATTAGTACTATAGTATATTAGTATATTAGTATTAATACTATGAATTAGTATTAATACTATAGTATACTATAGTATATTAGTACATTGTATACTATAGTATTAATACTATAGTATACTATACTATACTATAGTATTAATACTATGAATTAGTATACTATACTATAGTATATTTGTATGAATTATTAATTTATACAATTACTATATTAGTATTAATGTAGTATACAATGAATTATTACAATGAATATATATAGTATATTACACTAAATTAAGAATTGTTCGTAGTAATTAATTGTATTAATTTATAATATGAAGTATTAATTTATACTAATTCATTGTAGTACTAATTTGACACTAAATTTATACAATGTCGACCGTATATTACAATGGTACGTCGACATTGTATACTACAATGGTGGAGATGTAATATACGGTATATTTGTCGCATTAATCAAGGTATACATGTGTAGTACACCTTTTTTTAACTTTCTTGCCATACAACAGTTATATAGAAAATGTTGTAGCAAGGCGAACCCATGTCAACGACTACTAGTGGGACAACATCGAGCCGGGCTCCTAGGACCCAGAATAAGATTCCTAAGGAAGTGTACACCATAACAGAGGTGGACGATCTGGGATTTCTGACGGCTCCTGCAAAAGCTGTCAAAAAGTTCTCAACGATATGGGGAGTCCTAGGAAGGCAGAACTTCACCATTTTGAAGGACCACATCGATCTGGTCCCACAGGAAGAAAAAGATGAGGCCTAGAAGCAGTTCAAGGAAAGCTTCGAATACCCCCCAGAGGCCAAGGCAAGACTCAAGCGGCAGACTATCCGCAAGATGGGCAACTTGTGGAAAAATTTCAAGACCACGCTGGTCACCGAATACGTCCTCAACCCCGCCCAGCCAGAACCATTCGGGAAGTACCCGTTCATCTCCCGGGTCATGTGGAAAGAGTTCTATGTCGCAAAATCAACCCCTGAGTCTCGGGCAAAAAGCAAGGCCTATAGGAGGTTGCAAGCAAAAAACCTTCACTCGCACCGGCTTGGCATCGGAGGCTACGCCAGGAAGCAGCATGAATGAGTCAAGGAGGATGAAGCTGCTGCAGAATCTAACACGTCGCCAGTTCTTGGTGATATCCTGACTACCCGAGCAAGGAACTGGGCAAGGGCGAGGGTGAAGAAGAATAGTGACGGAACACTTACGTTCCCAAATCCCGAAGATCAAGCGGTGTACCAGAAAATCGTAAGTACCACACATAGAGTATGTTTTGTTAGGTTGTATCGTACTCTTGATTAAATTTGTCCTAATGGTATCGCAGGTCGACATGACTGCTGAGAAACAGGCCTCCCAAAAGGTCTGCTCACAACTTCGCGAGGATGACATCCTCACGAAAGCGTTGGGAACCGAAGAACACCATGGACGGACAAGGGGCATTAGCTCCAATGTTCCATGGAAGGTTGGGTTTTCTCAATACATATGGCAGTACAGGAAGCACAAGCTTTCAAAGGCGCAGAAAGATGCACGCCTTAAGGAACAACTTCAGGAGGAGATTAGAAACGAGCTCCGAGAAGAGTTCAATGAGAAGTTGTTACAAGTGGAGGCTCGGGTGGAGGCATGCCTCAGGGAAAGCGAGCCTGCTGCCGCTCCCATAGTAGAAACGAGCCCCACGCAGAGGCGTAGCAGCTGCGCATCTACAGGGCGGCGGCACAAGAACAACCAGCCCCCACTGCGGTGGACCACATAACGGTAAAACCAACATAAAACGTATATGTTCTCTTAGCACCACAGTACATTATAACATATTATAAAGACACGTATGAATCTATTGCAGGGACCCACATCGTGCACCCTAGTCGTTAGGGTGACAAAAGACTTTGCAATTCCTGCCGCAGAGGGTCTTGCGTTCAAGCCCACGCCGGAGACCCGAGTGCATGGGGGCAGCTGCTAGCCGGCCATGCCAAAGTTCAAGTGGACATGTGTAACGCCCATTTTGTCGCGGCGTTAGCGGGAAAACTAATTTGCTAAAAATCCTATTTGCGAAAGTTTGCTCTTCGGTTGAGTCTTGTGGTGTGCCAAGGTCTCGTGTCTCCCCTCTCACTTCAATCCCGGAGAAAACCGCGAAATCGGATTTCAAATCCGAGCCCTAATCCTCCCAAATTCAAATCCTCAGAAAAAGTCCACTTTACCTCCCTCTGCCGTGGGCTGTCCCCCTTTCCCGGCCTACTTCCCTCTCCCTCTCCTCCTTGGGCCGCCGCTGGCCCAGCCCCTCTCGGCCGCTCCCTCTCTCCTCTTCCTTCCCTGGGCCACCCCCCCCAGGCCCAGCTCTCTCCTTCTTGGGCCGCCTCGGCCCAGCCGCCTGCCCGGCCCAGCCGCCTGCCCGGCCGCCTTTTCCCGCTGGGCCGCGCCAGGCCGCTCGGCCCGCACGCGCCCGAGCCGGTCCGCCGGCTCTCTCCCTCTCTTTTCTCTCTCTCTCTTCTCCCCAACGGCTCCCGCCGGCGCCGTTCCGTCCCACCGGCGTCCGCCGCTGGTCCCCTCAGCCCCGCCGCCTGCGCGCTTGCCGCCAAGGCGCTGAGCAGCGCGCGCCCCCTCTCCCTCTCTCCCCGCGCGCGCCCTTGCCTGAAGCGGCAAGGAGCGAGTCCCCTTTTTCTTTGCCTTTTTCCCCTTTTCCCGACCGGCCGGCGTCACCACTGCCGCCGTTGGCCGCTAGCGCCGGTCCCCCGCTCCGCCTTGCCGCACCGCCTCTCCGCGCCCCCGAACCGCCTTCGCCGAACCGACCTAGCGCCCCTACAGAAATCCCCCCCCCCGCTCGGCCGCATTTCTTCTCCTCCTCCGCCCGGCCGCCATTGCCGCCTCCCGAGCTCGCCCCCTTCCCGCTGCCGCCGCCACGCTCGTCGCCGCCGCCGAGAGCTCCCGAAGGAGCTTCGGGCGCCATCTCCGCCGCCCTCTTCCCCGGCCCGGAGCCGCGCCGCGCCCGCATCGTCTCCTTCCCCGGCTTGCCGCCCCGCCGCGGTAAACCCCTCTCTCCCCTCCACCTTTTCTTTTTTTTCTCTCGGCGTAGCGCGTAGGATAGCGCCGTAGTTCTCCCCCGGGCGCCGCCGTCGTGCCGCCATCCTTCTCCCTAGCTCCGTCGCCGTGCGGCCATGGCCGCCGTCGCGTGACGCCGTCGTCGGCCGTCACCGCACACTCTCTCTTCAATCCTCGCCGGCGAGCCGACTCCGCTTCATCTCCTCCCGCCGCCGGTGCCCGCCACCCGCCCGCTCCGGCTCGTCGCCCCGCCGGAGCCCGCACTCGTCGCCGGCCGTCCGATGCGGCCTCCTCCTCTCGGTCCGACGTGGAGTCCACGTAGATGCCACGTCCACCGTCCCGGGGCCCCACAGGAGACCGGTCAACGGTCTCGCACCGGCCTCACTCCCCGATCGGCCTCGGGCCATCGGCCTTTGGGCCTCCTCGGCCTCTTTCCCTCTTTGGCCCGTCGGCCTCCGCCCCCGCACCGGCCCATCGGCCCCTTCCTTCCCCCATCGGCCCACTCGGCCTCCCGCCATCGGCATCGGCCGTTAGGCCCATCGGTCTACTTCTCTTCCGCGCCGATCGGCCTAGGGCCGATCCCATCAGGCCGTCGGCCCAATTAATTAGGCCACGCCCATTCAAATCCTTTGGGCTGCCCTTAGCCGCCCAAAACAAAGTCCAATTTCGGTCCCTCCTTCTTTTCTTTTTCCAGTAAATTAATAATTCCTTTCTTTATTCCAGAAAATCCTTTAATCTTTGGAAATTCATATCTTTTCAACCGTTCATCCGATTAACTCCGTTCAACTTCCAAAATTCCTCAAAAATCGAGATCTGTCCAATGGCACGCTTAGTGGTCTTTAATAGGGCTTCTTTTATCGCTTTGTTGAGTCGTTTCGTTTCGCGTGTAGTCTCGGAGCCCGAAGACCCGCAGTGCGCGGATTTCGAGGAAGAAGCTCAAGATCTCGAGCAAGGCAAGTCACCTTTGATCAATTGAACCTATAATTTAAATTAAGTATTTTAATTTCGCAAACTATGCATTACTTAGGTTACACTTGGCACTCGGCCTCGGTTTGCAATACAACCGGCAGGCCCTACCCATTTGCTGCATTCACCTCCCTTGTTATTTGAATACCCAACACCCTTGTCACCCCTCAGGTGATGCCTCGGTATCCGTACTTCGTATACGAATATCGAGACTCCGCTCGAACTTTAAAATTGATCACCTGGGTAAAACTGGAGTTTACAAAATGCTTGGAAAACCCGACACTTGGGTCGGTGTCTTGAAAACTAAAGTGAGTTTCTAAAACGGGAGACATACTGGAGGTACGGTCTGCTCGTTCTCGCCCTAAGGACCGATTCCTTGGGAATTACATCCAAGCATATGTCAAGTACGACCACATGGGTGATATGGGACGCCCCTGGCTGAGTAATTAGCTAGGCCAGGGAAATCTTGATGCCAAGGGACAAGTGGATTCGCCGGGGTGGTGTCGGGGAGGACCCCTGGGCTTCCTGGCACAGTATGGTCTGGGACCTAACCTGGTGTTGGTCCGTGGGACCCCTCCCGTTGGCATAAGATGACCTTGAGTCGGCTTTCGAAATGCCTTGTCGTGAAAGCCTCAAGGTCGCCAGACGTGACCGAGGGTCGCGGGCTGGGTGATTCGGGGTTAGTAACGTCGTGTGGGTAAAGTGTACCCCCTCTGCAGAGGTTAACAACTGTTCGAACAGCCGTGCCCACGGTCATGGGCGGATGTGAGGTGATTCCTTAGCGTAGTTTTATTTGAACACCTTGTGAACTGCTGTTGGTGTGAGGTTTTCCGTTCTGTGCTTGGTTTAAGGCTGTTGAAGCAGCCGGAGTCGGTGACGATTGGCAGGGAGCCTCTCGTACCGATGTGTTGGCTTGTGGCTGTTGGTGTAGCCGGGTCGGTGACGATTGGCAGGGAGCCTCTCGTACCGGCGTGTGTGAGTTGTGGCTGTTGGTGCAGCCGGGTCGGTGAACGATTGGCAGGGAGCCTCTCGTGCCGACAAGAATCAAATGATACAATTCCACTGCTCCGGCCGGATGAGACGCACTTTCTCGTCCGTGCCGTCGAGAAGCACTCACTTAGATGTTTCTGAAAGTCCTGAACTAAAACCAATTGTGAAAAATAACTGGCTTTCCCTTGAAGCTTGCATTAAACACTTAATTCCCCTGACTTGCTGAGTACCCTCGTACTCACCCTTGCTCTATACAATTAAACCCTCCCCCCCAGTTCTCGAAGATGAAGAGGTGGACCCTGCTGATGAAGAGTTCTTCCAGGAGCAAGCAGACTTCGAGCAGTAGTAGGGTTTCGGCCTTCCCCAAGGCTTTGCTTGTGGCTTAGGGCTAGTCTCCGCTTTCCGCTTCCGCCTTTTTGTAATGCTGTTGTGAACTCGGGTTCTGTCCGCAGTTCCAACCTTAGTTGTAATCCTACTCTTAATAAAAAGACCGCTGTGGTTGTGATATTCAGTCTTCCTGTTGTACCAGCGCTATTTCCTGGGACTGGTACAGGCATACAGGTCAATCTGGACCGCCCTACCCTGGTCTCCGCCTGGGGCCAGTTTGGGGCGTGACAACATGGTGAAGCCCGATTGGGTTGGCTTCACTCTCTCGCACCCACCAAATAATGAGGTTCTGACCCTTGGAGCTGCACGTGGGACCTTTATCCAATGGCCCAAGCAGAACATTCAGATCAATATAACTCCTAGGCCAGCACCAAGTGCTGGTCCGCCGCCGCCGCCGCGTCCCCCTCCAGCTCTTGTATCTACCCCTCCTGCCGTTGGAAAAGGAGATCAAGATCTCCAATTGCAGTATGATACAGATTTTGGGGATGACGGTACGGAGGTCAGCAGCAGAGCGCACCTCCCCCCAGTCTCCAAAAAAAGAAAGAGGGCGGCATCTTCTCCACCCAAGCTTGGATCACGCAAAAGAGCTGCTGGAAGGGGGAGAGGAAGAGGAAATGTGGAAGGGCCGTTTTTGGCTCCAAAGAAGCTAGATCTTGGCAAGGCGCCATCAGCTCCTCCTAAAGAACTCACATTAGGCATGCCATTGGTTGGAGACGATGCCTTATCGAAGATGGGCCCTGCATGCAAGGAGTTGCACGGTACTACATGGAGAGGTCCAACGCAAGGAGGAAGCATAGAGAGACCTCCATGAAGGGCCAACATGATAGACAGCCATTCCTCGGCCCTGAAGCTTTTATCGCCGTAGACTTTAAAGATCTATGGGACCTCTACAGGGTGCGAGCGGTCGACACCAACCTCCTTAAGTGCTACTCCTTATAAGTATTCTTGCATACGAGATATGGTAATAACTATCCTTGTATTACGCTTACCCGGATTCCTGTCTTGCTTCTAGGTTAACTTGGAAGCATGTCCATCATAATGCTCCCCATGTTGCCTTACTCGATCCAACTGTCGTCAACGAGATAACTATGAACTACGATCGAGCCAGCATGATAGAATATATCAAGGACTGCTTATGGTCCCGTCAAGACAAGGACTTCATTATGTGTGCCTACTCTGAACAGTAAGCGTGTACCCTACTTAGAATCAAATGTGCGACGCGTATAGATTTAGTATTTAACTTGCAATTTATTAATGTCGCAGTCGTCATTGGATTCTCCTGGTCATAGTGCCGAAGTGGAATTTGGTATACTACCTTAACTCCAATATCAAAAAAGAAATATACGATTGGTCGGCGATCGAAGCTACCTTGAACGATGCCTAGGACCAATACGTGGCAAAAGGCGGGAGGCATAAGGAAGGGCATCCCACACTCAATCACAAAAAGGACTTTCCAATACGTCAACAAGTTGGCGACCAGTGTGGGTTCCACGTCTGCCATAACATGAGGAGCCTCACAGACAAGGTGACATTGCTCGACCTTGAGATGTGTGCTTCAATTGTTTATATACATTACAGAGGAGATAGCACGATTCATACTAACTTTCCAAGTATGTAGACTAACTTGGTGCCTCACATGCAGGAAAAACTTTCGACGATTCCGGAAAACAACTTCGATATCATTAGAGAGGAGATAGCACAATTCATACTAGATGATCTCTTGTCACCAAAAGGAATGTTTAGAGTAAAGTCCTAGGTAGCTCGTCACCGAATGGTATAACATTTGCAATGCTTTTGCGATAAACATTTGATTTTTGTAAATATTCTTTGTAATACAATTCTGCACGTTCATCTGTATATATTTGCATTTCTTAATTACATATAAACTTGTTTCAATTTATAACTCAGTTTTACAGGTTTTGATGCATGTCGGCGGTTTGGAGAGCAAAAAAAAGATGTGAATGACATATATATGTGAATGGGTCTGTGGATGTTAATGTATATATATGTTTGATTTTGTGAATTGGCTGTGAATATCTAATGGAATGCTAGAATATGCACTGAATTAGGAATGCTGGGAATGGGGTTGCTGGGACTGTCATTTTTTGCAGCGGACATGGCTAGCAAAGGCCTGAGGCTAGCCAAAAAAACAAATTTTATTTTTTTTGCTGACTTACTCATCCCTGACGGGCATTTTAATAATGCCCGAAAGATATACTCATCCGTGACGGGCTCCAAACAAAGCCCGATAGGGATGTAGACATCCCTGATGGGCTCCTAATCTAAACCCGATAGAGATAAGTCATCCGAACCAGGACTATTTTGACTCAACAGGTGAGGTCAAACCTATCGGAGACGGGCTTTTCCGGAAAGCCTGTTAGGGATGGGAGTCATCGGTGACGGGCTTAGTAGTTTGCCCGATTGAGATTAGTCATCCGTGACGAGCTTCTACCCAACCTGGTTTGACTTGTATTGCTGGTCAATCTTATCTGTGACGGGCTACATTGTTAGGCCCGATTGAGATAACGTCCATCCGTGACGGCCTTATGCCTGATTGAGATATTTTCTCACATCACTGACCTTTGCTCAGTGACGGGGGCCCTATCCGATAGTGATGAGGGTTAATGCCCGTTAGAGATAGCCGATCTCGTGCTAGTGATTGGTATTTCTCCTTGAAGATATTATAAGAAAGATCCAGGTTGTTGAGTAGAGTTAGATGGCCTAGTACTGCTGGGATGTTGCCTGATAAGTTATGAGAAAGATTTAGCATCCTCAAGCTTTGTAGTTCACAAAAATAAATTGGAATGGCTCCTATGAGAAAATTTCGGTCCATTTGATATGGTCACTAAGTTTTGGCACATCCCCAAAGCATCAGGTATTCGCCCAGTAAGCTTGTTTGATGCAAGCTGTAGGTAGATGAGTTGTCTAAGATTACTAATCTCTAGAGGTATGGTGCCTTCAAGACTGTTGTAGCTAAGATCCAACTTTAACAGTAGCGGAGAGTTTCCTCAGAAGGGTGGTATACGACCGTCAAATGCATTGTTGTCCAGATAGAGCTCTGTCAGCTGGTAAGATTACCAATGGAGAATGGAATAGACCCACTGAACTTGTTCTTTCGAAGACACAAAGACTGTAAATGTTTAAGATTCCCAATCCACTGCCCGATGGTACCAGTGAGACTGTTTTCATCTAGTGTCAGTTGAATCAACCTAGAGAGGTTCCCTACACTAGGTGGAACTATACCAGATAGTTTGTTTCCACCCGATATGAGAATTTGAAGAGTGCCAGGTAGGCTACCAATTGAATTTGGTATAACTCCCTGTAGTTGATTTGCAGCTAATGCAAGCACTTCTAGAGCAGTACAGTTTGTCAACGCATCTAGGAATTTCCATCCTTCAGTATCTTTTGCTTCAAGCATGTTTAGTTGAAGGTCCAAAGTAGACAAATTTGATAATTTCCCGAGGGAGGTAGGAATTCTGCCAGTGAAACTGTTAGATTGTAAAACTATTGTTTCTAGCATTGAAGTGTTGCCTAAGGAAGCTGGTACATGACCTTTGAACATGTTGTGGCCCATGAAGAGGTGTTGGAGATTAGTGAGATGATTTTCTATGTTACTAGGCAGAGTCCCTCCTAGCAGATTTGCACGTAATTCTAGTATTTGAAGGGAAAGCAAATTGAAAAGGCTTGCTGGGATATTACCTGATACCCTGTTTTCCCCTAAGACCAGAACCGAAATATCTGAAAATTGGCCAACTTCATAAGAAATACTGCCTCCAAGCTAATTGGCTCGAATTTGGATCTGGTGTAAAAAGGTAATGTTACCGAGGGATCGAGGGATGAAGCCAGTGAGATTGTTATGGCTAAGGCGCAGATACACTAGATTGGTAAGAAGACCTATTTGCGTAGGAATTGCACCATTTAGGAAGTTGGTATGGAGATGCAATTCCTTTAGGTTGGAACAACTAGTGAGCGTGTCTGGGGTAATCCATCCTAATGAATTGTGGCTCAGATTAAGGACTTGCATCTTCTGGAGATTGGCAAGATGAGGCATTTGGCCAGAGAAGTTATTGTTGGATAGGTCAACCGTACGAACAAAAGTCAGGTTTCCAACTGAACCGCTGATTGTGCCGGACAAGCCTTGGCCGGCGAGGTTGAGCGCCGTGACTCGCCCGGGGTGTTTGGGGCTGCACCAGACGCCGTTCCAACTGCAGAAGTGGATGCTTGTGTTCCAGTTGCTCAAGACTACTGATGGATCGTTGGTGATGGCTTCCTTGAAACCAAGCAGAGAAAGCATATCTGTGCTGTTATCAGAAACCGTTGAGCAACTGATGCTGCCAACACCGTAGAACAGTAGCAGCAGCACCTGAAGGACAAGCATCTTCTGTTTGTTTACAGGTTGTCAGGTTGTCTCTCTGAGTTTTGAGTCTTGGCACGTATACGTAGAACAATTCAGCTGCAAAAAATACAAATGAAATAAGCATAGCACGGTATTAGGATAAATTGACATATTCCATTGAATGAGAAGAGATGGAAGATTTAGATTTGATTCTACTAGCCGTAATGATCACCGTAAAAACTGTTATCCCAGTATATGATAAACTTTATAGAGAGAAATAAAGCAGAAAATACAGCAGAAGAGGGGAGGGGGGCGGCGGGGACCTTGCTTGGAGCGAGCTAGATGGCAGTTTTTTCCCTGGAGATTTGCCTCCCAAAAATCGAGTACGAGTCTTTTCTCGTGTGTGATTGTGTCAGGCCCCATGGCCAAAGTAGCATTGCATTACATCCTGTTGGAAACGGTCTTCAGCAACCCAAACTCCGCGCCCGACGACGCGCAGCTCCGCAAGCTTCGCAGCACGTCCACAGATAGCATAGGAGTTAGTTAGCGATTCTGGTTATCCAACACTTGTTGTACATGTATAAAAGAGAGTTCAATGATCAATGTAAATCACGGTTGGTCTAATTTTTCTCTACATGGTATCAGTCATTCCCCGATCCTATAATTCCACCTCTCTCCGATTTCTTCCTCTGCTCCACCATCGCCATGGCACACAGCCCAGCGCACTCCTCCCTCTCGTCCAGCTCCGACGACGAGCCGGCGCCCGCTGCTCCCGCCTCCCTCCTCCAGACTGTTGGAAACGGTCTTCAGCAACCCAAACTCCGCGCCCGACGACGCGCAGCTCCGCAAGCTTCGCAGCACGTCCACAGATAGCGTAGGAGTTAGTTAGCGATTCTGGTTATCCAGCACTTGTTGTACATGTATGAAAGAGAGTTCAATGATCAATGTAAATCACGGTTGGTCTAATCTTTCTCTACACATCCACATGATTTGTTTCTCAAATTGTGGTGCTGTGGCTTGATCGCTTATGCTGACATACTGTTATACAGCCAGCCAGCCATACAGGACAAAGGACGAGACGTTGAGGCGTTTAACTTTCGTCGTCCCCAGAAGTCCAGTACATTATACATCCTCTTCTCCGTGGTGCCGTCTTGACAAATGACAAGCTGGCTTATCCTGCTGAACTGGAACTGTAATCCGGGAAGGGAAAGCTGCAGATAGGAGTACTTATCTTCTCGCCTGCGGTCGGGGAGCGAGCTGCCCGTACCAAGTCGGCTGTCGACAGCGGCATGTTGAGTTTGACATGCTCTGCACGTGCGCCGTTGCTACGTGACTGGACTGGCTGGCGTCGAGACGCACCTTGAGATCGAGCGTTTTCTTTCCTCCAAGTCCAACACGGACACATCGACGGGATAAAAATCCCTCCTATGGATAGGGCTGATTGAGCTGCTGGTAAGAAATCTGAAGCCTAAACCTGTACCAGCTATTGACTGGATACCCTCTGAATCTGAATCTTCGTGCATCGATCGATCGTGTCGAAACCTATTCGCCTTGTGTTTATTCAATAGAATCCAAATTTGAGCCGATGAAATCAAGAAAGTAACAGCTTGCAAACATATATCAGAAACTGGAGATCCGAAGCATGTTTCTTTCGAAAAAACAAAAGAAGATTGGAAGGAGTACTTGCTCCGACGATCCAATCTCCTCGGAAACAACGATCGACGTACTCACCTCATGCATGGAGCTCCTCGCCCCGTCAATGGCGAACGGACAGCTCGGACCATCCAGGACGGGACGCCGTCGGGAGGAAGCGGAGGAGACGGAGCGACGGTGGCCGTAGTGGCGCCGTTGCAAGTCATCCCGTTTCATTGGGTCACGACGCGCAGCCCACGTGGACACTTAGAAGTCTTAAATGGGCCTGAACGCTTAAATGGGCCGAATTTACTTTAGCCTCCCTTGTAAAACATTTTTTTTTAGAGTTCTTGTAAAACATTAGATCTTGGCTGGATCACGACATGGGATCCCAACAGTCGAGAGAGGATCCGGCGCCGCCGACGAGGCTGCCCTTTCTATTCAGCCTGTCGCGCGGGGAGCTAGTACGGCAGCAGCGTTTGATCGACGAGGCGGTGGAACGGCTGCGCGGCTGCGGCTGCGACATTCGTCGCTGCAGGGCGGCGGGGTCCCATGGCCTATTAAACGGTACGTCTTCTCAATTCTCATGCCATTTGCGCCTCCATCGATCATCGTCTAGCTCATCACGATCGATCTCAAGTTTTCCCTATGCTTGATTGATTATGTTGATCTCAAGCGGTTTGGCTCGGGGCGGTTTCGAAAATCGAACTTGCAATTCCTCTTACGATGTGTTGTTGTGTACCACAACATAATGGTCATAGAAAGAGCTTTTTTTAAAAGAACAATAGAGTAGATTTGATAAAATAAGTTACATAGAACCACGAAGATTTTGACACGTGACACGTAACCCTAAATTTTATGATCCTAAAATTTCATAAAACCACACCGTTAACCAATTTGATATATTTCTATATCAAAATTTTAAGAAACTTTACTTACATGAAAGTAACATTTACACTATGGATAAAAAACTCATAAATTTGATATATAATTGTAAACCTCACAAATGTAGTAGATCGAAGTCAAATGATCGTATAGTTTTGTGAAACTTTATAACCCATAATACCAGAGTTATGTGGCATGTGTCAAAACCTTTGTGATTTTGTGCAACTTAAACCATAATATATATGTTTACCTGAAATTTGGAATTACTCTTGTTGCCGGACTAATTGCCCGTTGTATTTTTTTTCTCGAATTGCATGGTTCTTATTTCTGAATTTAACAATATAAGTGCATCGAGCAGTCAGTCTTTTTTGGAAGGAAGTATATTTCTTCTTTTTCTTAAGATGAGGAGTATGTAGCGGTAACAATAATTCTGCGGTTGCAATTGCAGGCAAACTGAACGCTCCTCGATCATCGACCACGTCAACCGCGCTCTCCGTCACTACAACGCCAACAATCCGGTAAGCACCTCACAACATACACACAGGTAGTACAGTGACTGTTAAATAGTTTAGGGAGAAGAAATATACTGTGAATATTAGACATGTTATATTAAGACTTAGGGGGCCAATATATATAGGAGTACATGGGGAGAAGATAATGAAGGACTACATATAAGAAATGCTACAATACAAATCAATCATATCCTAATATATCTCTAACAATCATATACTATAACATCCCTCGTAGTCCAAGCGTGAGCAGCGCGAACGTTTAGACTGAAAAAGAAATTGGTGAGAGTGCTCAACACGAATGATAGCCTTTTGTGTCATAGTCGATATAGCTAAAGCGAAGGAGCCGTGGTCGATGAAGCCGTGGTCGATGTAGCCAAAGTAGGAAAGCTGATGTCGAGGTAGCCGAGTCGCAGGGCGAGCAAGGGGCGCCGTGGAGTGATCATAGGCATGCGGAACAATGCCATGGACCAATGTGCACGACGACGCGCTGAAGACGTAAACCCTAAGACGAAGGCGGTGACATGATCGCGGCGGCGTTGAGGAAGAAGACGTCGAAGAGTGGATGCAGTCGAACCGTGGAGGACGAGATGTCACACTGGGTTTGCCATACCCGAGGACAACTCGAGATAAATGTGTGCAGCGGTGTTGCCAATACATGCGGGCAAAGGTAGAGGAAGACGAAGTACCGGGACCAATGTCCTGGAACGGCAACGTCGGTAGCCGGAGTAGGGGTGGCTGAACCACCAGCCTAGAGCGTCAAAAGTGGCAGCTTGGAGACGCAGCGGCGATGCTCGAAGTAGACGAAGAAGAACCTGAGTGGCTGACAATGACTCGTGCGGACGATGAGAGTGTCGATGCGCGAATGGCGATTAAGATGACAAAAGCAGCGACGCTGTAGTTCGAAGGGACGACACAACTGCAACTCCATGTCAGTGCAACGACGAGAAATTCACTAGCAGTGAGACCACACTGAGGAGGACGCCTCTCAGCGCTGCAACAGCCAATAGATGTGGACCACAAGTAGCAACACTGTGGCCTGAGGGGGTAACACAGCAGTAGCCCGAAGCTTGAAGGCATAGACGTACTTAAAGACGATTGATCGAAGAAGTTATTGTAGCCGAACATTTGAACGGGTGATCAAGCCGACGATTCGCGGGGCAGAATGATGAAGAGAAAGCCGGATGCGACATCGATGTCGAAGATATGCAGATATCGATGAGACGATAGGCAATGCAAACCCGATCTCTAATCGGAAGGAAAAAAACATATACATGCAACAAGAACAACAGATAATAGCAATCCAGCAGCAATGTCCCAAATTGCCTCAATGGTCCATAGGCCTAGTCCAAGGACCCATCAGCCAGTCGGCCTCTCCCTCCTTTTGCTCCCGAATTAAATTTAAAAATATACTATTTATTTATTTTTTTCGGGATACAATTTTGTTGACACAAATATACCGTCGATATCACGGAACGATTACGTGAAAATGACGAAAACGCGAGCAGCCTCGCACGACAGCGCGAGACCGTGCGGTGTCGCGTGATGAGCGGTCTTGCATGGCCAAACAACGACAGCATTTTAAAAATTGATTAATTAGTGATTAATTATCTTGATTAATAATAATTAATCAAGATAATTATTGATCAGATAATTAATCACTAATTAATCAATTTCAATCTCGGTCTCGCTGTTTCGTCATGCAAGACTGCTCGATCTCGCACCCTCGCCACATGAGACCGAGCGGTCTCGCGCCGTCGCCGCGCAACACCACGCGGCCTCGCGTCGTCGTCGTGAGAGACCACCTACGTCATCACGCCGATCTGGCGATCTCGCACCCTCAACTGGCCGGCGCCGGCGGCCTAGGCAGAGGAGGACGTCGGCCGAGATGGGTCCCCCCGTGCCGAGTGTCGTGCTGACGATGGTGACGCGAAGGTAGCCGAGGAGTCGGGGGGGCGTGGTCAGTTGAGCCAAGGGCGATGGGATGGCGAACGGGTCCAGCAATGGCGAGGGCCAGCAAGAAGGCAGGCCGGCGTCCCAGGCGGAGTGCAGAGATGCGGCGGAGGGGACAAGGCCGACGGCCCAGTGAGCGAGGTAGAGGGGGCGGTGAGACCGGCGCCTGCCGGCGAGAGCGGCGGGGCAAAGGAGGAAGTCTGGCGGCAGCAGGGGGTTGGCGGCGACAGCGGCCCGGTCTGGCGGATGGGGGAAAGGCCGGCCTGGAGCGGAATCCAGCAGGCCGCTGCCAACCTAGGAGGTCGGGACGGTGGCCAAGCATGGAGAAGCATGAGGCGGAGCAGTCGATTCGAGATCCGGGCGGCGAGGCCGGCTGCATCGGTGGAGATGTCGACGGGACGACTGGTGCTGGCGGGGATGGCTCTACAACGAGGACCATGGCCGCGACGACCGATAGATCTATGCGGCAAGATTGCTGCTGATGATGCTTGACTCGAACGACGATGACGCCGACGAGGGTCGCCAGAGAAGGTCGAGATCGATTGCTTAAGGGCAGAAAAATGAAAACAAAACGGTGGCCGCCTCCCGGGGGCGACAGCAGCGGAAGCGGTGAGGGTAGTATAGAGAGAATGCATATTGCGAATATTATACCCTTTATATTGAGTTTCAGGAAGGGAGTATATGAGAAAAAGATAAGAAAGGATCACAGATAAATAAAGGCTACGATACAAATCAATTTTATCTTAATTTATCTTTAACTATCATACACTCTAACGGTGACAACTGAATATGCATGGGTGCAAAATTGATGATTAGCAATGCACTTAAACGAAATCATGTTACTGACATAATAACATTTTCCAGGGTGCCGAGTTCGACCCTGTCAAGGCTCTGGTGTATGCGTCCGTCAGCTTCAGACACGCGCTCTGGGTTCATGTCAGCTTTCTGGCTCGCAGGAGAAGCAGCCCAGTGAAGCCAGCTGAAGCAGCTGCTGCTGCCGATGACGATTCCGACGTGAAAAGAGGCCGCAAGCGACGCTCCTGCAAGCGCAACAGGGCTCCTCCCGAGTCACCTGACAAGCAGTTCTTCGTCGAGCTACGCTATGACGACTATGACTCTGCTACCGTTGTGACCAGCACCATCATCGGTAAGTCATGGCTTATGTTACGATCGAATTTATTGAGTTTGATAAACTGCATTTATCGTGTTGGTTTGGTGCCTAATTTATGCCACTCTCTGCTATGCGGACTCTCTGATGTCAGCTGCTAATGATTTTACTCTCGTAACAAGGATCCTTATTTATAACTTCTTTTTTTCTTCTTCTACTCTATCAACAGATAAGAACACGGCTTCAAGACAAAGTGTGAATTTTGCCCCGCAAGATTTGGGATTTTGCACCCGGGCGACGGGAAATTTGTGTGCGGGAAGAGGAACCAGAGGAATGAGTTCTTCCTGTTGCGGAATCGATTTCTGATGCCATACACATGGCCCAAGAATGAAGCCGAGAAGGAGCCGCGGTGTCCAGGGCTATGCCGAACCACCCTGGGCCGAGAAGGAGCCAGTACGCCCTTGATGTTTTCAGAAAATTCCCGCCAAGGTTTTTGTTGTTTTCTATTTCTAAGCTATTGCCTGGATCGCATGCGACATGTTCATGCTGATATGGGGTAGCTAGCAGGGTTGATATTACCGCCGGGGGCCCGGTTACCGCCACCCGACGGTACGGCGGTTACTGCGCGGTAACCGCCAAAAACCACGATAAATTTGACTTCCAAATTTTGAATTCAAAATTTAGGAAAACTGCGGTAAGGGCCACGGTAACCGCGCGGTATGGAGCGGTAACCGCGCGGTTTGACGCGGTTACCGCTCGATGTTTGGTCGAAAGAAGAATGAAATAAAGAAAATGATTAAAAAATTGGAGAAATTTGAATAAATATTACTCTTTTTGAGAAATTTCTTCACCATAATACACTACAAATCAAGCACTACCTTCACCATTTTTTTGGATTTTTTTTGAATTTTTGAATTCGGTCAAAATTCATCGAACCATACCGCACGGTACAGGTTACCGTACCCCCGCGGTAAGCACGGTTACCGCGGTAACCGTGCGGTTTACCGCGGTAAATTAAACCCTGGTAACTAGCACGCTCTGCTGGTCTGCGAGGCGATCAATGCAGCAATTTCGTACTCCCTCGATACTAAAATATAAGAAATTTATAGTACTACGAATCTGGATAGAAAACCTAATCAGATTCACAGTACTAGGATATAACATATCCGATCAGAATACCTTATATCTTGAGACGAAGGAAATACGTGATAATTGAATTTAGTTATGAGTTCTCTTTCTTTTTCTTTTGAGAAAGGACTTAAGCGAGATCACTATGGTTTCGTCGACCGATCTAATCGGGCGCTCCAACCAATTACATGTGTCTTTGCTATCTCTTCATTTTATATATGCATGCATGTGTCAATCTTCAAAAAAAAATCTTCTAAACAACTTATCCAATCTATGATTTGATTACATTGTTATATTCGTTGTAATTAAATCTTTACAACAAGATATCATATGATTATATTCTGACAAAAGAAAAATATGTGTTTTGAACCGTTAAAATTAAATGTTTCATACATGACATGTTTCAATGTGTGTCTTTATTGTGTTTCACAAAGTTCACGCAACTAACTGCACCTACTCTCTCTCCTTTGTCTTCACTCTATCAATGCATGCATGCATGCACTTATCGATCTTCAAAACATTTTTTCTGCTAAACTACTTATCCAATTTATAATACGATCATACCATTGTATTCGTTGTAATTAAATCTTTACAACAAGATATTGCATGATTATATTTCAATTAAAAACAAATGTTTTAATCCGTTAACCCTCGATGTTTCATACGCGATAGTGATATGTTTCAACGTGTCTTCATTGTGTTTCACAAAAATTTTAAATGTTTCAGTGGCTAATTTTTTTGTTTCACCATGTATACTTAATGTTTCACCGGTGATAAACTGAAATATTGGACCGTCCGAATTTTTTTAGAGATGAACGGCGTAAACATTTTTTTACACAGGCATTTTGATGGCTTTTGGTACAATTTCCAGTTTTCCACCACATCTTTGGGCCTCTACCGTCAATTGCCTCCATGAGTTATTTTGGGCCCTTGAAGTGCATTCTTTTTTGCTAGGCCCAAATTAAGGATAATTCCAAAGCCTATATTTTGGGACACTTGCTTATTTGACCTTGTTTCGAAGTCTAACTACCAATCTGACCCTATTTTTTCTAGTTTGCTTATTTGATCCTGTTTTTCGAAAACGAACCAACTATCTGACCCTATTCCGTTAAGGTGAGTTAACAGTGTTAAGTTAGGGGTAAATAGTCCATTTTGCCCTTACTTATTTGACCTTATTTGACCCTCCCTCCACCAGCCAGCGTCGCCGCAGATCCGCGCCTCGGTGCAGCCGCCCTCTCTCCGCGAGTCCGTCGGCGCCGGCGTGGATCCCCTCCCTCCACAGCCCGCTGCCACCGCCGCAGCTCCCTCCCTCCACCAGCCGGCGCCGCCGCAGATCCGCGCCGGGGGATCCCCTCTCTCCACGGCCCGTCGCCGCCGGTGCTCCCTTCCTCCACCAGCCGGTGCCGCCTCAGATCCGCGTCCCGGCACAACCGCCCTCCCTCCGTGAGTCAGCGCCGGTGCGGATCCCCTCCCTCCACGGCCCCGCCGTCGTCGGTGCTCCCTCCCTCCACTAGCCGGCGCCGCCGCAGATCCACGCCCCGGTGCAACCGCCCTCCCTCCGTGAGTAAGCGCCGGTGTGGATCCCCTCCCTCCACGGCCCGCCGCCGCCGGTGCTCCCTCCCTCCACTAGCCGGTGCCGCCGCTTACCTCCGTGCATCGCCGCCGCCACTTGCCGGGAAAGAGAGAAAGAAGGAATACGAGAGAGAGAGACCGGATAGGGTTAGTCTAGATAGGGTTAGATGTGGATAGGGTTCGAGGGTATTTTGGTCATTACGAAAAGTAATTACATTTCTTTTCTTTTTTTAAATGAATTTTTAACGGTGTTGTAGAAACAGGGTCAAACGGGATGTTCGTTTTCGAAAAGCAGGGTCAAATAAGCAAACTAGAAAAAATAGGGTCAGATTGGTAGTTAGGCTTCAAAACAGGGTCAAATAAGCAATTGTCCCCTATATTTTTGTTTGATCCGAGATGGGTTTGAAAGTAGGACAAGCTGTCCATAACAAGATAGCAAGACACTTTTATGATGGGACTAAAAATAAACACCGAAGTTGAGCTGACAAAAGATGCAGGGCGTCATGACTAAGACAGATACTACCTCCAAATTCAATTCATTTCTGCACAGACCGAACAGGATGACTCTCGCCTAATGACACCGTCCCAGATGCTTCCCCACGTGTGAGCCCCTTCCTAATCACGTGCTGTTGATTTGTTGATTGCTGGAGTATCAACGAGAGAGAGATTAGCGAGCCATTGGAATAGAAAAAGTGGAAGAAATCGTGAACAGAACGGCCGGGGTGATCATGCCGGTGTATCTGACGTTTGCCGCGACACCGACGCATCGGAGAAAGAACATATACTTTTCGTAGGATTTGGTATATATCTGACGTCTGTTCTCGCGTGCCATCCGGCTTACGTCCACCAGCGTTTTGTACCTCCAAATTAAATTGCAAGGGGATGGCTTGAGGAGTGAGGTTAGAGCTGAAGTTTTGCCAAGAAAAAAGATTAACGGATGAGTTTTGCAGATTAATTACGCGCATAAGTTTTCTTATTTTATTTTTCAGCTGAAAAGAAGTACACCCAAACATCCATCAGTTTCTTCTGGGGGTGGGGAACGGAACCTTTCGTGCAAACAAATTATATAACTGTCCTTTTCCGTTCAAGTGTGCCAAAAGATTTGTTGACGTAGTTGACATAGATCCTGCGTATGATACACGAAGGCTTGAGAGATCTGCTTAGCTCCAGTGTAGGTCCTAAAATTTGATGAGATACGGACGTGCCAGTCAGTTTGATCCTATAACTGACAAGATAAATAAATTGATGCTCACAGACCTGATCAGCCAATAAGCCGATGTAGCGATACTGGCCGATGTCGATAACGTTTTGAACAATCGACTATATGTTAGATGTAGATTCTGACACTTGTATAAATAATGATATAAAGGCAATCGGCTAATAATAATATAATGAAATAAATATTTAATAAACCAATCGGTCAATAATGGTATGATACAATAAATGTTGATTTGATGGTTAAAGTATACATCGGCTAGGAATCTGATGTCATTAAATCCAAATGATTAAGTAATCAATGAAACATTTGTTGTAATCGACTAAAACCAACTCGTATATAATCCTTATAAGCTGATGCAATATATAGATAACTCATCGGCTGAAACCCTGATGAAACAATGATTGATGTCTACTGACTTAAATAAATCTAACTTACAACCACAACCCTATAGGTCGAACTTAATAGATGCAACATAAGGTTGGTAATTGCCTGATAGATTTAAGCAAGCCGATATAAGACCAATTAAAGTGATCATGTATTAAATTTGACCAAGACAATAAAACTATCAAAGAAAATTTTAACACATCAGATAAGATCGACTAACCTTCTGATGAAACATTAGCATGAACCTATCGGCTTAACAAGACTTTGATTATCAATAACAATATAGTAGGTCGGACCTAACCGATGCAGTACAAGATTGCATTTAATAATTTGATCTCAATGAGTCGATAAATTTGTCTAATGTGATGGATATAACAAATCTATTTAAAATAACATTGTGATTGTATAGATATGTCGGTTAAGACAAAATATCAGACCTAACTGAGACAGTCCCAATTAAACCGATGTGTCTCTAAACACAATGCAATTAAAGATAGAATTGAAATATTAGATAGGCAAAATATACTAACCGAACCAGAGCAATCCAAGATATCGAAGCGATGCAACCTTGAACAACACCAATATAGCCGATACAATTGCCAGGCCGGTGAAACTTAGTGCTTACCCCTTCACCGGAGATTGAAATAGATGCAGCCCCCCTTCACGTGTCATGTTTCGCCTGTAAAAACCTCAGAAAAGAGGGTGGCGATGCGCCGGGAGTAGTTGTATTGATCAAAAGATAGATTACGAAGACTCCAGGTGTACATATTTATATCCATGGGTAGATACTAGTTCTTATTGGACACGAACAAACTTTTCTAAAGATAAAAGAAAAGATATCAGTCCTGATCGGACACTAAACACATTTTCATAAAAAATAAAAGAAAACTAACTGACTTTGCATGATTAATAGATAGATTGTTATGCCGCATCCTCTTTGAACTCGGTCTCTTTTAGATAAGTTTTCTTTAATTGATTAATTTTCTTAACCAAATCCATCAAGAATCCAACTGCTGACGACTGATAATTTTCATCGGCCCATTCCAGGACTCTGAAGCCGATGATGACTTCGGGACTTACCAAATTTTGGCATTAACAATATCGGGAACAATTTTTTTAAAAAAAAATGTTTATGCTCTTCTGCAAATTTGACATTGGTGAAATCAGCAAAATAATATTAAATCAATTTTTAAATATATGGCATTATTTACTTTTAGACATGTTTCCATCATTTGTCTTATTAAAATTTTAGTATAAAAATGTTCAAAGCACCTTTAATGGTAAAAGGTCGTAAAAAATAAATGATATTTTTTATAATTTTAAGATGAGTAGTCATCAAATATTCGAGGGAGTACAGATGAGCTGGTATGCGGATGACTAGTGCAGGTTGATCTGTTTATTTATCTTAAAATAAGATAAGCGAGTGACTAGAGCGTTTCGATTGGTTATTTTATTTACAATAAGAGATGTTAGCGAAAGCTACCTGTTGTGTACTTATGCTTTCATCATTACACGTATTTGGTAACGTAATGTAGTTTATCATAGTGATTGGGAAAGTGATAGTAACTAACCAACTACAACTTATTATCACAAATTACCGCATAGTGGCATTTCATTGGGAGCAATGCTACATCTACTTCAACTATCATATATTAGTTCTAAAAGAAGTATCATATATTCATACATAATTCCGGGAATGCATTTTGTATCAAACTTGTGAGCCACATTCACTAAGTGAGAGAAGGATACACTGCTAGCTTATCCATAACAAAAGGTTCCGTTCAAAATTGAAATTTTTTGCATTCATTCGTTCCTTCAATTAGACACTTAGGCTGAGTTCGGCCCTTGTCGTTGGGAACTAATCCTTTCGTTTTTCGCGCGCACGTTTTTCAAACTACTAAACGATGTGTTTTTTACAAAAAGTTTCTATACGAAAGTTGCTTTAAAAAAATATATTGATCTATTTTTGAAAAAAAATTAACAAATACTTAATTAATCATGTGCTAATGAGTCGCTTCGTTTTACGTGCCGAAAAGATTAGTTCCCAACGGTAAGGGCTAAACTCAGCTTTAGTGTTGTATTATAATAAGTAGTTGTAGTTTCTATTAAAGCAACGACTAGTTTATCCATTATCTTACAAAAAAATTAGGCTTGTCCTATCAATCTATCTCCTTACTCCAAAAAGATTATAGTCGTCATATTCAAGGTTACACTGATCATTCACTTTTATATGCCGAAACAAAATTTCAATTCATTGCATTTTTATTTTTCACAAAAATGATATACTAACAACAAAAAATGTGAGAGGTGTAAAAGTGTGTAGGTGTTACTATTTAGCCAAGAGATCTAATTGAACAAGGCAATGGTTTAAGAATGACACAATGGCAAAGACGACTATATTAAATTAAAAAATACAAATATGTTACTAAAATTTTCGGTTTACTACAATGGACGTCTTTATCGTGGATTCGTGGATATGCTACGATCATTGATAAATGTTTAGTCTCACAACTATATGCTAACAAATATTTAATTAATTGAGTGCTATAAAACCAATGGAACGCTACAACATTTCTCCATTTGGACCCCCAAAGTGTTCATACTCAGGAAAGAGATTTGGTGCGGAACACTTTCGCCTGTGTTTATTAACAAGGCGTTCTCACATCACGTCACTAACCTAACAACCCTATGACGTGCCCATGTACCCGTTGCAGATTAGCCTCCTCCCGTCGGCTACCGACCCACAGTCAGAGAAATCACCCCAAAAATGCACGCCGCTTTCGCGGCTTAAAAACCTTTCTATCTCCAACCGCCCTCCCGTTCCTCCTCCCCCTCTCCTCGCCTGCTTCCGTTGAGCCAGTCAGCTTCCGCCTCCTCCCTTGCCGCGCCTGCTTACCTAGACCATTCACCAAATCAAACCCCGAGAAATCAACATGTCGCACGAATCAGTCCAGGCACGAGCACCATGTCCATGTCCATGACCGCGCCCACCTCGCTGGCGCAGCTCCGGTGGCGCCGGATGATTTGAGTAGAGTGAGTGAGAGGTGCAAGAAGATTAGAGAGTATGGCGCTGTGGCTGAAGCTGTTCTTGTCCGTGTTCCTGCCGGTCGCGGCGCTGGTCGCGGTCGCCGTTTTTGTTTACCGGCGGCGGAGCTCGTCTCGTAACGCGCCGCCGGAGCTGCCGGAGAGTGTGGCGGGTGGTGGTGGAGTGGTGGGGGGCGGTGGTGGAGGTGAAGGGGATCCGGCGGCGAGCCCCGGGTTGGGGAAGTTGAATATCAGGTACAACGCCACCAGCGGCCGCACCGGGCTCCGGTTCCAGCAGTTGCACCACCATCATCGCCATGGGCATGTCGATGTGAGGCACCACCGTGGCGGCGGCGCGCAGCAGGGGCCGTTCCAGTGGGCGGACCACCCGAGGCTGGTGACGGAGGCGGCGGAGAACGGGTGGGCGCAGTTCGTGTTCGCCGTGGCGCCGCCGCGGACGAGGTCGGCGTCGTCGTCGCCGCTGTGGGGGCTCTGCCCGGCCTGCGACTCCGGGACCAGCCGCGACATGGCGGACGCCGCGTGGGAGGTGCCCGCCGGGTCGTCGGAGCGGATGCAGGCGGTGCGGCTTAACCTGGTGACCGCGGCGGCGGCCGTCTCGGCGTCCACCAAGAAGTGGCTCCCCGGGAGCATCCCGAGCCCGCTCCGCGGCGGCGACCAGGACGCGGCGGGGAATAGCAACGCCCTGTGCCTCGCCAGGATGAGCCTGCCTCTGCCCGGCCCGCCTCTCGCCGGCGCGCCGTTCCCGCAGGACGCATACTTCGAGATCACCATCATCTACCTCAACACGCGGCGGCCGGAGTGGTCGGCGTCGAGGGCGAGCCGGCGCGGCAGGGACGGCTCCAGCGAGAGCGACCGCGTCAAGCTCATCAGTTTTGCACCGGACACCAAGAACGCGAGCCAGGAAACCAGAGCCGCCACGAAAGTCGACGATCACCAGGACAAGCAGAGGCACACGGTCATGTCGATCGGCCTCGCCGCCACCTCCGCCGCCCCGCCACGGCCGTCGCTGGCCGGAACGTACGCGTCGTCCATCGGCTTCCACTCCAACGGCGCGGTCTACCTTGACGGTAACAATCACTGCCCCGTTCCATGAATTCTTTCTCGCGTTGCGACCGTGGAAATCGTGAACTGATAATTCTGTGGATTGATGCAGGGATGAAGCTGGTGTACGAGTCGGAGAAGTCGTCGTGGGCGGGCGTGGACAAGGTGGTGGGCTGCGGCTTCGAGCCGGCGAAGCGGAAGGTGTTCTTCACGGTGGACGGGCAGCTCGTCCACGCCGTGAGCTGCAACGCCGACGCGTTCTCGACACCGATGTACCCGGTCCTCGCCTCCAGCTTCGACGTGATGGCGCTGGTTAACCTCGGGCAGGGCAAGTTCCGGTACGCGCCGGCGAACGCGCGGCGCACGGCGAACCCGTGCTTCCTGCGCGCCGCGTCGACGGGGGACGACGGCCGGAGCGGTGGCTCGCTGGGCCTCGACTTCGACGACAGCGGCGAGCTCTTCTCCATGGGCCGCGTTGACTCAGGCTGGCTGGAGACTGCCTCGCGGATGAGCAAGAGCAGGAAGGATAACGGCGGCGGCGTCGGCGGCGCGTCGGCCGGCGACCCGGACGCCGACTCCGACCTGTTCGAGATCTCATTACGAGACTGACGCAAGCACCGATGAGAGGGACAGGTGGCTCACTTGTCAAACAGGAATTAGCGGCAGTTAATGTCGATTCTGACATCATGCTTAGGAGTTAGGACATCGCGGCTGTAGGTTTTCCCATGGATGTTCCATGTTTGTATCTTCTAGATGTTGTTACCTAGATGTAAAGATGTAAAAAGGTCAAAAGATTAAAAGGATGGAAAAGCTTGTCTTATATAGTGAGCTTCTGATTCGTTCTACTTTTTTTCTCCCCTTTCATTCTTTTTTGCTTTTCCTTTTAGATGAAAAGATGTAGGGCTGGAGGTAGATTCTGTAACTATAATCTAGAATAAAGATGTGAAAAGGATCAGAGAAAAGCTTCAATTTCAAAAAAACAAGACTAATTTGTGGAAGTACTATCACCTTCTGTCCTTGATCATCTGTACTATCACCTCTCATAATGAAGTTTCCTATGGTTGCAAACTTGCAAAAAGCAAAACTTTGACAAATTAGCGAAACAACTTTGTGGTGAATTTTAAGGTGCAATACATGAACACGTCACACGAAATCAACGTTCAACGCAGACACGCCGTCACAGAAACAGTTTAGCGTCACAAAGGATCACCAAAATGACAGGCAAACAGCACCGCAGCATCCTGATGTACCACGAACATACTCTCTTCGTAAAAAGAAAACAAATGATCAAGAATCTAAAATAGATCATGAATATACACCTGTCCAGATTTATAATACTAAAATATGTTATATCTTGTTCTAGATTATTTTTTTTGGACGGAGAGAGCTATCCAAATTTATAGTAGTGTCACATCACATCTTAGGTTTGTATTTTTCGGACGGAGGGAGTAAGCCTCAACCCCTTCAAAAACCATACGCAACGTGAAGCATCTGAAACCATCCTACAAGTTGCCATTTGGCCTGCATTACAACCCAAAAAGAAAGCCTACAAGATAAGACATGATAACATGGCTACTCTGCCGAATAACGCTATCCAGCCAAAAAAGTACGAGGCAGAGTACATGACAGACAAGTGACAAACAATTGCCGTCACTCTATCAGCAGCAGAAAATAGCACAAAAAAGTAAAAGAAAAAGACAAGCTCTTGCCGTCCCAGGCGTCACCAGGGCCTGGATGAGTTCCAGTCTGCAAGCCTGAATGATAATCTAATTATTGGAGCAGAACTGCATCCAGGTGTCTGCAACTACAACTGCAAAGACTCGATGAATATAAAGCCTTACGAAAAATTTGCAAAAGCATGCAGACGCAGTGATGCCGTTTTTTAGTGCTTCAGACTTTTGTTGTTTGTTTTTGCGATCGGTCAGCGTCTGGAAACCCCAGTGGCTTGATGGTGTTGCCTTCTATCCTGTCATGGCTGCCTTAAGAAATTAGAATATCTGAATATGGCCGTCATTTGTGCTGAGTCTGCTGACTCGCGATTTGTTTTGACGGTATTGCTTCTAGATGATGAGGCCTAGGCCAATTGTGCTTCTTTCTGTTGAGATCAGCTGGGCCGTTGCTGTACTGTACACCTCGTAAATGATTACGACAATCACCGGCATGATTAGTTTTTTTTTTGAAAGGAAAGCATGATTGGTATTTTTCAGCTGTTTATAAAGCAAATACAGTATGCAAAGTCAGAAGGTCACATCCCTATGATGAGAATCCTTCTTGGGATGAGCACTGGTGGCGACCTCACCCTACCTAAAGAATCTTGAAATGCTTTTGCATTCAAATGGCTACAACTACAGGGAAACTAACAGTAGATCTCTATTGTGGTTTCAAAAGCACAATGGATATCTGCCTCTGCTATATCAGAATTGAGAAGCAATACAGCTCCAATGCTTTTTTATTGTGAATTTGTGATCTTTTCCAAAATCTCTACTTCTGTACCTGTAATCTCAAGTCAGTGTATGGTTTTTTTCCAAACAGTATAGAGAGGTCTTGAAACTTGGAGCCGCTCAGACAGAAAAAAGGAATTGCATGTACGTATTCCAGTGAACAAGAACGAATTTTTAACTTATTAAATTAACAGTTACACAACCATGGAGCCCATAAATACAAAAAGGAAATTTGTCCATGTCAAGGAAAACCGATACAGATCATGTGCCAGAGTCTATCTTACCACAAGTCATCAGGCTCTGTGACAGAATATGTGACCAAAAAGGTTGCACCCTAGGAACAGGAATGCTTAACAAACAGAACAAGCTCCAAAGTCCAAATCTCCAGTGACAGCATAATAGTGGATTGCTACTAGATGGCAAAGCTTTTACCAGCACAGTGCATCCACCAACTCAACAACATGATCTAGCTGCCTTCCACTTTCTTTCTGAACATTATCCTACCCAGCAAGCTGGGGCTCCGTCTCTTCTTCTTAAGATCAGGAGAAATGGTCTCTTGGGATGGCTCTGGGAACACCGGAAGAACAACGGTTTCTGTCGATTCCTCGTTGACAACTTCGAGGGCAGCATCAGAATTAGCACTACCGTCTTGTGCTACGCTTTTCCTTGATGCAGCGTCAGGCTCTTTCTTGGAGGTCACATATTTGGTTGCGGGAGAACCGGAATCCTCAGTGCTGGAATCCTCCCCTTCAGCAAGAATGCATGCAAGTGACTGGGGCTTGTAGTCAGATGAGCTTGGTCTGGAGTTGGACATTGAGCTGTCTAGATTGCCTGAAACTGCCGGACTCTTCAGAGCTTGCAGCTGCCTGGTTAGATTTGTGATGGTCTCCTGACACTCTGCAAGCTTCTCAGCCGCTGCTGATATCTCTGAACTCTGCATAAGCTCATACTTTGTGATTAAGTCCTGAGGGACGTATTACGTATGATTGATATGCCTATGATTACTGAAAATTATAGAAGCAACAGAGGAACTTACTGATGCTAGATGCTTTTCCTCTTGCTCTGCCAGGCTTTCAGCCCTTGGATGGGCAGGGGGGCTGCGTTAAAAAAATGGGCATGATGGTGCATAATTTCTCAATAGCAGTAAAAATGGTAACTTAATTGCATACAAACAGATGATTGAATGTGTTCAATCTTAATTACCTTTCTATCTCACAGGATGTTGAGTTCTCCTGACTGATTTTCTCGTCCTGATCTAGTATAACTCTTGTAAGTTCTTCATCAAGTTGACTCTCTTCTTGGTTAACCAAAACGTGATCTGTTTTCTGTCCTCCAGACTGAACTGATTCTTTCTGTGCTTCAGTTTGTACATCCAGAGCAGCTGCTGATTCTGAACTATTCATGTCACAGCCGCCATTCATGTTATTTAATGATCCATCTCCATCCAAATTCTCTGTATTCTTATCCACAGTGTCTGATTGTTCTTGGAATGATATATTCTTGTATTGGTTGATTATGTACTCTAGGACCAAACAAACCTCATGCACAAACTTTTCAAGGTTAGCTTTTCCATGCAGTAGATCATGACAGACATGGACCAGATGCTCAAGGAGAGCAGAAAATTCAGACCTGTCAAGCAGCAATTGTTCAGAACTGGCAACATTGCTTTCTGCAGATATGCCAACAACAGAGGTGATCTTTTCAGTCAGGCTGTACACCATTTCCTTCACTCTGCTCCAGTCATACGATCCATTCAAAGCATCTCCCTTCTGATGAACAGCACTCTGATCCAATGCACGAGTTATTTCCTCAAGAATTGTGTCAATGGTTTCCCCGCTGGTTTCGTGCTTCTGCATCACAAGCTTGCACATATCCTGAACCCATTCAGGCTGGCCATTGGAGACACCATGTTCTAGGACAGTTTCTTTGCCATTCTTCTCTGAAGAAATCGCTTCCGAATGAGCCTTCTTCGGTGTTGCGCCTGAAGGCTTCAATCCTTGGCCACCTGAAGCCATCTCCAACCTCTCGATCTCAGCGAAATCGTCGAGCAAGCTCATCTCAGATGCTACTGCTCCCTGCTTCGCAGCCCTGAACTGCTCCAGCTCAGAGATCAGCACGGAGGCCCATGACTCCGTCTGGCCATGGGCGTCGCTCAGCTGCTTGTTCTCCTCGGTCAGCTCGGTGAGCTGCCTCTGCAGCACGGAGAGCTTGCAAGCCTCGTCGGCGTACTTCATCTGCACGAACTGCAGCTCGGCGTCCCTCTTCGCCAGCGTCTGCTTCAGCGCCTTGTTCTCGTCCTCGATCGCTCGAAGCTTGGCCGCGTGCGTCTCGTGCTCTGGAGCACGCCGCGGCGTCATCGGCCGCGCCGACATGGGAGTCATCGGCCGCGCTGACATGGTGGGAGTCATTGGCCGCGCCGACATGGGTGTCATCGGCGCCGCCACGGACCGCGGCGACATCGGCGCCACGGAGCGCGACCTTCTCGGGGTCGCCGGCTGGTCGACCTCGTCCCTCATCTTGGCTATGGCGGCGGGGCCCGGGAGACGCTTCCGCACCATGGCGCGCAGCCGCTGGCACTCGCCCTCCAGCAGCGCGATCTTCTTCTGGCTCTCCGCCTGCTGCCGGCGAGAGGCGTCGACGGACTGGAGATCGTACTCCCGCTCCTGGCTCCTGATCTCCAGCTCCTTCTGCAGCATGCGCACCTCGTACTGGAGCGACGAGGCCTGCTTCTGCGCCGCGTCCAGCTTCGCCCTCGCGCCGGCGAGCTCGCCGTCGGAGGCCGACTTGGACTCCTTCAGCTCGCTGATCACCGCGTCCTTCGTATCGAGGGCCTTGGCGAGGCTGCTGTTCTCGGCGGCGAGCTTCGCGGCCTTCTTGGTCGCGGCGTCGAGCTTGCGCTGGAGCTCCCGCGCTTTCTTCTTCTCCGAGGAGATCTCGCTGGCTGCTTCCACGATGATCTGCTCCCGCTCCTCCCTGGCGATGAGCAGCTGCTCCATGCAGGATCTCAGAGCTCCTTCCATCTCTGACATTGTTCCCTCTACGATTCTTCAGTTCTTCACTTGAAAAGTACTAACCACCAACTCAACTAGTTCTTCAGTTCTTCACTTTAAGTCTCGTTTACACTGATTATAAAACAGTAACGCTTATTAGCGATAAAAACAATAATTTATGCGTAAAATTTGTATACGTGTTCTTAGTGACTTGAAAGCCGATAAACAAATAAACTATGATAAAAGAATCAAAATCAACTCTAAAACTAAGTTTTAAAATTTAAATTTTTGTTGTGGCTGATAAGTTGGATAGCAAACAATGGAGCATTGAAGTCATAAAAATTAAAATGACTTTTTTAGATAATGGAATAAGTATCCTAGTCTATGTATCATGTGATGCACATAGCCATTTCTTTCGACAAAGTTGTAACTCAAAATGAATAGTGTATATGGCTTTCAGTAGCTTATTAATTTAGCATAGCACACGATAGGGTGTTGCGACAATATCCATATACATAGTACACAACATACAAATACAGTATACACTATCAGTTTGTACCAAGATGACACTAATCCTAGAAAGCTGACATGTCTCATTCTAAGTGGGTTTATATGCTCTACCAGAGTTGTTTTCTGTGGTATTTTAGTTTCTAAAGCAACCATGATTAGTGGCTGTTGGTTGCTAGATGAAACTCGACATCTCAATTGCTTCTTAGTTCATCAATTTAATCTTAGAAACATGTGAGCTTTGGATAGAACTTTATCAGTTCTCATTATGAGAACAAACCAAAAATATGTGCATAACCAGCCTCCAAGTATTTAAGGATTAAAATGATTTTGCTGTATTCAACTAGTTAGTCAGGAACTAGGATAAAGAGGTCAAGTGTATAAGGAGGAACTAAATTCTACGAAAAAGAAAACGTGGCACCCGTAAAATTTCTCTAAGAATTAAGTATACAGCTCATTGTATTGCAGGATTGTTATCATCATATCCAAATTTAGTTCAACTGTTCAATTGAAAGCTTATGGTACCAAGACCGCTATATATATTATATGATTTATAAATATTAAAAGAATTAACCTTGCCATTGTACTGCACATGTTTAGTAAATGCAGAATACACATGACTACAAAGATATGAACCCCCAGAAACATGAATAGCCCGGCAGATTGCATCAACAGAAGCAGCTAATGAACAAATTCGTTGCAAAACTGAAACATGGTTACCATACCTTACAAGAACTCCAGATGAGCAAGGCAGCATGAAGTTGCTGCAGGACTACTACTCATCAGCCTGAACAAAGCTTAAATCCGCCGCACACCACTGCCGTCCATGGCTAAGGTACTTCAGGCAGAGCTGAGACGAAGATGATGAGCAAGCGAGGCCTGTACTGTTGGTAAGGTTCAGGAAGTTTGGTCGGTGGATTTAAAAACGGGGGAGGCCTGGAGTTTAATGGAGGAAGAAATGAGGATAGTGTCGAGGATGCAGCGGGAGTGGTCCTTTCGCGGGAAAGGGGAGGAAGAAGAAGGCAACCAAGGGGGAAGTTTGGTGGTTCCAGCATTCTGTCAAACTCAACTGGAGCGGTTGGGCTGTTGAGTTCTGTGTCCGAACCGAAACACACACAAGCCCCCACTGGAAGTGGCTTCTTCCTGCTCCACTTCCAGCTCAAGAATGATGTCCCACTCTCTTGACATTCTACCGGGATGCAGGATCACATGAGTTTGCAGCTAATTTTACAAACCTTACATTAGTTGTGTTTATCATTTGAATTCTGAATTCGGTCTATCTGCAATATATTTGCTCATGATGCAGAAAATGTTTCAACCAAGGCGAGTATGACTGGTGCATGGGTTCGTAAAGTGTCAATGGCGCGTGTAACTTTCCTTTCAGAAAATCTTGTGCAGTATTCTTAGGCCTGAGAAGAGCAATCTGAACTACCTAGCCATATAGGGGATTGATGTGCCACCTTGTGTGTGGTGTTAAGCTAATGAACACAATTCGGTAAAATGATTCTGTCAGCTTTTGAGGTTTTAGACCAAATCACTGCACCATAAATGACATGACGTCAGTTATCACGCTGCTAGGAAAGTGAAGCAACTCATAAACTATCGTCCTAGCATGACAGAAATGTGCATCACAATACATTCTTACCAGTTTTCTATAGATTAGGTACGCACATATAAATACGGCTTCAATGAAAAGGGTCATCACATTGGTCCAGAAAACCATATATAAAATAAAGTACAGCCCGAGCACCGGATGAACTAGTTACTAGATACTATATGGAATTAGACAGTGACGTAGGATGCACAACCTGCTTGAAAAAGGGCAAAGCTATCCTGCATTTATCATCAGTTGGAAGATTGCATCGGGGGGAAGCTAAGATGTAACATCTGGGAATGGAGCGAAAGCACAATATGCAGTAGTGCAGACATACCTCACCCAGTGGTGGGTCATGTGAAGTAAACTCAGCACCAAACTCCCTGGGTGAGGTATGTCGTGTGTAGTAGTAGTAGACTGGGAGCAAGTAGTATTTTTCGCACACAGGACATTGGCTGATGAGCGATCAAATCGACACTGCAAAACCCTACTAAGATAAGGATTTGGTGGTGATTTGCAAATGAAAGGTAATGGGAAGAATTAGACCAACGCATGTTTATGCTCTATGCTTACATTACATCCGAAATCAATGTTGTGTTCCATGCTTAGCGATTAAATAAAGTAGCAGTCATTAGTTAGTCTATAATCACAATCATTCAGGAACACCAGTTGAGTAGCTTTTCTCCATTTAGAAAAAAAGATTTGTCGTGGTCAGAACTTCAGACTCATCAATCTTGCTGGCGTTTTCTTTTCTTTTTTTGGAAATGGTGACACTCGTTTCAGATGGTGTCTTGTGTCACACAAGTCATGTGTGTTGCACAGCCATTTCTCTAGCAAATTTCTCTCGATGTGGTTGTGTGGTCTTTGCAATGTCAAGAAGGGTGGGGGTAGGCTGTCTGTCATAGATCAATCACCATCAGATTTGCACCCTAATTGAGCTTCTGCCTAATTAATATCGTCCACTAAATAACAGTGTTTATCATCAAACTGTTGTCCGGTGCCAGTCGCCAAAAGTTAAATTTACTACTAATCTATGAAGTGGATTCAGCAAATCCACTTCGTTGAAAAAAAAAAAGCAGTCCAGCGAAGTAAATCCTGCCCACACACAGAGCAAGATCACAGCAGCACACGATTCGATGATTTACACCGCGTCAACATCGTGACTTCCCCGACGGTGGGTTCAGTTTTTTACCTGACGAAAGTTCCGGAACCGCCAAGTCGCCACCACGATCGATCCTTCTTCTGTAACGTCGGCGTTGCCGCGAGAGTCCGCCGGCCGCCGCGTGTGCCGTCCGTACACATGCCCCATCGCACCGTCGCCGGGGAAGGCGGCGTCGCGGAAGCGAGCCGGCGGCGGCGGCAGCATATGGCAGCGTCGCGGATGCGTGGATTGAGTTGGGCTAAGTCACCGCGGGCCCAATTCGGCTGGGATCCCATCCTGTGGCGGAAGCCCAAGTCGAGCCGAGCCGCACGGGCGCTGCCCACCACCGCACCAGAGGCCACCGCGCTCTCGGTGGCTCAGTGCGCCCGCACTTGCGCTTGCGGCCACGCGCGATGCGACGCGACCCGACTTTCCACCCCCCCCCCCCCCCCCCCCCACACACACACACACACACACTAGTGGGCGACTGCGCGTACGCGTGATGGCGCGTGAGGACTGAGAAGATGATGGGGAAGGAGGAGTCGAAGAGGAGGAGGGGCCCGTCCATTCCATCGCCCGACGCGGCCCGCTGCGGAGAAGAGGAGGTATCGAAACCATCGCTCTCCCGTCTCCTCTCCTCTCCTACCCCTCCTCCGCCGATGGGGATTCCTTCCATTGCATCCACGCATCCGCTGCCTCCGGGGCATCCGAGTTCCGCGTACCGTGCTGATCTCCGGCATCGAATTTCGGGGGGGCGTTCTCTCCGGTCGGGTTGTTCCCCTCGGTTCTTAACTGGGAGTGTGAGTGTGCAGAATAGACGGGCAAGTTTGTTGGGATTTCACGTCGAGTAGAGACTACTGCGACTGTCCTAGTTATGGCAGTGCCGTTGTATTTTTATACAAAGCGGTAGATCTGGTGGAAGGATATCAAGTGTTGCAGATAATTGTTGATTCTGATTTGTACTGATGTGACATGTGCCCATGTGTTCAACTTGTGTACATGTTTTCTGATGCTTGGATTGTTTATTTAGTCTAGAAATCTACTTATGTTTTCTGATTTGTACTTGTTGAGTATCTGTGCTTCTAGAAGTACCTCCCATACCAAAAGTAGATTTGGAGCTTTGATTTATTCCGGTAGTAACTTGCTGATGCACCTCTTATTTATATCTTAAACTAATTTTGTGACTGCAACTTGTATTGAACTAGTAGTTTCTGAATTCTGATGCTTCAGATCGGATTGTACTCTACATGACAAGAAAGTATGGCACCAGCAAGCAAAGCAGAGAGAAAAGCAGTGCTAGATGCTGGAGCATGGATGTTCAATGTTGTGACGTCTGTTGGTATCATCATGGTCAACAAGGCCTTAATGGCTACACATGGTTTTAGTTTTGGTAAGACATGCTACAAGTCCTCACTCATGGTTGAATCGTCAAGAATGCCTTATCCGCATGTCTTATGGATAGTTGGACTAAACCAAACTATTGTTGTGCAGCAAACCAGTCAGATTTTTTTGTACTAATGATGTGTTCCATTGTGTGTTTGTACAGCTACAACATTGACTGGACTGCATTTTGCAACCACAACCTTGATGACACTAGTAATGAAATGGTTGGGACATATTCAGCCATCCTATTTACCATTGCCAGAACTTGTGAAATTCGTCTTTTTCGCAAACTTATCAATTGTTGGGATGAATGTTAGTTTGATGTGGAACTCTGTTGGATTCTATCAGGTGAGGAGGGTAATTTAAATCATTCTATATTCAATGTTAGAATGGAATGCATATACTAATTTTCATCTCGTGCCTTGTCAGATTGCCAAGTTGTGTATTATTCCAGTCTTGTGCATTCTGGAAATCCTGTTTGACAAAGTTCGTTACTCAAGGAATACAAAACTCAGTATAGTGCTTGTTTTAGTAGGAGTTGCTGTATGTACTGTGACTGATGTTAGTGTGAATTCAAAAGGGCTGCTAGCAGCTGTAATTGCAGTTTGGAGCACCGCACTACAACAGCATGTGAGTATTTCGTTGTGCACATTTCGATGTAGTGCATGCCCTCGTGATAACTGCTCTATATTGACTATGCTTTTAAATACCTTGGCTTCTAAGTAGGCACTATTCAGTTCAAACTACGTTGCATATGGTACTTTTACATTTACATATTTTCCAAACTGTTCATGTGAATCCCGTCTCTGACTTTTCTCATTCTGTAATCTGGAGTTCTGGTTATGTTTGTTGAAGGTTTGGTGAACAATTAATTTTATTTGCTTGCTTCTAACTGCTGTACTCATTACTCATGTTCAAAGGAAATGTTAAATAGTAACTTGTATCTAAAAGAGTTGCAAAACTCATTACTCATGTTCAAAGGAAATATTAAATAGTAACTTGTATCTAAAAGAGTTGCAAATGTATAGTTACTCGTTTATCTGCTAACAGAAGTTTTATCCCTTGCTGCTCTTTTCACTTTTAATGATGATGTTTTGGATTTTTTTTTTCTTTCATGTTGCAGTATGTTCATCACCTTCAAAAGAAGTACTCGCTTGGCTCATTCAACCTCTTGGGTCATACTGCTCCAGCTCAGGCAGCATCCCTGTTAATACTGGGGCCTTTTGTGGACTTCTGGCTGACCAATAGAAGAGTTGATACTTTCAATTACACAACAATAGTTACGGTATGTAATGCTTGTTTCAAATCAGTTGTCTTCTTATTCTCTTATGAACTTGTGGCATTCGAGTCCCGTTTTACTCTATGCAGCTATTTCGTCACTTAAACTTTACTAGCTGTAGATGAATCTGTATGAGTTAGATACTGACGATCATCAAGAGATTAGTATATCATGTATCACCAGATTTATCTCCTGGATCTGGTTCATGAATTACGATTTAGGCTGGAAAGGAATATATTTTAAGCACTGTTCTGATATAAGTTTAAAGCAGTTGTAAAGGTAATTTTTTGAACCTTGTATTATCCAAGCATTATTAGTTATTAGAGTACTGGCGATGATTCTTTTCAATCCCTTTTGTGCATGTTCATTTCCTCTCAATAACTTGGGTCAACCACCTAATTAGTTAGTAAGCTACCTTGCACATTCCTGTTGAAACTTGAAATGTGTTTTTACAGTATGGACCCTCAAATAGTACAAAAGTGTATGAATAGTTCTGTATTGCAAAAATTAGCAATTTTGCTTCTTATATACTTCATGGAGATTAAGAGATGTCTAGTTGCCTACACGATTTCTTCTATCTATGAATAAAATTTAATGAAATGGGCATGACATGTATGGTTTTTTTTATCTTACAAGTTCCTTTACCTGATGTTGCCTTGACCAACAATATATTCCTTTCATGAGCAAACTGGGACTAATGCTTTTCTTCTTCACCCACTTAATTTCCAGTTCTTCATTGTATTGTCGTGCACAATTGCTGTTGGGACCAATCTAAGCCAGTTCATATGCATTGGAAGATTCACAGCTGTCTCATTTCAAGTTCTAGGCCATATGAAGACGATTCTTGTGTTGACCTTGGGTTTTCTTTTCTTTGGAAAAGAGGGCCTTAATTTTCACGTAGTCCTTGGCATGATCCTTGCTGTGATTGGCATGATTTGGTACGGGAATGCTTCGTCAAAACCGGGAGGCAAAGAGCGGCAGGTTTACTCGGTGCCCAGCGAGAAAACTCAGAAGCACGGTATAGTGTCATCACAATCAGAGCTTGATCAGAAGGTCTGAAACAAAGTTGTTTCACTATTTTTACAGCTCCATTGCTTAGCGAGCATTGAGAGGACCACGATCTGATTTATTCTTTTTTTTGGTAAGTTTAAAGATGTTTCTGTACAACTGAAATTCATAGCAGACAACAGAATATGGAACCAAGCGCGAGGATAATTTAATTTGTTATATTCCATTGAGTAACTGCATATATGATGGAAAGATAATTGCAGCTGTGATGTTCCGTTTACTAAGGGCGTATATAAAATCGATTGATCTTCACTTTGATATTGGCTATTCCAGCTTAGCCTGGCAGTATCAATGTATCATGTTATGGCACGTGGAGTCCGTGGAGAAGTGGCTGTGCAACACTGGTCAACAAGCGAAATTTTACCGTGCACAACTGATCACTTGTATACCGGCTCAAGTAAGCCCCTTCCACCTCATGACCTCATAGCCTTATGCTGCCTGGGCTATGGACTGCATCCCAAGTACTTGCAGACATCAGACCTCGTACCACGTTATTAGCAAGTCAATATGTCAACAACACAACACAGCAATATTGAAGAGGTTGAAACAGAATTTCAAGGGCGCGATAAAAATAAAAAGGAAAATTCCAGGGCTATGAAACTGAACTCACAGGCTTCAAAATGGTCATCCTATTCAAAATCAAACAAAACACAACCTAAACAATATATCAAGTAACTCTCAGGCCACGAATATTAGAAATAATGCAGTTACTTGCGCTGCCAAGTGCCAACACTGCAAATAAGCATTGCCTCTGATTTCATCCCCTTGCATCCCCACCTCTTGTATCTCATAATTCCCAACATTTTACTGTCTCAGCAGTTTTCAAATCTCTCGTACAAAAATCCCTTAATGCTTCTAATATTCAAAAGATGCATATTACACTAACCAACTACCTGAACATACTCATATCAGAGTGGATGAACGCCGTGTGAGATACAAACGGAACGCTGGGATACATGCCTGCCAGAGCACACCTCATGCACTCAAGAACTGTGGATATCTGAATGAAGGCAATCGTCATCCAGAAAAACACCATTGGTTTTCCCTGATAAACAATGCTTGGATTCCAGTTGCACATGGTCGCCAGAGCTTGAGAACCAGTATCAAGGAGAATAGCCAATATGACGTGATACCGCAAGAAGTGTGGCAACCACTTCCGCCTCACCACAAAGAAGTAGACGGTCATGAAGATCATCAGAAAGAGCCATCCTGGGACTAATGCCATTGTGTCAATGAATGCATAGAACAACCCAAACTGCTGCAAGTATGGATGAAGCTGGTACACAGCATCTGCAAAGGACCACATATTGTGCAGTGGCAGAAGATAGGGGACACATGCTAGGGTCCTCCACCACCATCTAGGTTTGGTCTCCAACTCTGGGTAGCTGAAGGATGATAAAGATGCTCGACAGCCAACTTGAGTTCTAGGACGTAACTTGTCGATTGACAGGAATGGTTTGATGCATTTGATAGGATCATACTTTTTGAATGATGGAGGGAACAAAGCAGCACCTACTGAAACTAAGAAATAACCTGTTAGAAATCTGAGTTCATATACCATCTTGATGAAAAAAATCAATCTTTTTAAACACTGATAAGTAACTTAATCACAAATGATGCACCGTTTTAAGATAGAGTAACAAGTCTACAACAACAAATGCACGTTCACTATAACTATGGTAATTGTAAACTTGTATCTCAATAAAAAGTAAAACTTCAGAACAATCATCACAAGAAAACTTACAAAAATCATTTGCCTGAAATACAATAGAGGATTACACCTCTGTATGCAGAACAATTTTCAGTTCTTTTTACCCACTACTGTATTCCAGCATAAGCTTAGATTGATTTATATGGTAAGAAGTACGGCATGTAGGGCATTAAAGACTAACTAACAAAGCATAGATATCCAATTTTCATCCAACACAAAATTACACACATGCAAGAAAATCAGTACCTCTCAAAGGTTGCTTTCTTTTCTGTCATGACAAAATGCTAACAGAAAATTACACATATGCAAGAAAATCAGTACCTCTCAGAGGTTGAGTTTTTCTGTCATGACGAAGTGCAGGAGCACGCAGATTCAGAAACGCCGGCCCAGCACGCGATCCTACAGGGCCACCAGGGCGGCTTGCGGCAGGAAAATCGAACACCCGAGCATTCGCGGTCGCAGTAACTTGAGCCATTGAATTCAGCTGAGCATTCCCCAGGGACGGACCTAACGTGGGGCATGGG
Source organism: Oryza officinalis (assembly GCA_008326285.1). NCBI lineage: Eukaryota > Viridiplantae > Streptophyta > Magnoliopsida > Poales > Poaceae > Oryza > Oryza officinalis. The sequence goes on along the minus strand of BDMV01000002.1, from coordinate 42,477,072 downwards.
GGTTCATTTCAACCCCAATTTGACGGGGAACGAACTGTCTGCTATTAGTACTAAGGTTAAGGCAAAGGGGAAAGGCATCCAGATCTAAGAAGATAAAGCTAGGGTTTAACGAGAATTCGAGAAGAAGTGTGGGTGCAGAGAGATGAGACAAAGCATGCCGGTAACAGAATATGGATTCTCACCAACGAGAGCGAGGATGCGGCGGAAGCAGCAGGGGGACGCCGACGCCGGCGCCGCTGCTCGTAGGATGGAGATAAGCTCGGGCGGCGGGCGGACTCGCTCGGACACGGGGAGTCGAGGACGAGCACGAGGAGACGGGGAGATTGACTAGGAACGTAGGGATGGCATTGGGCCCCGTTCGCCTGTAAGGGCCCAGTAGACTATTTACGATAAATTTGGAATAAGTCTACTTTGCGTCCCTAAACTCTTGTCGTTGATCAAATCACATCTCTCAACTGTAAAACCGGGTATAGAGGCTCCCTCGACTATGAAGACCGGATCAATTTACCTCCTCGAACGGTTGAATGATGGTTTCGTCCTACGTGCCACGTTGATCGGATCTTTATCCAACGTGGTGCCTAAGTGGCATCATAGTTAGAAAAAAACGATAAGACCTAAAGTCCCTATCTTCTTCCTCCATCTCTCTATCTTTACTCCTTCTCTTTCTCTACGCCCACATGCCGTTTCCGCTTGGAAAAGTGCCACTGCTTGTCCCTTGCGCGCCCGCCGTGACCGTCGTTTCTCGTGGCTCACGGACGGCCACATCAACCCCTACCTTGAGCTGGCTAAGCCGCCTCACCTCCTCCTCCTCCTCCTCCTCCTTCATGCGGGACCAAATCGACATCATTGTCCACCTCGTCTCCATGCCCATCAACCTGGCTGTTGTCAGGCACCGCCAGATCGACCGGATCAGGCTTGTGGAGCTCCACCTCCTAGAGATCCTGGACCTGCCCCTGGCCCTGCACACCACCAACCACCTCCTGTCACGGCTCATGCCCGCCTCAAGCGTGCCTATGACCTTGCCACGCCGACCTTCAGCGTCTTCCTCGACGAGCTCTCCTTGGACCTCCTGCTCTATGACTTTATCTAAGCTGCGAGTACCGCTCGAGGCTGCAGCGCGCGACACTCCTGCTGTCCACTTCTGCACCTGCCGTGTTGCCTCACGGCGTTCTTTTGCACTTCCTCGACGACGACTGCAACACCAGCGGCGCCTTTCCCTTTGAGGCCATCAGTCTCAGCGGCGCCAAGAAGGACACCAGGTACGTCATGCAAGACCCTGCCGCTAAGCATGGCGCGCTCGTCTGGGTTCATTGCCGTCAAGACATGCATGGAGATCGAGCGCAAGTACATGGACTACCTGTCCAAGCTCACCAGCAAGGAGATCATCCCACCTGACCGGCAAGGCCATCATCGCCTCCGTCCCTCTTCCTTCTGCCTAACGGCGGCCAAGCGACGACCCACACCCCTAACACCGCTTGCCAATGACGGTCCTGACGTCGTTCATCGTTGACTGGATAGGAGGCAAGCCTAGCGTAGGACTGCTGCAGGAGAGAAAGGGGAAGAAAGAGATGACTGACATGTGGGGCTATTATTTTTTTATTTTTTTTCACTGACATGTGGGTCCTATAAGAGCCATGTAGGACGAAACCGTTATTGAAACAGCCTATTGACTCAATTTGCTTTGGTTTTCGAAGATAGGGGAGACGTTATACATGGTATTGCTGTGATTCAATCAGGAACAAGAGTGAGGGAGGCAAAATATACTTATTGCTATGAACTTTGTTCACCACGAGACTGGTTCATGGGCTCAATTCTCCCTCTGTCTAAGCTTGGCAGGGCCGATGACGATGGAGCACGACCAGAGCCGGTTAATCGATAGAAGGCCATTAACTCCACCATAGTTCAGTCAGTCATTGGCCTAGCTATTTGGCGCAACTTCATGGAATAGGTCCACTTTGACTCCCTCAAATATAGGTTCGATCTGATCCATGTCCCTTAGCCACAATACCGGATATCTTGAGCCCCTAACTATTAAAACCGATGCAATTTGACTCCCTTAATGGTTTTGAGAGCGGTTTTTGCTGATGTGGCACGTTGACTAGTCCAACCGGTTGAGTCAGCAAGTGAGGCCCATGTGTCAGTATCCTTAACTTTTCCTTCTCCTCCTCCTCTCTTCTCTCTTTATTTCTCACCTCTCCTTTCTACTGAGGCAACAACGGTGGCAGTGGCGTGGAGAGGCCAACGGGAGGAAGGATGGAGGGGGCACAAGGGTTCTAGTCGAGTTCGATTTGCTTCCTACCACATCATCGACAACCTCTGTGATGGAAGCCATGGAAGCTGCTCAATACTGCCGTGATGGAGGCCACTCCCGCAGAAGCCGCTCGACACCACTACGATGGAGGTTGTCGCCAGTGCCGCCATTGCCGCCCCGCTAGGCAAGCTCGAGGTGGTGCTACTGTGGAATCCTCTCGACGCTGTTGCCTTGCCGTCTCGCTCTCGGTTGACTTGATGGCCGAATCAATTGGGAAGGGAGCCGTTGCGGATCTCGATGATGATGTTGCACCTCCTTGCAACCCTGCGCCTGTTGCATGCTTCCCGATTGACAACGGCGCCAACGGATCGGGTGACCTAGCATGGGAGAACTTCTCTCCCGTACTGCTATAGCCAAGGGCGAACTCAAACTTGAGTTGCCTACTCAGCCACCACCATGAACTACTGCCTTGATGCCTTATAATTTATAAATAGATCCCCAAGTTTCTCCATCTTACCATCAACCCCTAGGCACTCCACCTTTAACATCTTGGAGCTCTCCTCCTCTTCTTTCTTGAGTCGTCGCAGAGCCTCGATAAGGCACCTTGGGTATAGATACCTTACCGTCGATTCTAGCTCCTCCAAGCTTCAAGCTCTGATGGAACGCTATCCCTATGCCGTGTTCTACATCATAAAAGCCTCTCGAAGATCCCTACCTTGTCTCCATACTGTCGCCCCAAGCCGAAGCTCTATTTGCCACCACCATACTCTATTCTGCCCTCACCGGAGCCATCCACAACCTCATCGTCCAGCCATTCACTAATGAGATTTTTCGTTTTGAGCATCCTTAATCACCCCTAGAACCCATTTCCAACAACAATTTGGTAATCTCTAACTCCACAACCCCTCCTCGGCGATCTTTCTATGGTCATCTTGATCGTCATCGTGGGCAACCTCCATACCAACCTCCTTCTAATAAGAAATTAAATGCTAAAATTGGATTCTTCTCATCAAGTTTAAGCTCCCTATAGCTCAGCCAATTAACTCCTTCCTGGTCGATGTCATCTCGATCAGGTCACATCACATGACCAAGGCTACTGCTTGCTTCAAACATGATTCGAGCAAGGCTATTGTCGGTGTGAAAAATATGGTATACCCTTGAGACGTAGGAAAAATGCCAGATATCCACAAATATAATACCTATACCCCTACAAGAATTCTACCCCCACCCCAATGAGAAATTGCATTCCAGTCACAGAAGGAAACCAAGACATACTTTGGAAAGGTTGTAGAAGACCTACTCGAATTCCACCAAGACTCAATCGAAAACTAACAAGAATATCTCTACAAGTCCTCCTAGGAAATGTGAGGACCTAGAGGTGTAAATACCTAGCTCTAGAAGGAGGCTGGGGGAGATACCTAAAAGAATGACAAACAACTAAGCCACGACACCAACTGAGTGTTGCCGAGATCAAGCCCTTGATCTGTCGAGAGCCAGCGGAGTCCAGCTTCCATATATCTGGCCACCATTCGTCAAAACTAACCCTATATGGGATTAGTAGATAGGCTTGTGATAGACATATACACCCCATTGTACTTGTGTTCTCCATATATAAATAAAGCAATAGTCTTTCCCAGGTCGACAGGACATAGGATTATTACTTTGAGGAGGGATCAAACCTGTGTAAAAATTGTACTTGGTCTGACTGGCAAACCCTCATGAACGTAAACATGACATTTATATACAAGTTTCGATTGTCAAGATTTTTATAGACGACGGTCATGTACTACTATAGTTACAAACCAATCTCGTGCGCTACACGGGTTATTATTATTGACATTTATAAATGTCAAAACTTTAATAATACATATTATTAAATATGTTCACTGTTATTTTAGATAGAGGTTTAGTTGAAATGAATAGTACATGCATTAGTTACAACCCATTAATCTACCTATTTAATGACCCGATCTTTCTGGTTAACATGTGGGAGGTACTCATAGTGCTCAATTTGTATAGATATAGATATAAATAGTACTGATTGTCTAAATGGCAATTGATTAAGAACTATACAGAGCAGTGATGTTAAGAAAACTAAATAAAGTATGAGCGCCAAGATATTATGATGAAGTTATTGTCATTGCACGAGATTAATTAGTGTGTATCTCCTCTGAGGATTGGCATGATCCTTCTGAAACTACCCAAAACTAACAGCAAGCAAGGATATTAACTTAGAAGTTACAACGCAAACTTTACTAGCTTATACCCTTACCTGCCATTACCAGCTTCCAGAAGGCAGCATCTTGCGTGTGTCACTCACACCCAGTCAAGCAAAACCTGAACCGAACGAGTTGAAACTCAACCGTGATCAAGATTCGTCTAACCTAAACTTGACTTGTCTAGCTAGCTAATTAATCGTAATCCATCCCCTAACTAGCTACTAGCTCCTGCCCTCTTCATTGATCATCCCATGCCATTGAAAGGCGAGCTCCAGTTGGTCGAGTACCCGTTCGCCCTCGCGATGCTCACCGTCGACGCCGAGCCCTGCGACAGCTGGTACCCGCTCCTCGCCGTGGCGTATGGGTCGCCGCCGGCGCTCGCCATCGCCATGGCGTCGTACCCGATGAGCTTTCCCTGCTCCTCGTTGCCGTAGCTGCAGGTGCTTCCTTGGTTGGTGGCCGTGCTGCTGTGCCCCTGGTCGGCCACGACGGTGCTCGCCGGCATCAAGAAGGCGTTGCCACCGAGGCCCTGGTACCCGCTGGTGGCCCCGGCGCCGCCGCTCGCGCCGTTGTAGACCGTCGAGCTCGACGACGCCTGGAAGAAGTTGTGGGCGGCGGCGGCGGCGGCGGCGCTCCCGAGGTGCAGCTGCTGGAGGTCCTGCAGGCTGTGCGCCGCGGCGGCGACGGCGGCATCCTGCTCGGGTTTGCACCACCCGCGCGACGGCGGCGCCTGGCCGTACGGGTAGTGCACGGCGAGCGGCGACGGCTGCTGGAACGCGATGGTCGGCCAGCCGTGGTGGTGGTACGAGGCGTAGGCGCCCATCCCGACGTCGGCCAGGCCGGAGATGACGCCGCCGTCCATGTCGGCGCGCCAGATGGTGGCGCCGGCCTCCGCGTGGTCCGCCGCCTCCTTCAGCCGCCTCGCCGCTCCGCCCACCGGCAGCGTGCTGCTCTCGAGGATGCTCTTGACGTCGTAGCGGCTCATGTCGAAGTTGGTGACGGCGTTGAGCCCGCGGAACTTGATCGCGGCGATGTCGTAGGCCTCCGCCGCCTCCTCCTCGGTGCCTACGTGTACAAGAGAATGTGCAACGATCAGATATTCAGATGCGTGATTAGGGTTTGTTACCCAACGCATATGTGTGCAACATGTTCCATATTGCATGCATGCATGCACGCATGGACGGTGCAAGCAAAGCTAGAGCTGTGTGATTAAATTCAAAGGGCTAGGGTTTTCTACTTGGCCCTTGACTCCATGCCCCGGTTTTCTCAGACAACTTTGAGACAAAAACTTGGAAAGGTACATTTCGGACATAGTTAATGCGCTAACTGGAGTGCTACTATTTTATGTGCCATAGGGCAACATATAGAATATCTAATCTTCAGTTCTACGAGACGTACGAAGATTTCAAGAAAAAACGACTAAATTAGTACGGGTCGATGACTTAGATCTTGGGGATATAACACTATAACTAGTCATTAATTAGTTTTAAGGATCTTCATTAGGAGGGCGATTTAGTTAAGATGAGACAGGTCTAAGATCAGTGTAGTAGCTTACTGAAGGTGCCTAAGTAGAGGTCCTTGTTTCCTGCAACCCTCCCTATCCTTGCTTGCCATCTCCCATGCTGATGGTGCCTGCTCAAGAATTATATGTTAATCTATATATTTACAACATTGGAAATATATAGCACTACAAAAATTAAGGATAGTTAACATGAGCCGTGTACATATATGTTCACATAACTTAGCGATTAGTAGTCCATAATACATAAAAATAAGGACAACAAGCACATCTCGACATTGCGGACTTTTTAGTATACTAGCTACTAGCTATATAGCTAGGAAGATAACATAATTCAATTACCTGGTTACACCACGATATTTCGATGCACCACGAGAAAATCCACTGCTATTCCTACATATTTAATTAATGAAATCATATCTCAATGTGCTAGTGTAATATTCTAAGAGTGATAATTCGATATGGTGAAACATCAGGTACCTTCTTAGGTATGCAATATACTCCTGCCTGGTCATATGTTTCATTTCATCTAGCTCTTTTTCATAGTTACTTATCTGCAGTGAAATTTTACAAAAAGGAAAAACGCAATCAACAAGTGCACAATTTAATTTTTTATACACTTATATGTTTAATTTCTTACTGGGAAATTTGTTGTTGTTGTTGTGCCCCAATACTTCAGAGCTGCCAAATCATATGCTCGAGCTGCTTTATCCTCCTTGTCATAACCACCTGAGTAGTCATGATACAAATATAACGATTCTGCAATCAGTAACATAGTAAAATACAATGAAAAAAAAAACTGAAGGCGTTTGCATGCATACCAAGATAAACTGCGCATTGCGGAGCATAACGGTGTCATTCCGGAGACATTAGGCGATGGAACAGACGAATTGAAAGAATGCTTAATCAGTACTGTAAATTAAGCGTGCAGATATATACATACATAGTGTTATGCTGGAGGGAGAAAAGAGAGTGATATATAACCATTTTGCATATTACCTTGCCTACCCTTGCGACTCTGCCCTTCTCTTCTACAGCTATTATCCCAGAGATGAGCCTCATAGCGCCCTGTCCATCTATGTCTGAAATCAACAATTTCAAAAGCAGGTAATTACTAAAGCACATCATAAAAGCTCATATGCATGCTACTAAGATTCAAAATCACGTCTGAAAAAAATATAAACATTGGTTGCTATCCTTGCATGTTCGATCTAAGCATGTGTGCAATACTATATTACTGAGAAAAATAAGCAAAAGTATTAGCATGTTTTTGATCTTTTTTAATTGGTTAGGATATGTGCAATACCAGAATTAGTAATATCATATCTATGAACAAGTACTGATACTAATGTGGGCTGTGTGGCTCCTATTTCTTGTGAACAAAATATTTACTTCGCAATCGTATATCTAGCTTGTTAACGAAGTATAGTCTTACTCCATATACTAATTCCATATCATCAACATCTAATTTCATTGTGGCCTCCTTTTCTTAATCAATGAACTTTCTATATAGCCTATACCCAATTACCTTTCCAAAGGATCACATAAACTATATACTAACTCAAAGTAGCATATATAGCCACTATCTCGAGCGATTGCATTATTATTTATCTACATTCGATTGCAGTTAGCTTGCTATCTAGTATAGAACTATAGATCTGATGATAGTTTATGTTCTCGATAGATCGATCGCGCCTCGACTCAAAAAGGAGATCATTATTCTCTAACTAACGGTATACTGCTAGAGCACTAGACCAATTTGAAAGGAATCAGCAATCCATCATCGATCAGTATGTACGTAGCTATAGTAGCATAGACAAACCAATATTGTTCTAACCTTGTTACACCTCGATATATCGAGGTCCTTTGCCCGAAAGTGTCGATGGACTTCCTCGGCACGGCCTCTATCGCGCCACTGCCCGGCGAATCCATGGCGCCGCTGGCCCGCTTGTTCTCCGACGAGGTGCTCTCGGCGGCACCCCCGCTGGCGCCCCCACCGCCGGCGACAACGATAGGCAGGTGCGAGCCCGTGCTCATCGAGAGCGCCAGGCTCTGCGAGCTCCCGCCGGCCGCCGCCGAAATCGCGCCGTTGTTACTCCTCCCCATCGCGTCGGAGGAGCAGCCGAAGCTGCTCGCGCTCGCGTCGGTGCTCATCTCCGCCGCCTCGTGGGCCGCCTGCGCCTGCTGCTGCGCCGTGGCCGCAGCCGCCGGCTGTTGCTGCTGCGGCTGCGGCTGCTGGCCGGGCACCTGGCCGTTGTTCCGGAGCCAGGTCTTGATCATGGAGAGCTCCATGGTGTTGCTCCCGCTGTTGCTGTTGGTGCTGCTGGCCATGGGGACGCCGGAGAAGAGGAATCCACCGGCCGCGTGATCTTGCTCGGAGACGAACGAGTTGCCGCCGAGGAAGTCCTCCAGCTTCGGCTCGGTCTCCTCCACCGCCGCCCTCTTGCCGCCGCTGGAGCCGACGAGCATCGAGAGCTCCGAGGCGCCGCCGTTGTAGTCCAGTCCTCTCATGTTCCAATCTGCGTTCACATCAAATATCAAGAAAAACCATCACTCCATGTACTAGAAAAAGAGATACGCATGCATGCATCTTCCTCTTCTCACCTTGTGCCTCTTGAGCTCCCCTATTGAAGGCCTCCATGATGCCATACGAGGCGTTGTGATGCCCCGGCACGCCGAGGTGAGCGTCGGCCGCCGTCGGCTGCGACGTCGGCAGGCCATAGAAGTCGCTGGCGCCGGAGATGTCGATGGCGGCCGGAGGCGAGCTATCCTGATGAGGCTGCGGATTCTCTTGGCCGGAGAGCGAGAAGCCCAGCCAGTTGTTTGCAGAAGCCATCTCAGGGATCAAGCTGATAGAACAGTGGGATTGGTTTCTTCCTGATCAGAGCAGCAGTGAAAACATTGTGAGAATGAGAGGAGGGATGTAAGTTGGAAGCTGATAGGGGGAGGTATAGCTTTCCAGGGGAAGCGGCACTACATTTTGGGTCAATGTGAAGAGGGCAGGGAGAGAGGCCAGAAAAAAAAATCCTGGCCACCTGAGAGGAGGGGAAATGTTCTAGGAGGCCTGTATTAATTTATAAGAACAGAGTATAGCAGAAGACTAGTCTTAGACGTAGTGCTAGTAGCTAGCGAGCAGTTATGTTTCTTTTGTTTCGTCAGGATTCTGAAGTTGAACGGGGCAAAAACCGTGTAGGTCTTGTTATAAAATTTAAATCTTAGAAATGTTTATATACTGTATTTGATAACGGATAGAGCAGCTGCTTACCGTCAGTTAATACATAGAGCTAGAGTGATTGTACTCCTAACGAATCAAGAAAAGTTCATACTTCATAGATCATACGGGATATAACAATTGTTCTGTTGAATTATTGTCATAGCATGGATCAAGTTCTCCTTGTAGTATCTGAATCTGATTAACCCAAACAAGAGACGACATGCATGACTTGTATAGATCGAGGAGCTCGATCAATCCAAACATACCAATGCAAGCATGGGAGCAGCTAGCTAAGCCGCACAATAAATAAACTTAACAAAAACGAGATCAGAGACATATCCTTGGATCTTAATCAATCTAGCTTTAGACCTCCTTACTCGATCAGAGCTTGGATCCGATAGCGCGCAAGCAAGATTGCTACTATGTGTGTATATACGACGTATGTACGTGCACGCGCACGCGTGGATTCGCGCTCGGGTCCTAGCGCGCGCGGACGTTTCGTCCCGTCCAACGGCGACGAATCCAGCGAAAGATTCCCGCCGGAGAAAAGAAAAAAACCGAGAGTAGAGAGAGAGAGAGACGAAACGCTCGCTGGGCGCTGGCGCTGGCTCAGCCGGCCGGTCAAACCCCCCGCCGCGCACGCACACCTGTGCAGAAAATCCCACCACCAGCTCTCTTCTCTGACATGTCGTGCCGCGCGCGCGCGTGCGCATCGCATCGTCTCCCCGCTCTCGTCTCGCGCCTCTCTCTCTCTCTCCACTGCTTCCGAGTTCCAACCCGCCATTGCAGCGGGCACCACCGCTAATAGGGCACAAGGCTAGGAGGGGAGGGCGCCTAGGCCTGCCCGCTCTATAATTATGGTGCTTTCGAGGTGAATCGCTGGATTGGACTGGTACGTATGACGACCCTGCCACCAGCCGCCAGCTGCTTGACTGTTTTTGCAGCTGACACTGCATGCAGCGTCCATCGACTTCTGTTTTTAGCAATTGCATGCATGCAAACCGCCCACCTTACCTTCCGCTCCGATCCGGCGGTGTGCGAAGTGCGAACATGATCTTGGAAGATGAGATGATGGGATCACAATTAATTGGAATGCTAAAGTATTGGAGTGTTTCAACTCGATCAAACACAAGATGGGAAATAATGGTCGTGAATTCACAATTTAATTGTCTTTTTTTCCCTTCATGTTATGGCCCAAATGCGGACTTGATTTTTTTTTAAAGATATGGTCTAATTTATACAAACATAATGTGCCGATGTTAAAAAAAATCAGGATTTTTTTGTAACTATTTGTATGGGAGTACCTATTGATCTTCCGATAGATTTGGAGCTTTAAATCTTGCAAAATTTTCAACCAATGAATACAACCCGTTTTGAATGAGATAAAAAAGGATAAAGATGTTAAAAATCGTAAATCTAGAGATAAAAACAATTGTAAAATCTAATTTTGATGTATTGTAACTGAGTATAAGTATACTGTAACCGAGCGTGAGTGCTCTATTACCAAGTGCAAGTGCTTAACTAACTGAGTATAACTATAAGTTGGATCTACATGAACACAACTTTTTATGCAAGATTCTACGGACAAAAACCAAAAGACAGGAATCCAAAATTTTGTCCCAAGTAAAATAGCAAAACCGATTATTGTATTTTTAACGGTGGAGGTGAGCCGGTGATATTCAGCCCCTAAGAGTTTAGAACCTACTTCCATGCATAAATCAGTGCCTTAAATTAACATACTATCTTTATCTCATAATATTAAGGTATGGTTAAACTTGGTACGATCTCAAAAAATAATCTTTGAATTATAATTTCTCATATACTATAAGGTTTGTAGCAACAAAATTATAACCATATGAAAGTAAATTCAAATGTCAATCCAATGATAATATTTTTTAGCAAATAAAATTTAATCCATATGATACTAATTATTATTGGTCAAATATTTTATAAGTTGAATTTTAGAATGTGTGTGCACCTTATATTATGGAATGGAAGGAGTATTACAAATTAATGGACATAAGCCCTTAGTACAACTGTTCAAACCTATGTATAATTTTTCAGTCACCTGAAATTTGGACACTACTCTCCTTTTCTCTAGGTGGTCTTGTTTTTCTCCAACTTTTTCCCTCTCGTTTTTTCACTCATGTAATTAGTGCATTTACCTATAACCATATGTAGAGCTAGCTCTTGCATGAGAGCTAACACTATTTATTTTTCTTGTTCTTTTTTTTCACATAAGCATATAGTTAGTTTATATCCCACTATTAAACTTGCTCTAATATGATGCACTTTTTGTAGCCAATTCAAGGCCAAGCTTGGTATATTGTATGCCCTTGGATTGCGTCATGTGACACTTCAAGATACATTGAGAGTGTTCGCAAGGGTGGCCTAGGTTTTGAGGTTGTGTATTCGAACAAAAGGAGTAAAAAAATTATAGTCAAAAGCCTAATATGTGGTATGTGTCAATTGCCGAATTGAGCCATCAGACTTGCACGAATTAAGCCATTAGAGAAGAGAGCAGGGCCTGGGAAGATGAGTTTAATTATTTATTTCTTGGATTGAATACAACATCTTTTTTCTTTTTTTTCAATACACACACATATTACATATTGCATTTCCTATTTTGTTTTGTCAAAAAATTTGGGTACAATCTTAATACCCCTAAAATCTATATTGGACCCACCCCTGAGTGTTTGTGAGATATCATATATTTTCGTGTATGGATCTCAAAGGCACTTGGTCAGTTAGATATAATATGCAATGAATTACCATATATATGGGTCAAAAGACTTTTTCGTTTTTGTAAGATATTAAGATAACAAAAGATTGGATTGGAACAAACCTCCGACTCCTTTCAACAAATTGCAAAGAGAAAATCGCCATCTATCTCATAATTAAGTTCTATATCTAGATGGCCACCCATAGCAGAAAAGAGTCCCCTATAGGGAGTGTCGTTCTAGTTATAAACATAAGCTGGTTCTTATGTCATTGCATGAAGCGATGTCTCCCTAAGCGAAGCTAATTGCTAAAAAGATGTCACAAGTTTTTTCATTGAAAAACTTTTAAATATAAATATAGTACAATTGTACTATGACTATACTATAACTATATAATATTATTGTAATGTAGTTACTCTGTAACTACATTGTGACTTTTATAAAACTTATATACAAATTATATGGAAGTTACGTGAGTTTTCAAATACTTATAAAGTTAAATAAATATTATAATGTAGCTATAATATAGTTGAAGTGTAATTACACTACAACTACAATATAGTTATATTTAAAAGTTTTCAAAAAAAAGCTTGTTGTAGTTTTTCTTTTTAAGATAGTCTCTAAGCGAATAAGTAGTGAACATGTAAAACTTCAAGGCTCGCACCAAAGAATTGATTTTCTTATAGAACTCTTTAAAGAAATGTATCCAATATGCACGCACAAAGTACGTTTGAAAACCTACTTGCTATATTCTGAAAATGCAAGACTAGAACAGAAAGTGTCAATCTGGTGTGAATCTCACTCTGAACATATTATATTCACTCCACTGTTTTATCTTTCTTGATCATTCCTTGGTACTATAATCAAATGATCCAAACCCACTGTCTTCCCCGCATCACTCGGGCCTCTCTCTCTCTCCGTATCGAGAAACGCCCAGCTAACCCCAAAGAGCGAGAAAGGTTAACCCTAAAGAAAGGTCACGGTGACCCCGAATAAAGTAGGGGATCTGGGGTTGCAAGCTGTGCCCTCTACAAGGACACACACCCTTGTCTTCCGGGCATGCACACACACCAGCTGGGGACGGAGGAATGAACAGTGCCTACACTTACGCAGCATATTCAGAGAGAGAGAGAGAGAGAGAGAGTTAGGAGAGGAGTGCCATGAACGTTTCTACGGAACATGCATGCATGCTTGATCAGCCCCAGCTTCCCGTCCTTCCTCGATCTCTCATATCACGCCCCGGCCGGGTAGCCGTGCATGTGCAGAGCTCCAGGACCATGCATATACATGATTACAGGGAGAATGTTAATAATGCTATCGCTTGCAACTAGCTATAGTTAGCAAATAGCTAGGCTGGTCATTGGGATATAAGTAGCTACAACAGGCGACCTCGATCATCATACCAGCCAACAACTTGCTCCTCTACGAGTCTCTCTGCACGTATAGAAATACAAATTGCATGCATGATGGCCGTCATATCCAAATCCATGTGTATGCATGTGTATTGGCAGGACTTACCAACAGTACTACTCTGCGCTAGCTTTGTTTGTCAGCCGCGCTATTTCACATTCCTCGTTGGTTACCAATTACGCCGGGTAGCTTTACACGCAGAAGAGGATCGAATAACCTGCAGCCAGCTAGCTGCTGCCATATGCAGCAGGCCTCTCTACCTACCAACTTGCAAATCTAGCATTGATCAATCTACATGCATGCGTGCGTGCACATACATACACATGGCTAGCTTCTGTGATTCCGTCCAGAGAGGGAAGAAAATGTCGGTTGCTGGGCACAGCATGCAGATTGTCTCGCTCTCACAGAACCCACAGTTCGCCATTGTGCCTCATGCAGCGGTTGACACATGCAAGCATGGTCCTCTGCAAGGGATGCTTGCATCCGCACGAGACGAAGCGAAGCACGCACACACGCAGCGGGCCGGGCGTTGGTGTTTTCCACGGTGCACGTGAGGAGGGGGGGGAGCCGGGCAGGCCGGTTCCCCATGCGGTGCACACACATATGCGTGTGCGTGTGCGGTGGTGGCGCTACTGTGCATGGGATCCTCCTCGGCCGCGCGCGCTGCGTCGTACGACGGCACCAGTAGAGTATTCGCGGCGCGCGAGTAGAATATTGGCGCCAGGACCGGTCCGGGCGCTCGGTTCCCGCGCTTCCTGCCGAAGCTTTGACCGTCAAACCGGACGCCACCAAAGGGCCATGCATGCATGGAGCGGTGAAAAGTAAAAAAAAAACATACACACATGTTCGTCTCTCCCTCGCAGTGATTTTTTACTAAGTGCAGTATATTAACCTACCTGTGATCGGTGCACGTACACGTTCAACTCCCTCGGTTACGCGCGTAGCTTAGCTATATATGATTTTTTTTAATAATGTGGGTTAGGATCGGATAGTCACAGAGTCGTCGCACGGCTCCGTCCAAGGAGCTGAGACAAAATTAGGCTAGCTACAGGACCACCTCCACTGTGCATGCTTGTGTACGTGCTCTTGGCGACGAAGCTACTACCCAACAAAGCGGTTGCTCGTCGGTATGCTCCTGTATCTTGCGCGCCCGTGCGTGTGCGGCCCTCGCGTTTCTTCGCTGCACGCGCGCGGCCGCCCACACCCACGCACACGTTCAGCGAATGCATGTGTTGTGCGAGTGTCGTTGCAGCGGTTCGATTAATTAATCTACTCGGAGTAGTACACAGGCGACGACTAATAATCTACACGAACGGTTTAAGAGATCGTGTGAGCCCCTGGTTGAATATCATGCATGTGCCAGGCTTGCAGAGTCCAATTAGGCTGATCTCTTCACCTTATCTTTTTAACTCGTCACTTTTTTTTTCACGCGCATGCTTTTCAAACTACTAAACAGTGTATTTTTTTGCAAAAAAATTTTATACAAAAGTTACTTAAAAAATCAAATTAATTTATTTTTAAAAAAATTAGCTAATACTTAATTAATCACGTGCTAATGAATCGTTTCGTTTTCTGTGTGTACTGTGTGCGCTGAGAAAACAACCTAACGAACGCAGCCTTAATCCGCTAGCAAAGCTAGGTAGCGGACTGAATATACCTGTCACTGGGCTCAACACGTGTCAGGGAGCACTGCGACAGCCGTCGGAGACAATGCGTTGCATGAGCCGCAGGTGGCAAGCGCTCTACGGCCAGGTGAATCTTTTGGGCTGACAGGCACGGGCCACTGATTCCGGCCTAATCCGTCGACCTCCGTAGACTCGTAGATAAAGATTTGTAGTAGTGGAATTGGTATTGTACTACGCACCGCGTACGACGCTCGCAACCGGTGATACACCACGGGAAACGGGGACGCGAGGCCGCGAGCTAATAACCGCAGGGACGCACGCAACAGCGTGCGCCTGGGCCGCGTTGCATCCGTGCCGCGATCCGCGCGCATTCCCTCGGTCGATGGGCTCTGCACCGTCATGGGCCGTCAGCCCATCGTCGCGCACGGGCTGGCAGTGGTGGGCCGGCGCCTTACGTTCGCGGGGCGCGGGTTCACCGCGCGCGTCGCGGTTCGCACATCGGCGGAGGCGAAAGGCGACCACGCCACAAGCCGGCGACACGAAGAGGGTTTGCTTGCTCTCATCTGGGGGAAACCGAGCGCATCCCGTCGAGCCGCGGCCCGGTGTCCTCATGGGCCAATGCGCGGCGCGGGAAATATATAGCAAGCGTTACGCGTACCGGTCAGGCGTACATGCTAGATTAGATTTTGCCCTGGTTAACAAGCGCAGCGCGGAGGCGGAGCCGCGGAGGTAAACGAAAACATAGGCATTGCAGTTCTTCTCGTTTTTGGCTGGTCCTATGCCAACGATCTGACGGCACAGGACGCTTTGCAAAACGAATGATGTACTGTAACTGCAAATGTCCAGAGTTGAAAAGGAAAGCAACGTACCAATTCCTATTGCCCTACGCACTGACCAAGCACATGAGTCGTCTTTTCTATATAAGGGCCTTTTTGAAACACAGAAATGGAATGTCATATTCATTAGATTTCTATTAGAATTTAAAAACACATGAAAGCTTCAAAACTACTGTTTAATAGTCACACAAAAAAATGTAGAAATTTAAGACACGAAAAGAAGAAAACATAAGGTAAGATCTCATGTTAATTTTTCTCCAAAATTTCTTTACAATAGTCCATTCCTTAATAATTCAAAGAAATTGGTAGAAATCAATCTTTTGTTTCAAAGGGTCTCCTAGGATTATTTCTCATAGGGTATACATCCTTTGAAATTCCTATGTTTTTCCTTTGTTTCAAAGCCCTAAGCTTTTTTTTAACAAGGACACGGTACAAATATAAATGTTCACAACATACACACTTGCTTCTATAAATATATATACACAGACACACCATGTCAAAAGACGATTTTAACAGCGGGAGTTGTTAAAAGGCTCTCGGGGTCCAACCAGGGTGTGAAAAACTGTCGGTAACCGCGCGGTTACCGCGGTTACCGCCCGTACCGCGGGGGTACGGTTACCCGTACCGCGCGGTACGGTTTAATAAAATTCGTCCAAATTCAAAAATTTAAAAAAAAAGAAAAAAATCAAAAAAAATGGTGAAGGTAGTGCTTGATTTGTAGTGTTTTATGGTGAAGAAATTTCTCAAAAAAGAGTAATATTTATTCAAATTTGAGAGCAAAACGGAGAATAAATTTGAAAATTGGAAAAAGAAAAAAAATGGGCCGGCCCATCGACCCGTTACACATCGCGTGGTTACCGCGCCAAACCGCGCGGTTTGCCCGAATTTTTGAATTCAAATTTCGATTTGTAAATTTGTCGCGGTTTTGCGCGGTTACCGCGGTTACCGCCGGTAACCGCCGTACCGCCGGGTGGCGGTAACCGGGCCCCCGGCGGTTTTTGAAACCCTAGGTCCAACCAGCCCGGACTTCTGGTGACTACACTTTACCTCTGCCCCCTGAATACACCATTTTTTTAAATATCCCAAACAACAATTGGTACCTTGTGGAGAATGAACTCCATATATCACTGTATCTAAATCGTCATCCCTTTTGCACAACATCAGTTTAGTACTATCTCTGTTTCATATTATAAATCGTCTTGACTTTTGTTCTGGTCAATTTTTTTTAAATTTGTTTAAGTTTATAGAAAAATATAGCAATATTTTCAACATAAAATAAACATATTATCAAAATATATTCAACATCATATTTAATGAAAGTAATTTCATGTTACAAATGTTGCTAATTTTTTCTATAAATTCAATCAAACTTTTAAAAAATTAACTAGAAAAAAAATCAAAACTACTTATAATTTGAAACAGACATGATAGAACAAGATATAACGGCACAATATTTACCCTCTTCAGGGCCGTTTCTGCAAAATATGGTTTTTGAGGCCGAGGGGCATGGACATGATTTCTCCTATCTGTGGCGTGCATCCGCAGAAATTCTCCCCCAGCTCAGCCTCGGGAAGACAGCACAGCAAACTCAGCAGCAAGTCGGCAGTACACGGGCCGACTCTTATCGCCCGGAGCCGGTCTCCGAGAGCCAGCCTCCGGTGGAGGAAAAGCTCAAGTCCACCACCACTTCGGAAACCCCAATTCCAACCCGGCTTCTCCATCCACGAAGAGAGCCACCCCCTCCAGCTCCGCCGCCTTCACCATGGCGTCCGTCTGGTGCCTCTCGGGCCCGGCCGCCGCCTCCGCCGCCGCCGCGCCGGTGGTGGCGGCGGCGCCTGGGGCCCTCGGGGCCTCGGCGGCATCCGTCTCATCCGGAAGCGTCGGCTCCCTCGCGCGGGCGGTAGTCCCCGCGAGGAGGCGGCGCAGGTGGGACGCGCTCGTGGTGTGCGTGGCCCCCGACGAGGAGAAGATTACGCGGCGCTCTCCGCTCGATTTCCCCATCGTAATCCCCTCTTCCCGATTCCCCTTCGGTTTATGCACAGTTTGCTCTCGTGTGTGTGGAATTGAGTGCTCCGGTTGAGGAAACAAAATGCCGTTTTAGCTTACAGCATACGGATTCATGGGATTCGGGGGTGTATGAAATACGAAGAAATGCCATATGTACTATTAGGAGGAACTGGTGCTGTGGCTAGATAAGAAATTTTATGGTACAAGTTGGTATGTGCTCCTCGAAATTGCAATGATTCTTGTTAGATAGAGCCATCCCAGTGACATCCTTCTTACCTTTCGAAGGAATTAGTTGCCTGTCATCATTTTTTAGATGAGCGTAATTGGTCACCATGGACTACCCTTTGGAGAAGGTCTCCGCATGAGAAAAAAAGATTGTTCGTTTACTTACCCTGGTTGTTGTATGAATGGAGTTATATAAGTTCAAACAACTATGGGCTTTCTGTAGGTCCATTGAGAGTATCATAAGTTATTCGGAGGCTAGAGCTTGTAAAGCTAAGTAGCTAACCTTCTAGGAACTTTTGAGATCTCTAAGTAGGTTGTTGCGCAATCAGCTGCTTATTATCCCTACCATGAGATGATTTTTCATACGCTTGAGTCATCCTTGAATAAATAGAAGCTCAAAATTTTGTCTGGATTCATTGCTGTAAATTGCACTGTAAGTAATCGTGTTTTTTGGAGGTTAGAAGTCCTATCACACCTTCTCTTACGGACATCTTCATTCAGTTGTCTTCTTGATGTCATCATGCTATTACATGATGCTAGTAATTAGATTTAGCTTGTTGACATCTTTCTTGTTTAAAATTCAGCTTGTATTTTGTTATGGCTTAGAAAACTACATATTATTTAATCTTTCAGAGTTAGTATGGTGATAGATAATGGGGAACATATCCTGTGCACACAAGGTTTCTCGTGTACACACCGTGCACACCAACTAACAAATTTTACCAAAAAATTTAGAAAAAATTGTACAAGTACTTTCAATAATATTATACTTATGTGTAAAGTTTTAACCCCAAATTCAAAAGATAAAATTTCTGACAGTTTTGAGAGTATAAATCTGTCAGAATTTTGTCTTTTTTGTTGCTCCCTATGTATAATGAATTCAAAGATGAGGCTTTACACATAGTTGTAATACTACTAATAGTACATATACAATTTTTTGTAAAATTTTTGATGAAATTTGTTAGTTGATGTGTACGGTGTGTATATGAGAAGACTTGTGTGCATAGGATACGTTCCCTAGATAATGTTCATGAAATGATGGTAAAGCAAGTGAACGTTCTCAGGCTTATGAGTTGTTCTTAGGTGAATTTTCCATTGTGAAGGTCAGACTATTTTACATGTTATCTTCCATTTACATGCACCATGGTGTGTTCAGCGTTGGTTGTGATTTATCATCATATTGAGACTACATTTCTTGATTTTTTTTTGGTACTGCTGACTAGCTGAGGAATATGTGACAATTATCAGGACACTTATATTATATTTCAATTTTTTAGTATGATAATTAAAGTAATAAGTATTCTCCTTTTTTCATATGGTTCTGTTTATGTTATATTCCACATCATTAAGCATTCGTTTGCATATGTTGTTTGTCTTAGCCTTAAGCAAGAATCTGCACGGTGTAGTGGTTTATCCACCTTTTACGCTTTTGTGTTAGCATCAAAATAATGTCCATCTTTGATTAATTTTCAGGAATGGGAGAAACCGAAACCTGGGAGGAGGCCTGATATCTTCCCAAAATTCAGCCCTATGAAAACACCATTGCCCCATCCATTGCCAGCTGATGATCCTCTGGATGATGATGAGGAAGAGGAAGAGGAAGAACCACAACCTCAGGAGGAACCGCAGGAGGATGATCCTGACAAGGAAGAACCTGAGGAGGATGACCCGGACAAGCCAACGGAGTAATTTTGGATGATGTGGGTTATGTTAGATAAAAACACTATGTTTAGATCTGCCATATCCTTGAGAGAATGTCATAGGTCTCAGGGTCAAGTTTGACCTGTTAGTTTCTGCCGGCTTATATAGGCTGTAGACACACGTTTGTTTCTGGAGCGCGCCTCTGAGCTTTTCTAAAGCTATGGAAGTTTTGTCTGACTGATCACAAATATGCGATGTTATATTTCTGCAGATATACTTTTCTCTCTCTCTCTGCCCGTTGAATATTGATACCGCCACAAGTTCTTTGCAAGATAATTGTATTGCAGATATACTTCTCTCTCTGCCCGTTGAATATTGATACCGCCACAAGCTCTTTGCAAGATAATTGTATGAGTACGACAATTATGTTGCTCTATAGAGATGCAATGCTGACTGCTGGCCAAGGTTCATCAAACCGTTTTAGGTGAGTTATCGTCACCTTATAGTAAGACGATTATCGCGGTTACCGTGAAAGTCATGTAGTTATCGTGAGGTTTACCGTGGTTTCAAAAACTGACAAGATTATCAAGTTTGTAAACTCTGCTGATGTGTTCTGGATTTTGATGGTACTGTCCAGCTTGATGAAAGAGAGTTCGAGGCTATTTCGATGGCATTCTGAACCGGTAGAACTCATCAGCAGTTGGATTTCCAGCACACTCTTGTCAAAAGCGAAAATATTTGATACTAGGAATTTGCAGGCGCTCCTCCGAGGCGCATTTCGATCTCGGTACGGTGTAGGAAACTAGAATACCAGGACGTCAATTATACACTACACGATAATACTCAAATCTTGTTATATTCTATTTCCTTGTAAAAATGTAAGACAATGGCTGTTCACTCGAAGTTGTATTCAGGACGACTGAAGTGTATAAATACATACAGGAAAACCTACAAAATTTCTCTCCCATATGCAGGAGCAAACAGCACGGATTCTACTTCAGTATGACACACTGGCCCCTCCAAAATAAACTTCAATATCTACTCTCCTTTTGACCACCACTGGACATCCGTATCTACTTCCCTTTGATCTTGCAGTAGGCATACAAGCCAGAGCCAAGAAAGCCAAGACCTTGCCCGATAACATTAAGCTGCCATAAGAAAGTTTGGGGTCATTATTCAGGGAAAGACTGAAGACTTAAGGGTGTGTTTGTTCCGGGCAGAAGGGAGAGTAAACTCCCTCGTTTTTCACGCGCACGCTTTCCAAACTACTAAAATGTATTTTTTATTAAAAAAATTCTATAGAAAAGTTGTTTTAAAAAATCATATTAATCTATTTTTCAAGTTTAAAATAATTAAAATTCAATTAATCATACGTTAATAATTTATCTCGTTTTGCGTATTTTCTGAATCTTCACTTTTGTGTGTGTGTTTGAGAGAAAAGGAAAAGTGAAAATTGAGAAGATACGTAAAACGAGATGAGCCATTAACATATGATTAATTGAATTTTAATAGTTTTAAACTTGGAAAATAGATTAATATAATTATTTAAAGCAACTTTTCGAACAAAAATTTTACAAAAATCACACCGTTTAGTAGTTCGGGAAGCATGCACGTGGAAAAGGAGAAAAATCTTCTCCCTTTCCATCCTAAACGAACACTGCAAATGGTGAACAGACAAAAAGTAGAAAACTCACCAGATCAAAAGGAAGCCCACCAAATAGAACCCAGCCAATTCCGACGGTGAAGAAATCCTGCAGAAAAAGGAAAATATGAAAGGGCACGAAAAACAACTTGCAAGTTTAGCGGAGTGGAAGGAACTGCATGCAGGCTGCCATACCTTCAAATTACCACACATCGATTGTGTGAGTGCAGAATTCAGGATTGTATTCCAGAAGATAGTGTAGTTTAGCAGAAAAGCTAGCATGCATGAGAATAGCAGCACCGCCTACAATCGGAATAACATCATATGATATTGATAGCTTTCTGAAGAATAACAGAAGTTGGATGTGTCACTCCTCCACTGAAGTGAACAGGCGTGATTGTGTTTTTTTTTTTAAAAAAAATGGTGCATCCAGAAGTGATGGAATCTTTAGATGCCTAAAAACATTAAAGATAAAAGGAGGGTAGATATTGCACAAATAAGATCAGTGATAGCCATGGTTCTGTGAAATCTGTACCTGAAACCCAGGGGAATAGAGGTAGGGAAATTCTATAGTCTTCTTCAGGTCACCCTGAATATATGTCAGAAAAAGTACTGAAGGCCCACAGACAAGTCCTGAAATCCAAATGAATAGGATATGAATGCTAAGGCAAATATGGTTTAATCTGGACCTTATGAATATGAAACAAGTCATCAAAATAATACCGTTGCACCACATCAGGCCGAAGCTATTTAGACCACTAGATTTTCCTAAAACAAAACAACACTGCTGGTTAGAAAGCTATGTAGTTTAGAATGGGATTATACGTGGCAAAACTGAAAAGGAAATGTTACCTATACGGTTTATAGTAGCAAGGTAAACAGCTGTTGTAATGTTGGCCACAAAGACAATAGCATATCCACGAGCATCAAACGACAGGTCTCGAGCTCCAGCGATAAATGCTCCAAATACAATCAAAGCCACGCTGACAAACCCATGGTAAAAAATCAGAAAGTAAAATATGGCAGATTCAGAACGTAACAATGTTCTGGAAATGTTTAGCATAAGAAAACAAGTGCTACAACTGCTACCTTATTTCAAGCTACAAAAATACAGGTATAGCAGTTGGCAATAGGTTACAGAAAACACATAACAGCAACAGATACTAATCGCTAGTTCACTAGGATAGATTAATAATTTCAGGGTTTCCAAAAAATGGTAATAATATATAGAAATAAATAAGAAAGCATATGACAAAAGGAGACTTACGTTAGTTACTAGCACATGTCAGATTATTCTGAGAGTGTTACGAATTTATAATACCAATCAGTAAAAAAACCAAAGGAAAATTCATTTTTATAGACATGTACCTGCCGATTATAGGTGGCGTATGCTTCTGTTTTGCCAAGAAATACTCCATTGTCATTGTAAAGACTACTGTTGTGCGCCTCAGAGTTGTATACATAGGAACGTTGACTCCACGCACAGATTCCATTGAAGCTAACTTTTACCATGATGGAAATCATCACTCAGGATTCAATTCAAATAGAATACATGTGACTAAGTTTATTTAATAAATGTATTATAAGTGAAGAGATCAGCATACCATATAGAGTAAATAAGCTAAAGAAAGAGGTGTAGTACGCAACAGTATTCTGAACGGAACGAAGAATAACGCATCAGAAGGCACGGATGGCTCGCTATTCGTAAATGAAATTATCTTTAGCCGCCTCAGAACATAAAGAAGGCCTGTTGAGCACACCATCTGCACATGTTTATTAAGTGTCAACAAAAAAAAGGCAGGAGATGCGAGCAGCAGAATACATATATGCATCAAAAAGTTCATCAACAGTGATATCAAATAAAGGCATGAAAATATCTGCTTGAGATTTTATTTAGCAATATCCATTGCTAAGCAGATGCTCAAGTAAGGGTCGGAATGTTCTTTGATTAGATAAAATCGAACATGTAATGTTTTGATTAGGCAAGCCTACAGTTTATCTCCTAGACTACAAGTAAGTTATTCATGTGTCGCACACACTTGCACAACATAACAGTAAAGCCAGACTTTCCAGAGTCCATCCAAGGTGACATGAGAAGTACCTGAAGGAGCGTAATGACATTTGCACAGGGGAAATTATATGAAGACAGTGCTGCTTTGTTAAACATCACTAGCAACACTGCAGATTGAAGAGTTGCCAAAGTTAGTAAACTCTTAGTAAAATGATGCCTGAGATCTGAAAAATGAAAACAGAAGTAGAAAGAACGAAAACAAGATGTTTGTATATGAAAATTAAGTGACTAATCCTTGTTTCATAAGAACACCACCTAGCTGACTAGCTGTATTGGACAACTAAGTGGCATATTCCATTCTCAACTCTATCATCACAAGGTTTTCAACCTATCATCAACATGCTATTTGCATCTCAGAGATCTCTATCGATTTGATTGCTTCGCAGATCTGCCATCATGGCCAAACCTGAAACAAAAGTTTCAGAATTTTTCCACCATACGCAGTTTTTTTCTCTTCTAAAAGGTGATCCTTGTAGATTATCACCGAAACGTTGACACATCATTATGTAGTAAATTAGTAATTACTAGCTCTTAATCAGGGTTCCACAAGCAAAAGGACGTCTGTACAGCGCTGACCACTTAGCACCTCCTGTCCTAGTATTTAATGTTGAAGATGCAAGCAGCCTCCCAGACCCCCGGAACACCGTCAGTGAAGCCCCCACGATTTTCAAGCACCAAACAGCATGTACTTTGCGTGTAATGCCAAAATGAATTCTCGCTAATAAAGCTTTTTTTTCTGAAGTTGTTGGACACAAGTCAACCAACCGGCCCTCTTCCCAAAGATAATCGAATCCAACCGAATTAACGACCAAAACTGAAACCACAAGTCACCTAGCAGTACAAATTGGAGCTGAACCGCAGGAACCCCAACCACCGCGCTACCCCCCCCCCCCCCCCCCCCAAATTCGCAGCCGCATCACGAGACGCCATCCTCAAATTCTCGCTACGACGACCGCATCGCGAAACCCGGGCGACCCATCAGAGAAGAAGAAGAGGCGCGGATCGGAGGACGTACCGGAGCAGGCCATGTAGGAGAGCGCGGCGACCGCGCCGCGCCGTGTCATGGCAGACCCCTTGAACAGCGCGGCATCGTCGCCGCCGCCGCCACCTCCTCCGTTGCCCTTCCCCGCCTCCACGGACAACGGCAGCAGCGTCCCCCCTCCTCCTCCTCCACCCTTCGCCATCCCCGCCGCCCGGATCTCCGCCCGCGACGCCCGCCGCCGCCGAGGAGGACGAGCACGACGACTCAGGAGGAGGAGTCGCGAGGATATTTCTCTCCCCACCTCGTGCCCGATGCGCGCAACGGGGGAAGGAAACGAGACGCGGTCAGCCCGATCCGACGGCCAACCTGCCTCGTCCGCGCGCGGTGGGGATGCGGAAACTTCTCTCTCTCTCCCCGCCTGGTGCCCGAGCGTGGCCAGCGCGGCCGCCGCCTTTTTATAAGTGGAACGCTTTAGCAAATTGCGCCCTCGCTGTCCGCGGCCTCAGGCACAGGCAGGCTGTTTAAACCTCGCTTCGCTCGATGGCTTGGCTTTCCGCCGTTGTTGAGTTGGTCACATCACACCATCGATCGACCGATCGACCACGTCGAGACCGCAAAAATTTGGAAAAATTTCCCAGAACGCCAACACGAGGAGGCAGCCGTGCCGGCTCAGTGGAGTCTCTTATCTCGAGCGTGCTGCGACCTGCGAATGCGCGATGTCACCACAGGCCACTGATGGCTCGGTCGCTACTCGCGATAGTATACTAAACATCGTATCTACTATCTACGCGACGGGGATACGTCGATCAACTGGGGCATCATCCGTCATGTGATGTGGCTTTTGACGGAGTGATGGGCCGGCCTAGCTAGAGATGGGGCTTGCCGGCTTGGGCCGGCCTGGTTCGGTGAACCGGGGGAATCGCGTGTCACGTCGAGATATTTTAAGGGGGCAGCGTGTTACTATCCTTTCTACTAATAGTTGCTGTCACATAAACGCAAATCTTAGGGATATGGTATCCACTGGATGTGATGTAGTAATGATATATAGTGATAACAGCCTTCTGCTTTTGTTGTTCGAGCGTTTTGAGTGTTGCTTGGATTAGCAGATCTGCTTAGTAAGGTAAGGCGTCATTTGCCGATACGAAATAGGCATGTTATATGATGTTACGGTGTGATGTACTTCCGGTTTTGGTTGATGCGTTTTTGCTTTTAGCGTCATTGAACCGAGCAAATCCTGATAGTAGCTGTCACCTCCAAATTACGTATGCCATCATGGTGTGTGATACACCTTCACCTTTGGGTAGTGCGTTTTGTGGAGAGCAGTAAGGCGTTCTGTTTTAAGCATGGGCAAACGGAGCAAACATTGAATCCTCATATGTATAGGTTGTTACTAAATCTAACCGTTTAAGCGGTTAAATGAACGGTTCTGAGACCAGACAGGTTGGTGCACAGTAATATGTTAGTACTTAGTACTACCTTTTTTTCTTGCATAATATGCTCCAATGTAATCTGCCGGTTCATCGAATTGCATCTGACTGTGCAACTTTATCCTTGTTCTTGTTGCCTCTAGGTGCACCCTGCGACAATGTTCGTGATCAGTCCTTTGTACGTGTGGACGTCAGGACGTGTGCCATTCGTCGTTGAGCCCTAGCGCATGGTATCGCAACTCGCAAGTTGCAACGTATTTGGCCCGCGTAGGCGTGCTTGTACCCATGATTCCCAATCCATTTCAGATTTCTCTCTGTGAGACTATGAGAGAGAGAGAGAGAAAGGATAAGCTTCGATCCAACTGGATGGGCCATTGCACACGAACGCCCTGGGCAGGAACAAGATCCACTGCTGTAGCCGGTTTTGCTGGCACTGTGCTGCAAACGCTGAGGTCGCTGGCAGTGGCAGCCCATCTCAAAACCTCCCATGTGCCACCAGCGATCTCTGCAGCTTTTCCAAAGACTTCTTCAACCGTGGAAACATTAAGCATCATCAAAAGCTCAACACCACCAGCAGCGAAAACAGTTGAGCGAGTTCATCCGGTGCCAAGTCACGACACCGCACGATCTCTATTGAGGGCCCGTGTTTTCTTGGGCGCGAATTGGGCTGGACAAGGATGAGACGAGTGAGCCTGTGATGAGTGGCTCCAGGCTCCAGCCAACTCTGCTGCTATTTCCCCAACTCCCAAATGTCACACTCACATCTGTCCAGCTGCTGCACCTGCACGAGGCTGGGCTGGGCAGGAGGCAGGGGACGCCACACCGCATGTTACCGTGGCAGCGGCGTGCGTCGCTGCCAACTCCCAGTCCTCCGGCTCCCCAGTTTTGATGCCGGAAGAGTCAGCGGCAGCAGCAGATACTACTACTCATTGGCTAGAGAGCGTCGTCTGCCGAGCCGGCAACCTGGTCACGAGTACGAGTGTACGACCGTACGAGGCAGGTTGGTGTCTCTTGCACCCTGTAGCCAGCCAGCCAGCCTCCGGGCTCTCCGGCAATGACCGGCAAGGCCTGCGTGCCTCGATTGCCTGCGTGACTGACAACCTGACGATTCGACATGCTTATTGACAGGGCAGCACGTCGCCTGCGACGACGACGACGACGACGCTGAAGCTGAAATAGAGCAGAACAAAGGCATGCAGATGTGACATGCACGAGCGAAGATGACGAAGCAATCAGCTCATCTGTTCCGCTCCTGGGTTCTTGCGGAAGATCGAAACCACAGAATTTTAATCAACAATGGAAGAAGAACAGAACTGATGATGTTTCAGCTAGTAATCGTGTTCCCAACAGAACTACAAGCTCTTTTTTCAGTGCCCCTGAAAAACTACTCGGCCTACAAGAACTACTCCCCACGCACCAATCTCTCTCGCTCTCTCTCACCTTCCCTCTAATACTTAGCAGCTAGCTTAGCCTTAATAATGTACCGCAGACTTGTCGATATCCGTCCAGCGCTCACTTGCAATTTGTAAGGAATGAAGCCATGTGCATTCCTGAAAGAGCAAACGGAAAAATCAAACAAATTACATGACAAGAATGGCCTGAACAACCTGATCAGGCAATAGGCTGAGTTACTAGTTTTATACAGAAAGAATCAAACTACTCAAACTTCCTACTGTTGTTTACTTTCAAAAGCCAGTGAGGCTGACCTGATCGTCAATCTCCTTATTTTTCATATTCGCGAGACTCCACCAGCACATAAACAGGTTTACCGTTGAGCTTGTAGAAATCCTGTCAGAAAGTTGTCATCTCAGTTAGCCGATTTCAAGCGATAGCCATGGGATGATGACACGCTTTTCTTTTGTGAAGAACTTGTTGTTTAAAAATATTCAAAAAGATTTGTTACATGAACTGCAACTAAAACATTTACAAATGACCATGCCAAGATTGGAAAAGCGATGTGTATTTATTGTAGCTGCTTTTTAAAAATCTTCTTACTTCAGTTCTGAACCAGCATGATCTCTATCCTGATTTCGGTAAGATGCCGGCAGTGTAGCACTCATGTTGTAAGTTGTAACATGAATCAAGGTATGTTAACTCAAACACAATAATCACTATGACCAGACGAAACTAATGTAGAGCCAGTACTGTTGTTTTACTCCTACCTGAACATTTCATCCCTAGCAAACTTTCAGATGAATGGAAGGATGCAAATAGCAGAGAGGGGGAAGAGCATCAAATGTAGCAGAAGAGCCACAGTTAAATATGTTCTCCTTAGGATAGCAAAAACAGGGTTTCTTTTATTTATTTATTTAAAAACGAGTCTAGTCCTGCTTTAGAAGAAAAATAATTACCCAACAATTCTCAAGTGGTTTTGTTCAAATCTATGGATGCCCAGCTGGTACTGACACGAGTATCTCAATGTGGGGAACAGAGTAGACATGGTGCTATTTAGTATGGCAAAGTTGTTCCTGGCCGCTGTCTAAACCCAAACCATTGGCTCAAGAGTCCAATCTAGTATATGGCACTAACAGGCTACGTCAGGTAGAGTACAAAGCATCTGAGAAAGTTAATACTGTACTACAGGTGCAAAAACTGTTGGATGGAACTGCGTTCATATCTTTGGAATGTGATCCACGCTCCAGAGTAGTATGTAAAATACTAAATAAAGAGACAACTAAGTATAGAGAAATGTCGGAAATGTTTGTCAAAGAATATATGGACAACCGTGAATAATGTGACAATAAGAATACCTTAAATTTTGGGAGCCCAATGAGACACGCGCACTCAACAACGTAAGCTCCAGCGCGTTCTGGAAAGCAAATTGCTAGGTAAGAGAGCTATGCCAAAATCCAGTTATTTGTTCTTTGGGACAAAGATATTATAATTCATCCAGTGAAGTGCCCGAACAGTCTAAAGTTAAAAAAAAATGAAAAACAGAACAACTTTTTCTTCAATGGTTGAAGCACAGGTTGGTCAGATACAAAAAAGAAAGGAAGCATATAAAATGGCATTGCTGATGGCCTAGAACATGAAGACAGCACAATATATACAGTTGAAAAGACCTTACAAAATATTTTGGTAGTGCCAAGGCTAGGCCAACAAGAGTGAAATTTTGACACTACCAAATTTTTGGTATGGTGTCATTGTGCTTAGTTTGTTAATAACACAAGAGAGATAACATTGCCGCTACCAACTTTTGTGATGTAGCCTGTGTTGTGTTTTAACAACCATACCAGCCTAGAGTAATTCGGTGGGGTTACTTATCTCTCTGAAAAAGAAAACGGGGTGGGGTTACTCAATTCGCTACGACAGGAGTACTCGAAACATGTAGTGTCAAAATCAAATCATGTCCTCAAGCAAACTCCATAGGACATATCTTCAGCCAAGATTCTCTCCAAACAAAAATCTTCAAACAAGGATTGTCTTGATTACAGAGAGTCACATCGCATTAAGGACAACAGTATACCTATAAGCAACGAAGATATCATGGTCCTCCACCGGTCACCACTAGCTGGTACGGATGCCAGTCGTTGGCTATTACTTTTCATGACTACTCGATTTATTTCACACTGTTCCTGTAGTACTAGATTTGGGTTAATAGTGTGAAGAAACTATGTTCGGGGTGTGGGCACAGTTTCAAGACATTGTACTGGATAATTTGATCTTGTGGCAAACTGCCAAGCACTAGTGCTTGCTGCAAACATGTCACGGGATCACAAGGCACAATCGAGAGCTTCACTGTTACAGGCCAGAAGAAAAGCGTGTCGTGAATGTGCGAACGGGGAAAAGACCTCTGCATTTCGCAGAAGCCACAGAGAAAAATAAATAGTCATTGCAAGATTATTGATTTATTGTCAGCATTTCTGGCTAGCTCTATTGAGATACTACTAGTTGCATTTAGTATCACAATGGATCAAGGGTTCCATTTAAAATGCATTTCAGATTAAGAAGATAGGGCGTACCAAGAAGTCTTATAGCAGCACAAAGTGTCCCACCAGTTGCAACCAGATCATCAACGATCAGCACACGCTCACCAGGTTCAATGGCGCCAACATGCATCTGCAAGCAATCGGTCCCGTACTCGAGAACATACGTCTCAGAAATCACCTCGCCTTTCACGTTTGTAAAAAAAAAAAAAGCAGATGTCAGGGATGGCGGTTATTGCAAAAAAATATTTGATAAGCAAGGCAAACACAATCATACTTTACAAGAAAGGTGGTGCACAATACAACAGTGTGTAAAAAATAACAACGGTATGCGTCTATCTGATACTCTAATAGAAATTGTGTAAAAAAGACCCTCGACAGTATGTGCCTATCTGATACTCTAATAGAACATGTGATGGAAAGTGCAAAGACAGAAAGTTACATCATATCTCTTCAGATTACATCATGGGCAGCATAAAAAGGGATGGACTAGTGCCACAGCTTTGTTGTCAGAGTAATGGAACGGAGCAGCTCTTTTATAAACAGGTAAGGTAACTAAGCATACTTAACTAGGCTGCCAGCGCGAGCTAATCATATCTTATATCACCAGCAAACAGATTGCACTATACTTTTTCAGAGCGAACCACACTCACCTGGGAGTTTCTTAGGCTTACGCAACGGTATGAATTTGGCGCCAATTGCCAGCGCGATCGCCGGGCCAAATATGAATCCCCTGGCCTCAATCCCTGGTCAAACAAACAAAGTCACAACCAGGAATGAAACATTAACTAGCAACCTGCCAAGCTGATAGTATTAAAGTCAAGAACAAAGAATGAGATATATGTTAAAATAATAAACGAAAACAGGGGGAGAAGAAACAGAAGGAAAACCAGGAACAAGGAATCGCAGGGAGCCAGACAGAGTATCCAACAAACAACAAAGCAAAATCTCAGAAGCAGTACTTTCCAGTGAAAACGACAGCAGATCGGGCACATGCATGACATCAGTGAGCCACCCCACAGTGGGGTAAAAAAAAATCGATTATAGGTTGTACCATGACTCCCCCTCTCCCCACCGTCCGATCACACGCAGGCGCTGCTGGGTCCGTCCGATGGTCCGGGCCTTGGTCCCCGCTCTCTCGAGTCTCGCCTCCTCGCCGCGAGATCTGCCCGTGCCAGGGCTTCTACATGCGCCCCCGATACGCTATTGAATGCGGCAGATTCCGGCCGCTGCTGTGCTGCCCACGGGTCGGTGGTGGCAGCAGCAGCAGAAGCCTGGAAAAACGCGACGCGTCATGGGCGGGCCAAAGGCGCAGTGCAGCGCACGGGGCCAGACATTCTGGCAACGCACGCTGGCCCGGCTCGGCGCAGCGCACGGCTGCCTCTGCGTACACAACACCACCACCACCACGCAATTGATAGTGGATACCGGTGTTAAATGCGAGCGATTCCTCGTAAATGCGGGGAGGCCCTAGATTGGTGGCCCGAGACGCACGAACCGGCAAATTTCCGCGGCAGAATCGTGGCGAATCTGGCGCTGGCAGAACGGGCGTGACCAGCGGAGTTGCTGTATTAAACGCCCCCCTTGTAGGGCCAGGGTCTTTTATCAGTCCACGATTATGACGATCAGTCTCGTTCATAGTATCCACGAAGACACGAGCATTAAAGCCACCGGCGCCTTTCCAGAGTTAACCCCTGCACGCCGGCGGCAAGCCGGCCGGAGGCCCGGAGCAAGTGGCGTGAGGCTGTGTGACTGTGTCCTGTCGCTGGGAGAGGATCACCGAAGTGGTTATGATAATACTACTAGCGTCTACTAGTATTATTCTCCCGAGGAAAGCAACGGCGCCGGAGGGTGGTTACGCGGAAAAGTGCAGCGGGGGCGACGTGCGTGCGGGCGAGGCCGAGGCGGGCAACGACAAGGCATGGGGAGAAAAAGGACCAGGAGAGGACCAGGGGAGATCTCGCACAAAGATATTACGGAATCTCAGAACACCGCCTCTCCGCCTGACTGCCCACCTCTCCGCGCGACAGAAATAATAATCAAATAACAATAAGAGGAGGAGTACTAACTAAAAAAAGTGTTTACCGGCGACGGCGGCGATGTCCATGCCGCGGTAGCGCTCCACGAAGATGTCGACGGCGTCCTTGAACACCCCCGGGCGCAGCAGCAGCGGCGTGATGTCGTTGAACATGATGCCTGCATGCAAGCGCGCGGAGATATTCACTATTCAGATACTAAGGTGTTTGCACATATTGCAACCTGGTGAACCGAGAGGAGAGACGGACCTTGCTTGGGGAAGTGAGGGACGACGCGGATGGCGTCGGAGATGCCCTGAAGACGGGGGTCGACGGCCACGGCCTCGGCCGGCGGCGTCGGCTTTGGCACCGCCGCCGCGTCGGTGACGGTGATCTCAGCCCAGGCCGCGGCCTTCGCCTCCGCCGCGGCGCCAGCGCCACCGTTGTGGCCGTTCTCCTTGGGCGCAGCGGACTCCATCACGACGTTGCAATTGGCCTCCTCACCCATTCTCTCTGTCACCAGCTATACCTCTGCAATGGAGTGTCAGGCTGAACAAAGGAGTTAATGTTATGGGGGTGGACGGGTGTGGCGTGTGAGAGAGGAGGNGGGGGGGGGGGGGGGGGGGGGGGGTGTTGTCGTGCGTTTATTATCCTTGGAAACCAGCAGGGCGCGGCCAGCTCTCTGTTTATAAAGAGTGTAGCAGTCTCTGTTTTTTGTAGCAGGGCAAGGCGCGGTGCAGTGGTGATATTAGCCCCCTCTCCGCCTCTCTCTCACTACCTAGTGTGCGCCTCTCTCTCCGACTGTGCCTAAACGTGACATTGTGACAATGTGCCATGCGTGGGTGCGCCCATCTCGCTCTCCATAGCCAGCAGGCACCTACGACCAGCCTCTGTCGTTAGCTTTTGTTCCTGCTGATGAGCAGTGACCGGCCGTTTCAGCGACTGAAAGGAAAGAAAACGGCCGGTGGGGGAGTTACTGCTCCACTTGGCGCGTTTCCCTCGCGCAGATATACTTTCATGGAGTATTCATTTTATAAAGTTCATTGCAAATAGATGCCTATGAAAATTAACTATCTCTTGTCCCAAAATAAAATCAACCCTCAAAATGAATCTAAACACATGTGTGTTTAGATTCATTTTGAGAGTTGATTTTATTTTGGGAACCCCTACAAGAAAAACCAATTGCTCTACTATATATGAATCTAAAGAGCCATATGTTTAAATTCATAAGTAGAAGTCCATTCCTTTTTAAGATGAAGGGAGTAATCGCAAAAATAGACCCCGAGTCCGGTAGCATCCTTATCCTCTAAGGTGCTGATTTGTTTCAATGTAGTGACATTGGCACTAAGCTCTTATTCAAGGTGGCACTAACCTTCACATAATTCCCATGTGAAAGTTTGTTAGAAGAAGAAATAAAAAGCGATAAATGGTTTGGAGTTTGAACCCTGATTTATTGGATGAAAGAGCCGCCCCGTTTTGTTATTAGTTAAAGCAAGCATATCTTTTTATTTTTATGTACTATAGACCATAGAGGCCAATGCCAATAATAATATTGATGTATGATATTGAGCTTCGATAACCAATAAGTTTGTACCACCTCGAACAAGTGTTCAGTAACGGTGCCAGTGGCACCGAGTCGATATAGCTCATTGCTTTTAATTCAAAGATGATGTTGAGCCCATGATCTGCTTCTGCGCAATTAGTTTTTTTTCTATTAATAAGTTTATAATAAAAATGATTAAAATGTAAAAATTGCCGGCTCGCCTCAGTGCCTGAAGCCTCGACCAGGCCGGACCGCGGCGCGCAGCGGCTGCACTAGGCGCTAGCGCTAGTGGCGGGGGACTTGGGCCGGGGAGGAGTACGGGGCTCCGAAGTAATTAGTATGCCGCATTTTTATTGTTCTTGTCCAGGTATTTGGTACCGGGCGCACCCGCCATACGACGGCCGCGCCGCGGGCGCCGTTACCGAACGCCCGTGTTGATGTGCTGATGCTGATCCCAGCCGCGGCCGCTGCACGAACGTACGTCGCCGTTGATTGATGGCTACCTACGTTAATCGATTGGGACGCGACGAGAGCGGTGTGTTGCTGCTAGCTCCTCGATCGATCGATCGATCGATCGGTGTCGCTTGCGAGTTGCGACCAAGCCGGCGCGTGATCGACGCATCAACGGACGCCACGGGTCTGCGTGGTACTGCGGTTCATTAAGCTCGGCCATGTTTTTTTTCCCCTCTCGGTTAAATATCGGTCGGTTGCACTTGCACGGTGTGGGTTGTCAATTTGTCATCCGTACCACGACGCAAGTAGTAGTAGTGCAGTACAGCGCTCTCGCGGGCTAGCTCGATACTGCATTTATCGTCGGCGTACCGAAACTCCGATCCAGCCCTAGCTAGGCCAGAATGTGGCTAGATGAGAGTTGACAACCAATCTGACAGCTTGTTATTAACTGACTACACGATAATTGTTGGTTCACAGGTGTTTCTTTGATGATGGGCATGCATGCTTTAAATACTCCATCCTTCAGCAAATGCTAACTGGTTTTACTCGGAGTAATATGGCCGAATATTTTTTTCCGATTACATATATAGGGCAGGCATGCGCGCGCAATACACGGTACACCACACGCATACAACGTACTACCTTGAATGTGCATTCTCAACACATACGCATATATTTTTTTTCTTAAAAGTACTATCGTAAGCACAGTATATTTTTCAAAACAAGCATTTGAGGGAGATATAAGACTTGTAAATTTTAGTCACCTGAAAATATCCTATATTTTAATTATTTTTTGGACAGGTATGATTATATCGATATTTGTGCGTGGACAGTAACGTCTTCCCTAGCTATCATGTTATCCTTCTCCTCGAGAGCAAGTCAGACAGATCGAAATATGTGGTATTGCTCTCCTTCCCACCTTTCTGCGGTGAGCCTCATTGATCGATCAGCCTCCTCTCCCTCCCCCCACTCCTCCCCCAAGCCAGGTGGTGACATCATTTCCCCTGCCCCCTCATCTTCCCTAACTCTAGTGGCTCACACCACCAGAAAACACCACTGCCACCATCACCTCCTAACCCATAACCTCCCTCATCCTTCTTTTTTCCCCCACCCACCGCCAGCCTCCATCCTCGCAACTCTGGTGGCACCCCCACTACGCCACTGCATACACCACATTCACTCATGGTCATCCCTCTAAGTTCGGAACCCCCCCCCCCCTCATCCCCTCTTCCTCCCTCACGAAGCCATCCCAAAACCCTAAACTCTAACTTCGTTGCCATCGCTACACTGTCAAAGAAGAAGATGACTTCACTATCGTCAGAGAAAAGAACCTTGTTGATGATACCGTCATTGCCTACAAGTCGCCATCACCCATCCTCCCTCTATAATTCGAAGGTGCTAGGTTGAAGGTGATCATAAACCTAGCAATAATCTTGTTGTTGACTTTTCAAGATACATTTGATCGTTTGTCTTACTTAAAAAATTATATAATTATCATTTATTTTGTTGTGACTTGTTTTATCATTAAAAATTATTTAAGCATGACTTCTATTTTTATATCTATACAGAAATTTTGAATAAAACGAATGATTAAACACATTTCTGAAAGTCAATGACGCCATATATTAAAAAACGGAGATAGTATATGGTGCTTAACAAACTTGTGGATGTGATTTTTAAAGTACTATGATAACTCATATGCACCATATAATTTTAAAAATAAGCATTTGATAAATTATACGTACAATTTCTCAAAAAGTCTTTTACCGAATCTTATTCTAAAACATCAAATATTTATGACCTGATGAAGTATTTATGAATGTATGAATGAAGGGGTAAGAAACTATTGATCGTGTTGTTTCAAGTGTCAACCTCCTCAGTGAATCTCCTTAGAAATCCTGCTGTAACAAGCGAAACACGCGATATTGCCTATTATGAGTGTTTCGGAGATGTTCACTTTGTTACCAAAACTAACCTTACCAAGTTTTGCTTTTCCAAAATTTGGCAAGGTAAGAATGTAAACATTGTCTCCATTACCGAATTTTGATAATTCTAGAATTTTTCTCTCATAACATCTTGGCAATGATAACAAACTAAACACAACTTACATTTCTCAACCTTACCAAATATTGTCAATGCCAAAATTTGACATTAACAAAATTTGATAAGATTGATTTAGGCATCAAAGTGAACAGCCCCGTCAAGCGCGCGGTTAGCAAATCATGTCTGCATCTGCATGCGTATGGGCTTATCCGGCCAAATGTTTGGGATAAGGTTTACTCCAACCATATACACCTCCAAATCATGCTGCGCAGCGGCAGCAAACAGCAGACGAATTTCACGTACCAACTTGCTGCCTGCTGTATAAATATTGTCGCAGGCAAATTAAGCACGAGCTGAACAAACAAACAGTAGTAGGAGTACTAACCCTACGTAAAGGCACAGGCAGCTACGCCGCTACAGTCTCACTGGAAAAGAAGCTAGCGAAGCCAGGAGGACCCCCTCTGCAGTGGCCTAGCTATGGCGAGATCGATTACCAAGCCACCATGCATGCAGTTTTTTGCAGTGCATATGCTACGGCCTACGGGCTATCTACCGGATCAGATAATTAACGGCTACGATTCGAGGCTGACGCGGATGAGTACAGTAGCCGATCAGAGAGAAAAAAGAAGGCACAGATTTGCCACAGGATCATATGCGTACGGCGAGGTAATCACTCGACGAGAGAGAGAGAGAGGAGGCGGATATGACGAAGGCGGAGATTTTGCGCGCGCGGGATGTGTGCTCAATCTAGTACGACCGATCGAAATATATATCGAATCGGTGGAATGCTTCGTCGGGCCACGTACTTACAATAATTGCACGAATACCACGAACAAACATGAAATTTTCTTAGAAATAATACTATTTTAATAGATAATTAAAAAATATAGTTCCATCATTCAAAATCATAAATTTAGTACCCTGTCGAACAACCAAAATTTGACAATATGCTTATCGAACAACCGTTGTTCGATAGACACGCAAAAGATACATGTCAAACCACAACCATTCGATTCGATAGGTTAGTTGGCCGGATAAAAAAAAAGTACATGCATGCATAGAGGCCTATCGAGTTCGATTGGTCCTACCACATTCATGTTCAATGGCATGTCAAACATTAATTGTTTAATAGATGTGTTGTCCATACACACATGCATCATAAAGAATTAAAAAAAATCATCTTATCCTGTCGAACAACCGTTATTTGATAAGGGTATCTACTGAACAACTGTTATTCGATATGTAATCTATCGAATTTTGGTTGTTTGACAGGATGCTAAATTCGTTTCCTCTTAAAACGGAGGATAAAGTTTTGGATATTCGTGGCACGCTTTTCAAACTGCGAAACAATACGTTTCGTGCGAAAACTTTCTATATAAAAGTTGCTCTAAAATATCAAATAAATTCATTTTCCAAGTTTGTAATAATTAAAACTCAATTAATCACATGTTAATGTAATCTCGTTTTGCATGAAACACTTAATCTTTTATCTTTATTTTCATCTTTAAAAATTCAAACACCACCGGTGCGTGCCGGGCCAGCATGTGATCAGCCACTGTGGGGGATCTCCATCGACCTGATCACTTGATTGCTGCTACTGAAGATCATATCCAACTGTTTCCTCATCGTCCGGTGGGGTCAGCGTGGGATAGATAAGAGACGAGACAATGTTGTTTGGAAGACGTACTTACAGAGAAAATATAATGAAAGACGAAAGCAGCTAGGCGGCAGAGCCGCTACTACATGGGAGCTTGACTCGGGGAGCTTGATTTATCCTTTTAAAAATATCTGACGCTTTTAAAAAATCTGACGCTGTTAATTTTTTAACATAATATTTAATCATTTATTTTATTTAAAATTTTAATATAAATATATATAAAAATAAATTAAGATTATATTTTATTTGATGATAAAATAAATCATCATAAAACAAATGATATTTATAGAATTTTTTAAAAAAGAATGGTTAAATGTTATGTAAAAAATAAACGAGATCATATATTTTGAAATAGAGAGGTTATATTCGTATCTTTGCTATCGTCATCGAGCTTTTGGAACTGCTAAGTGCTAAACCATCGATCGAGAATATCTTCGCAGTCCTTTGGATCTGCTCCATGATGATTTGTTAGATGCTGGTCCACAGAAGCAATTAGTATCCTCCTCCATGGTGGTGCTCATGTGAATCTATAGCTAGCTTTTGGCTTGTAATCATCTAAAACAAAACCTTTTACACTGCTTGTATACTTGCCAAGGATTAATAACCTTGCAGACTATTTTATACTACCTCATCTCAAAATAAATTTATTTTTTATCTCTCCCACACATAACAATACAAAATCAAAAAAACTAAATCGAATACCTCACTTTATCAAATTCAAATGCAACTACTTCGCTATTTTCTATTTTCATAAATTTCAATACAATG
Source organism: Oryza officinalis (assembly GCA_008326285.1). Lineage (NCBI taxonomy): Eukaryota > Viridiplantae > Streptophyta > Magnoliopsida > Poales > Poaceae > Oryza > Oryza officinalis. The sequence continues at coordinate 42,438,878 of BDMV01000002.1, read as the reverse complement.
ACTCTACTTTTACAAATTTCAATACAATAATTACTTTAAGAGTGAACTTATTTTGGATAAATGAAAGAAACTAAAAATATTAACTTAATACGAGACAGAGGAATTATATCTCTCATGAATACTGGATCGAACTTCCAACTTTGTATAATATATTGCAACTGCTCGATAGAACTACCCAGATATATATAGGAGCCACTCGGTTCCTCGTCGCGTCATCGTGGTACGTATATGTTTCTTCTCTTTTTTTTTCTCCGGAGCTCGCAATGATGGGAACGATGGCATGAGTGCGCCTTTAGACTGGCAGCGGATCAGGGGATCCCATCCCATCCCAATGATCCCATCCCGTTCTAGCCATAGCTCGATCGATAGCCGAGCTAAACATACTAATCTCCGTAGCTAGCTAGGACGCCGAGGCGCGGGGATCCCCACCACAACCGCGGGCCGGCGAGCGAGCGAGCGAGACGCCTGGGCGCCTTTCCGCGGCGCCATCGAGTGCACGAGCTGGCATGGACGCGAGACGAGGACGCCTTCGTCAACGGCTCGGTTGGGCGCGTTCGTTTTTCGCCCCGGTGATGATGCCGCCGTGATCACGATATCCCGGGGAGGATCGTCACGGTGACCCCTTTGTCCTTCCCTAGGTTCCAAAAGAGGCAAGGCGGCTAGTAGTAGCTAAGCTACTACCTAGACTATAGCTAGGGGTCTCCCTCGCTCAGTGACCGAAGCCGCCCTGATCCGCCGCATCTATCGCGGCGGTGGTGTGCGGTGTTGATTCCTTTTTCTCTCGATGGGTACAACGACCGGCCGGGCAGGGCGATGTATGTTTAGCTACGGGACGACGTGCGATGGGCGATGGCGCGACGCCGCGATCCATCTTGGATGGATGAGTGGATGGAGATATGGATCGGAGGGAATCTGGGGGCGCTACGTACCTGTAACCCTATACGGTTGGTCTGGTGTGATTTGTAGTGCTAGTATGAACTTGTGTGAAATTGTGAACATGGCCTGTGTTTTGGAGGAGGTATAGGCGCTGCTGCTTCAGCAAATATAGTAGTGACCTACTGTGTACGTGCAAGCCACAGCATTGATTTGCCTATTGCAGTGGTACTATGCCGTTCATTCAGAAAATAAGCTGACGCTGTGGGGGTGTCAGTGTACCTAGCTAGTCCAACTTTTAAAAGCTGGGCGCAATATCTTTATGTACTCGCAATATTTTTTTAAAAAATATATTGTTTAGTAGAGTAACACCCAATACACATTTTTTATCATTGATTTTTCTAATAAAAATGTCAACATATATGTGAGTTAGTAGTAACTTTCAGGACCCATTTGATTTGCTGGATTCACATAAAAAATATATGAAATTTGGAGGATTTAGATCCTATAGAAAACATTTATATGAAGACCTTTGAAACAAATAATGAATACTATCATTTTTTTTCAAATCCCTATAAAAAAATCATATAGAGATTTTGAAGAAAAAGTTAGCAAGAGCCTCAACCTATTAAAAAATTTTCTTTGAGTAAATCTCTCTCGTCCGATTCCTGCTTTTTTCTTATTACCTAATCAAACGATCATCCTATTTTTTTGTGTTTTGTAATTTTTTGATTTACACTTACATTCCTATCAAAATTTTGTGTTTTTTTCATTTTTTCAATTACGCATTTCAAAAGAGCCCTCAAGATTTCACTATACACATTTTAAAAGTAATCTATTTGATAATTAAGGAAGTACATAAAAATCATGAACATGTATTTTGTAGAACATTATTGTCATAAAAAACGTGGCTTTACTATATTTTAGTGATGATATACTCTCTGGTCAAAAATATATATGACGTCATATTAGAAAAAGCTTATAAAATCCAAGTCTAAGAGACTGAGGATAATTTTCAAAACAAATATACATGCATCGTTTTTATGTTTTAAAACTAAATATTTTAAAAGTTTCAATAGTTTGTCCAAATTAATCTTATCCGAAATATCAAATATATTTAGACAAATTTTATTGTAGGACATTATGACTTTGTAGCTCTAACTCCTGGATACAGCAAAAGTTAATCTTTGAAAAAAGTGCTCTCACAACATGTATCTATTAGAATATTCATTTTTGATTGAATAGGAGAGAGATAACATGAAATGTCTGAAATCATGGTCCCACATATTAGTTCTGACGTCTTCCTTTCTCCCTATTGTCTCTTCGGCAAGTGGTGATGCCACCCGGCGCCATCGAGGACATGTGGCCTGGTGATGGCGGAGGTGGCGTGGAACTTTGCCTTCTTGAGCTTAGTAGGAGGCAACGATGGGAGCTGGTGCTTTCTCCCCATCCCATCCGCCATCGCCACCCTCCTATTCTCCCAATGTCCCGGTTGCCACCACCACTTTGTTGCGACCGCATGGATCTATTCACCAAGCTGCCAGCGTGTCAAGCTTCTCACCAGCCCATTGCCTCAGCTCGTGCTAGTAGTGACCGCCAAGGCCGGCCGCTGATGAGATTGTCGAGCGGCGGGCATGGCCAACGGCTAACGGCTTGTGCCAAGCAACAGATGTGCCCGCGCTGCGGTGGTGCGCGCTTTAGAGCAGTGCCACTTATACCCGTGGACTGTGACTCAAGTGCTCATGCATCGAGTGATATGCAAGGCTATGGCGCCGCTCGTGTGTGGTGCCGTTGTTTGTGGCACGTCGGTGCAACAGGTGGCAGGGGTGAATGAGCGTTGCGACACAATGCATAGAAGGTGGATTGCGTGATGAACACACAGGCAGAACAGAGCAGTGGACGAGAGGAGCAACAGGGTGACACATTCTGTGCTTAGCTCATCTAATTGTTATGCCGTTGTGTCAAAAAAAAATTGTTATGCCGTTGGAGCACCATCCATTGCCATCGCTACAACAAAAGGAGGGGTGGCTCTCCATTACGAACAGGGCCGGCTCTACATTTTTAAGGGCCTAGACGAAATCGATATTGTAGGTCTTTAAAGTTATTCTTTTACTTGTAATATATACTTTATAAACTATACATAATCTAAAGTAACACAAATAAACATTATTAACAGAATAAACTAAATATGATATATATATTTCTTGATAAATAATGTTGATAGTGTAATAGAGAACTAAAACATTACTTGAGAAAAACTTATGTATAGCACTTTTTTTGCGATTCAATAAATTGGTATTCAAGTTTTTTCTTCCTTTTTCTCGACACCGTACATATGTTTCTTAGGCAATATTATTTATGCTCCAGCCAAACATCAATTAATAAAAAAACACCAACACCTGAAAAATAAGTCAATAGCAGTATGGAACTTAATGACCCAAAATTAGTGAGAGAAAAATCTATATATTCAAGGGCCTAATGAAAACTAAATATACATGATTCCACCACATACTTCACCTTATGAGAGGTGATCCTCTGATCAAATGAGTAGAAGACAATAAGAAAATAAAGTTCAGTTTTGAATTGATCTCTTGAACAGGTTAACCCAGAACCCTAACCTAGGCAATAGAATGGGAAAATAAATAAGATTAGCAGAACAGATCAATTTTAATTAGTGAAAACTAAGAAGAAGGATAGATGGATTGGATCATCACCTGATCTAGCTTCAGTTTTGACGCTTTGTTGTTCATCTCCAGTTCTCTGTCTGTCTCCATAGTATCACGGTGACTTGGGCGATTTTCATGCGTCAGGAGCAAAAGACGAAACATCACAACAATGGCGAGGAGTTGGGCATGCGACATTTCTGTTTCTATACGTCGTTGGTGCTGGGCTATAGGCTGAGCTGCCAAAAGGCCTAAGACTAAAAGCTAAATACGCAAGAGACCAGGACCTGTCCACGAGGCTATTGCTTATTGGGCTACATACATATACATGGTATATACCTGGGTGGGAGCTCTCTTTTTGGCTAGCCCCTAGGCCATCGCCCTTATGGCCATGCTCTAGAGACGGCCTTGATTACGAAGGAACGGGCTCTGCTGACACATCGTCTAGGGAGAAAGAGAAAAAAGATGGCAGAACTGACATGTGGGGGCTAAGTGTACTTTTGGTCTTTCATGTTGTTTCTCACTCATACTCAATCAGAAAGAAATATTTTAATGGTCACAGTGTCTAGCAATAAATTATCATGTTTTGAGAGTGTCCTTTTGCAAATATTAATTTTACCGTATCTAATAGTTAAAATCAGAAAGTCGCAATGTCATATGACAAAAATTGCCATATATTTGTGACCGACGAGAGTATTAGAATAGAATATCCAAAGTTACATCTTATAGGTCATGTCAACGTACCAATGTGGAGTCCTTTATAACCTAGAATTATGCGGTGGCATATTTCAACGGGACAACTTTGATTTGTCACTAGCGATATCATTCTCAGTTTTGCCAGTAGGGCTAAAATAATCTCACTTTTGTCAGCCATTTGTACCGCCCCCGATGGAAAAGTGAGATGAATATGACAAAATGAGATAGTTAGTGTCAAAAGGAAAAAAAAATCCCTGCTTCAAATTGGCAGCTTTACAATCATATGCCTAATTTTTCCTTGTTTTGTTATCATGACTCCACCGCCCACAATTTAGATTCTAGCAAGCATAGCAATTTGTGAATCATGGCCTAAACATTTCCCATTCATCCAGTATCAATCAGTAGAATAATTTCAGTAAAGCTCCTCTGGACATGGAAGGTGCTCAAGAATCTACAAATCTAGATTGGCCAGCCTTTCAACACAAAAGGAGGGACTTTTCATTTGATCCTTTTCTTTCAGTAATTGCTCAACTGATGTTCACTAGGGTTCCCGATCTTCCGAAAGGTTCTGATAAACAACGATTTAGACGGAGTCGCGATACAAATCGATCCGGCTTCTTGAACGCGCACGCTCTTGAGCCCCGCAATCGCAACACCACGTCTCCTCTGGTTATCACCCGTGTCGAAACGCGGGTGACCTCGCCGAGAAGGCTAATCCCTGTTTGCCAATCGAAGAACACAAACAAGAACGAGATAGAATACAACCAAAATTGCAGATGAATGATTAAGCTCACAAGTTGGGGTCTTACAAACCGATCTAGCGGCGAAACTGTTCTTGACAGATTAATCTAAGCAAAGCCCAAAACCTAAAGATAGCGACGGCTACTGATATATGGAGTTTAGGGTCGTGCAAGCACCCCTTGACGCAACCCTACTGGGCTCCAACACGATACACGGCCCAAAGGCCCAAATACGGCGTCGCAGCGCCGGGACAGATTCTGAACGTCAATTTGTTCGGTCAATTCCCGATGACTCGTATTGAATTTGGACATGGGACCAGAACCATTCGAAAGGTTATCTTCTTAGCTTTCCATCCATATAAAGAATGCCCCAATCCGAGCACGTATGCGACCTGGGCGTCCGTTTTAGTGCAGACTGATCCTGGACTCCGAATTGCACCTGAAATCGACTTGGAGAAGGTCTTGGTTTGGTCCCCAATCAACTTCTTTGATATTCCATGCATTCGTTATGCTCGGCTTCTTTTCCTTCATCCAAGCAAGTACCTCTGCAAACGAAAACAAACATAATTCATTGTGTAGCAACGTATGTTCAAAAATATAACAAGTAAATCTTATGTAGAACTGGTTAACCTTTAGCTGATTAATACACAAGGTAGTCATGGTTATATCCGAGCTAGTTGTGTCCTCATCATTAACAGTCAACAGTATATACGTACCGAACTTTTTTCTCCAGAACCAATCAACTCTTCCTTTTACCAGTCTCATTCTTTCCTTGGTTTATTAATTGGATTCACCAAATTTTTATAAGAATTTTACAAGATTTTTACAGAAGTTCATCTGAGTCCAAAGGAGGCCCTGGTCGTTGTCAGGCATAAGACAGAAATTTTGATCACTGCCTTGTGCCATTGTCATGGTGAAATCATTTCCGTCTCTTCCACGTACCAACATTTCGTTCCGCATCCGCAAATAACCAAAGAATGATAAAACGGACAACGTTTTCACCACAGGCATCAGTCATTGCCATCATCATCGTCAAAAGATCGATCCTCACCCAATGAAATTCCTCCCAAATTTTCTTCCGCTAATGTTGGTGCTGCCCCATTCCGTTCGTCACCTTTTTTTTTTTTGTCTTTTTTACCCGTTCATTGCATTGATTGTAGCGGGTACTATACTCCGAATCTGTAATGTTGCTGTCAATTAATTAATGTAACAATGTTCCATGGCCAATCTTGACGAGGAGTCATTTCCATCGATTCTGATATAGAAGGCGCTAGATCTTGTCAATTTTAGAGCAGGTTTAATAGCGTATACATAACTGTCGACGATTAGGCTGTGTTCGGTCCTGTTACTCTCATTTTTCGCACGCACACATTTTAAACTATTAAACGATATGTTTTTTATAAAAGTTTCTATACGAAAGTTGTTTTAAAAAATCATATTAATTTATTTTTTTAAAAAAATTAGTAAATACTTAATTAATAATATGCTAATGAGTTGCTCTGTTTTTCGTGCGAGGAGAATGAGTTTTCAACTCATCCAAACAAATACACTCTAAAAGAGTCACGTCAGATTAGAGGTGACCAAGAGACCATATATGTAGCCGCATTCGACAACGCTACAAACGGCATATAAACTTTTGCATATTTGTGGCACGCTTTTCAAACTGTTAAACGGTGCGTTTCGTACGAAAATTTTTTATATGAAAGTTATTCTAAAATATCAAATAAATCTATTTTTCAAGTTTGTAATAATTAAAACTCAATTAATCACATGTTAATGTCACCTCTTTTTACGTGAAACATTTAATTTTTATTTTTATCTTTATTTTAGAATATTCAAACACCACCTATGTATAGTAGCTGGCTATTGGTAAGAACTCCAATAAATTGATCCATATTTTTTTAATTTAACTTTTACACATAGATGCTCTCACGTAGATCCACAACCATGTTTTTACTGGTTGGTGCTGCCTATCTCATCTAAAAATGTGTTTGGAGCCGACGCCAAATTAATCGCCTGCGCACATATTTTCTCCGCTTATTTCTTTTCCAGCTCATCACTTTTTCTTGCATGCATGCGTTACCGTCGGCTTAAACTGACTATTATACTTGCTCTTATCCCTGCTTCTGCCTCTCGGCGCTGTCTCGCCCTCCCGTCAAAAGCCAGCATCATTAGCTGTACCAGCAAGTCCAGCGCTGCCAAAAACGAGGTGTCGCCGTCGGCTTCCATGTTGCCAGTAGCAAACGCTGTAGCGGCGGATCAGCACCCAGGTGGAAGAACAGAAGCGATTGTCTGGCGTGTCCAGTTGCCCATCTGTGCAATCATTTTTTTCGCATGAACCGTGAAACTTGGAGAGAATAATTTGGGATGCTTCTGTTAGCTATAAACCTATAACTTCTCTTAAAATCTCTAGCTTCCTAAATATTGAAGACTTTATTCAACTTTCAAGTATTACTAGTAACTATACAGAATAAAACAGAACTACTGGTAGCTAGATTCTCATTAGGTGATGAATCACAAACTGCTTTTGAGAATCTCTAAGGGTATGTTTGGTTAAAGATGAAAGAAGATATCTAACTTTTGAGTGTGGTTGATTGGTGGGCTAAAATGGATGTGACTATCTAGAAGGGAATATTTCACAAAGATATTGGATGAGTGCATCTGGTCAAATGGGCTGAATGAAGATATATATGTTTGCTAGTCTTGATTATTAATAATTGATTAGCGATAATTAATGATTTTATTTTAATTAGCAATTAACTCATTAAGATTAATGTTGATTAGATATAATTATTTTTTTCGTTGTTAATTAGTATGGTTTACTGTAAACTCTCTCTGAAGATTTTTTAAAAGAACATTTCAAATTTTAAATTTTAAGGGGACAATAATTCTGATCAAACTGGTAAAATTGTTCGAATCCTCACACAAATCAATCAGTGGGACAAGAGTATCTCTATTGCTTTCATTGATGCCGAGGTAATCTAGGCCATGGTGTTGCTAAATCTTTGATGTGACTTGCTAATCTACTTCATCCATTGGCAAGATAGTGCCCGTACTTGTCGGGTCGAGATAGTGATCCCACGGAGCAGTGAAATGATACGCACACACCACGTTTCAGGCGTGGCGATCTCGATGCGACCGTGTATCCACGCCTTGTGGGTTGTGGCACCACTGTTCTATCACCTGCCGTCTAATCGTAATCAGACACATCACATAGCTGATGTCTTAGCTGATCTCCTTTTCCTAGCTCCCCTATCAACAACCGTAATCAAATCAAAGGCCAATCTCAGCAGCAGCCGATTTACATTTCAAGGATCTTCGTAGGAAAGCGATAATGATTCTTCTTTTTTTTCCCTTTATTTTCCTTTTCTCACATGTCTGAAACCTCAGATCTCTTTAGCTTGCTCCTAGGTTTGGTTGGAAGAAGGATGAGTTTTATGGTGGCAAGTGAGGTGGCCACTGATGTTTTGATACAATCACGGAAGAATGCATATGCAGGGGCAGTCGAGCTCTGCCGGAAGTGATGTGCGTGCTTCAGCAAATCTGCCCCCCCGGATTTGCTCCCGATTTGATACGCTAGCTACCGGAAAGATTCAGAGATATCGGCTTGCGAGGACAGCTCGATCGATGGCGCATTACTGCTGCACGCCGGTTTGTTGACAAGTGAGTGACATTAGCAGAACACAAGTTTTGGGGGTATTTGGTTCACGACCTTTTGCGGTATTTGTTTGTGTTGTTTTCAAAGTTATGGTACGCCACACTGTTTAATCTTCTAGAACGCGGGAAAAAAATAATATAGGATTGAAATATCAATAACATGTGGAACATAATGGGAAACAAAACAATAGAAATTACTCTAAACATGCGTTTGAGTGATTCATAGTAAGCACGGAGTGTGCTAGCCTTAAGTTTGAATCCTCACTTTGAGTCTGTCTTTTCCCCAAATCTCCTCTTTTTTTTAGTGATTCATAGTAAAAGTACGTGCATTTGATAGTATATGCTACTTATACTACAAAGAGGTACTCCATAGAGAGTTTGCATTGGACACATCGGATGAAAGAGAAATCATGAAGTTGAAGAAAATGTTTAGGGCTCCTTTGAAACACGTGATTAAAAAAAGAAAGAATAAAAAACACATGATTTTAATAGAAATATAAATACAAAACAAAGGATTACAAAACACATAAAAAATATAGAAATGAACGTTTGATTAGGCAGCGGGAAGAACAAGAATTGAATGAGAGAGATAGACTCAGAAGTTTTTCTAAAAGGCTATAACTCTTTAAAATTTATATGCAATGAACCATTCCATAGAAATTTCATAGGATTTGGAAAGCTGCAATCCCTTATATCAAATGGCCAAATAAAAAAAATTTCATAGGATTTGAATCCTATGAAATTTCTTCACAGATCATTTGATTCAAAGGAACCCCTAAAATCCTATGAATTAATTTAGTATAGGAATGTATTCTATTGGAAGTTCAAATCGCAATACCAAAGGACCTCTCTACGAAAAAAATCTATGATCCGAAGGTACCTAAACTTTTTAAAACGAGGCTAACGGTTTGTTCTTTGTATCTTTGGCTAGTGTGGCAAAGAGTGAAATGGGGTTTGTCAGCAAGACAACCAGGTGATGGTGTGATCTGCCATGAAACTCTTTAGAGGCTCCTTTGAAATGATTAAAAAAAACGATGATTTTGATAGGAATATAAATATAAAATAGAGGATTGTAAAACGTAAGAACGATTGTTTGATTAGACCCAAAAACACATGAATCATATGAGAGAGATAGATTCAAAAGAAATTTTTTTAAGAGATTGGGGGCTCTTTCTAAGTTTTTTTCTTCAAAATCTATATGCAATGAGTCTTTACATAGGAATTTTATATGATTTGAAAAGCTCAAGTCCTTAGTATCAAAAGGTCAAATAGAAAATTTTCATATAGGATTTGAGTTCTATGAAATTCCTTCACAAATCTTTTGATTAAAAGGGACCTTAAACCTTGCCTAATATGAATATGAATAAGGCCTCGTTTGATTCAAAGAAAAATCATAGGAATTTTAAAAGATTTCATTTCTATAGGATTTTTTTTCCTCTATAGCCCTTTGATAATCCCTACGGATTTCTATAAAATTCATATGGAATGCCTCACTTCATGCAAGCTTTAAAAGAAATTTAACATGAGGTAGAACCTCATGGAAAATTTTCTTTGAGTCTTCATCTCTTCTTAGGGCCCCTTTAATTTGGAGAAAAAATATAGGAATTTTAGAGAATTTCAATCCTATAGGAAAAATTTCTATGAAGACCTTTGAAACAAAGGATTGAATCCTATCATATCATTTAAAATTCCTATGAAACGGACAATTCTATAGAGATTTTAAAGAAAATTTAACAAGAGCTTCAATCTCTTAAAAATTTTTCTTTGAGTCTTATTTCTCTCATCCGATTCCTATGTTTTTCCTGCGATTCAATCAAACGGTTATTCCTGTATTTTTTATATGTTTTATAATTCTCCGTTTTGCACTTGTATTTCTATCAGAATCCTGTATTTTTTATTCCTCTGTTTTTTCATTCCTGCAATTCAAAGGGACCCTTAAATTCCTGTGTTTTTTCCGTGATCCAATCAAACAAACATTTTCAATGTTTTTCATGTTGCATTCTTATCAAAATCATGTGTTTTTCATATTCTTTGTTTCCATTCATGATCAGGGTCCCTTTAAATCATATGAATGAAAAAAAACCATGAAGGAATAGATTCTGACATGAATGTAAGTGTAAAACAGAGGATTGCAGAGGATTGCAAAACACAGGAATGCTTGTTTGATGGGATTGCTAAAAAAAACACGAGAATCGGATAAGAGGTAGACTGAAAGGAATTTTTCCAAGAGACATGATTCTGACAGAAATGCAAATGTAAAACAGAGGATTGCAAAACACAAAAATGATTGTTTGATGGGACCGTAGAAAAAAACACAAAAATCAGATGAGAGAGATAGACTCAAAAGAATTTTTTTTCAAAAGGTTAAACCTCTTGCTAAATTTTCTTTAAAACCTACATGCAATGAATCATTCCATAGAAATTTTATAAGATTTAAAAAACTCTAATCCTTTGAATCAAAGGACCAAATATGAAAATTTTCTATAGGATTTTAATCCTATAAATTCCTTGTTCAAAGGGCCCTAAGTGACTAAGTTGTATATAAACATAGTTCTGTAATGCTCGTTGTTTTTAATTACAGGGGGCAAATTATGTGTGGACTATTTGTGCCACACTCCAAATTGCAATTTCTCCGAAAAAAACTTTCAACACCAACATTGTTTGGATAACTTGTTCCAAGCTGCTTTTAGCTTTATGGTAAAAAATATTTACTTCGTCCCTATAAGCAATTGACCATAACCCATCCATTTATCCATTTCTTCTCTTTGATCTTGGATCGGAAGGCATTCGGTGAAAGCTAACAGTGCCTGGTCAGTTGCATTGTCCTGCAGTATTTACTGCTGCTACATACTTGACCTCATATATCTCTAATAAATGCTGCAGCACCACCCTCCAGTTACAGTATCATGGTACAAACAGTACAGTACCGATGCGCAACAAACCATGTTCACAGGATCGGGGTCAAGGACACTATCTTTGCAGCAGAGCATGTCAGAAACAAGGCGATCGACATAAATTTTCCACTAACTTCGATGGGTGAGAGATAATCTCTGGGTGGAAGTACAGTACAGGCAAGGTATGGGCGTCTACTAACCCCGGAAAAGACAAACAAAGCACTTTTTTAGTACAAGATCATTAGAGGATCTATGTTCATTCAATAGTAAAAATGGTACTACTAGGCTAGTCTCAGGATCTACGTTCATTCAATTGTAGAACTAGTACAAGGCAAGTGCCACTCACTACAATACAGGGCGGTGTGGAGCTTACAGAGTCTTCACCTGGTTATATGCTACAGGTATTTCCTTGCAAGAGCCCTGACCTTGGTATCAAAATGAGAGGATGTGATGCGAGAACCAGGTAGGTAGAGTGGATTGAGGAAGATCTACATAGCAAAACATGCAAATAGAACTCTGTTACAAAAAAAATAAAAAATAATACTGGAAGCTGGATAGTACGAGCAACCAATCAAATGATGTAGCAGCCAAATTTGATAACGTATATTCTACTGTGAATACGAAATCAAGAAATCATCAATAATAGTTAGCTGATCATAAGTAGAGGACCATGAACTTACATCTCTGTTAAGGGGAAAAAATTGTCGGTAACAGAAAATTGTGTACATACTCCCTCCGTTCCATATTACAAGGCATTTTGGATTTGTCCAAAGCAGTGTTCTAAAAAGCGGTAAGCGGTGTGGTGCGGTTACCCCACCTTGTAGAGCTTATGCAGAAAGCGGCCTTGTAAGCAGTTTTAAAGTTGTATACCGAGGCAGATTATTGACATCTGATCCATCTTTATTTATGGATAATGAACATAGGCTTAAAGGATCAGTAAATAGGCAAGACTCATGAAGAACCCAAGGATGACCAAAATTAAAGTCATTGACTCAATGTAATCAAGCAAAAACGCAAATGCAGTAAATTAGCAGTAAAGAAGTTTTGATTCATACGTTATATATATATTATAGGTTCCAATCTTCTGATCACACCATCATAGTTCATAGAGGATAGAGCAAATAGCAAATACTAATGGCGCCATGGCAGAACACAAAAGGGTACCTAAGCCCTAAGGCCAGTTGCCTACATGGTAAGCAGGCCGCATATCCGAATATGCAGCCCGCCTAACCTTGTAAACCTGTAAATGCACCGCACAGCAATAATCAGCAAGGCCTGATGACCTGTTATGCTTATATGGCTGCACAAGCGGTCCGGATCAAGTTTATAGAAAAATGTAGCTGGATTTTCAGCACAAAACAATGCTATACTATAAAAATATATTCAATGGTGGATTTAATGAAACTAATTTGATGTCATAGCTGTTGCTAAGTTTTTCTATAAACTTGGTAAAACTTGAAAAAAAATTGATTTAGGACAAACCCAAATTGACATACTCCCTCCTTCCCAATTTGACCATCACCTCAATTTGATCATCACCTAAGATTTTTGAGGTTTTCCCAAAATGATCATCATCTAACAAAATGTCTCTTTGTTTATTTGTGCAAAAAGTAATTGTGCATCGTGGAATGTCTTGCATGCACGCATGCAACCAATCAATTAATTTATATTGGTTCAACCCATGCAACATTTAAAGTGTGAATTAATTTTTGTTGGACACGAAGTGATGGAGCACCTTGATCGATGAGGATTAATTTCATAATGATGGATGTCTTTGTGTTCTTGGTCTTGGTGTCATTTGCTTAGAAAATGATCAAATTGGGATGGAGGGAGTAATATGGAACAGAGCGTCTAAAGGTTGTAGTTGGGTATATACCACCAGAAGATTTTAGTTCAATTCTAGATGTCAAAAGCAAATCTGGAGGTTTGTTTTTCTATTGCTTTAATAAGGTAATGGATTTTATCTATAAAGGAATATATAAAATCCTAGGGAACTTTAATAAGATGCAGAAACTTTCAAGGTACTTGTCCAACTGCAAAATAGATAATATATGAAAGGAATATAAGAACGAAGGATAAGTTTTTGCTAGTTTGCATTTGAATGTTGACTCACTATAGCATCTAGTAAATCATGTTATTTCGCATTGCATACAACTAACTAACATGTTACCTTGATGTAGAGTTCGTGAACCTCCTGGAAGAAACTTTTTATTCCATCCTCACTCCTTGAGTCATGAAGTAACATAAATCTAGTATGTGTCGAACAGGAAGTTAAGAAATAACAATACTTCCCCACAAAAAAAAAAGAAATAACAATACGTAGATGATGGAGGAATTGCTAGAAAGATAGCATGGCTAATGGTTATGATCATCATAGGGAATAAAAACAGGTGTGAGAAACAAAAAAAAATCCCTGTTGCGGCACACATTTAATCATTTCCTGGCAGGATTCTTATTAAAATAGTGCTGGTAGAATTATCATTCTCCAAGTTCTCAGATTTCTAGATTCTTCTACTCCCAGTATTGATTCACTAGGTCCATATCTTAATACTAAAAGGATATGACCAGCAGTTACATAAACAGACACCACAAGATCGTCGAATCTGTCTACTGACTTCAGAAACCTGAAAAGGAACGCAGAACATCATGAATGTCTTGTGTGACCAGGATAAACAAGAGTTACAGGAGAAACAAGACGATATCTTTTGTTGCACCAAGCAGAAAAGTGACAGATCAACAGCCACTCACATTGTGTTTGTAGCCCATGCAAGGTCCTGAACAACATCTAATGCAGCGTGCAATATGAACTGGTGCTGATAAGCTTGATCTTCTCTCTGCAGGAGGAAGTAAATTGAAGGGTCACAGTAAAGTAAGAAAACTTTCAGACAATAGGTGCAAGGAAATAAATCCTAGTTCGATAAAAGGCCTTTGGATTTTAAAACTTGAATACTACATATAAAAATTGAATTCTTATTGTCTGAAGCTATGAAAAATGGTGGAGATGAAATATATAGCCATAGATGAACATAGAATGGATATTTCAAGATAGTAAATTGCGCTCGTGGTGCACAAACTTGAGAGCGGAGTTTAATTTGGTGCAACTTGTAAAATGCTCAAAACAGTACCACATTTTGCATGGTGTGCACGAATCAAGTTCACAACAGTCTACTTTGGCTAATGAGAGCATTTTGGCACTGATTAGGATGCTTGCTAACAGTCTTTTTTTTTCATAAAAGAAAAGGAGCCTTTTTTATTTTATCTTCCAACTTAGATCCCTGAGTTGCTCCATGATGCACTTCAATGGTGATTTTTCATTAGTAGGACCTAAATACAAGGTTGCACGCTAACTGGGATGTCGCATTGTCTAATTACCGCACCCTTTGCCCAGTTGGCACCCCAACCAACACTTTAATGCTCTAATTGTGGACCGTGCTGGCCCTGGTTCACATGCACCAGGCTTGAATCAGTTTGAGCATTTTGCAAGTCGTTACACTGAATGATACCCACCTCGCAAATTCATGCATCATGAGTGCAATTTACCCTTTCAAAAATCAATTCTGGAATAGGATTACAAGAAAACAAGGCTGAGGTTTGTTTCCCTCAGTAGGACTATCTACAAGGAAGAGCAAATGCAAGAGAGGCATGTCTTAGGAAGAACACACGGCAAGTGATGTAAGAAGCCTCAGTTCCTTAAGAAAAATAATGTGAAAGAAATTCCAACATAACGTTTCAAGTTCAAACAAATAAGATATGAAATTGAACTATCACTAACAGTTGACATTTCATATGCTAAGGGGCAAAATAAGGTTTTTATGCAGAATAATAAAATGTACCAAAACATTTATATATAGTGGTATATACATATATGTATACATTGTTGGTCATCTGTTGTTAAATATGACATGGAATGCATTTTCCATGAAGATAAATGGATAGAGGAACAAAACTACACAACAAAGCATGATATCAGTGCACTGACGCTTGGAATATGTTACATCAACAAAGCACATTGTAATACAATTAGATAAAAATACTATGATGTATGACATGTATCCACATTGAACATAGCACTAATTACTACGGGGGATGTACTGAAAGAACCATACCTTGGGAGCAGATCCAACTTCAGCCTCGTAGATTGGAATATCATTTTTACTCACAATCACAAAGCATGCTGTGCTCGCCATCTCTGCTAGTAAGATTGAATTTATTGGTCTCAACTCTCAAGACAGTTTGAATTGTGCACCCACGAGGTATGAAACATTAACAGTACATGATTCATAGATTTTCATAAGCATGAGACAGGATACTAGACTTCACCAATGGCCACCCTAATAGCTATGAATGGTAAAATGGATTAAGTATCGCACAGCATAGCACAAACACAAAAGATGACAGAGCATAGTTTTATTCCGATTAAAACTACGACGATGACAGAGCATAGTTTTATTCCGATTAAAACTACGACCTCTGACCTCTCCACTAATAATTCTAAAAAATAAGTTCTATCCACTTAAAAGCATTTGGTATTTTAGTTTAGAGGAACAGGGCTATGAGCAACAATGGCGAAGAAGGTAACATAGCTTTGCCCAGATCTAAAAAGGGCGTTGACTGAAAATCTGTCCCAACAACAAATATGGCACAATTCCTGTTCTGCAAAAGCACCTGAGGTTATTGATAACCCTAGTAAAAAGAGGACTCAGTATATGTGATGCACTTTCGTTTGCCGATTTATCTTAGACCGAGGACTGGCCATTCTTCCACGCTGACCTCATTGGTCCATTCTACAGCAAACAACAATGCATCTAGTTCGACAAAAGGTAAGAAACCCTCCCAAGCTAACATCCACCTTCTAAAGATCTCAAGAGTTCTCCAATGGGATAAAAACACCAATACCGCGGACCTAACGTGAAGCATGGGGTTCATCTGATCCCCAACACTTATTTTTTGGCAACAAAACACAAATACTCCCGCCACGCATCAACGAAATCACACCCAAAAAAAAAGAACTGTATGNGGGGGGGGGGGGGGGGGGGGGGGGGGAATCAACCCAAAATCAGGATGGATCTCCTATCTAGGCAGCTTATGAAGTAGCGTGGAGGAAGAAGGGTCAAGAGAGGGGGAACGACCTCCTTCAATTCGATTCGAGGTGAGACGGAGACCAGCCGCATAGACCGCCCGAATCTGCGCGTCAGCCCTGCGCGAGAGTAGGCCGCGGGTGGGGAGGGGGACCGCCGATCAACCCAGGATCGACCTGCTCGCCGGCCGCGCGCGCGACGGAGGCTTGGCGGGGACGAAGGCCGGCCGTGCCGCCGGCGCAGATGGGGAGTAACACACAACTCCGATGAGAGGAAGAGGAGATCGGGAGAATTTTGAGGCAATCCGTTCGTTATAAATCTGAAAGTTTTGGAGGCAAAAAACTTACGCAAGTTTTCTAGCAGTTCCATTTTAGAAAACCACCTTTAAGTTGCATAAAACCACATGAAATTATAACGTATGTGGCTTATAATCACATATTTTATGATCTAAATGTTTCATAAAACCTTACCTTTATTGAAGTCTTGATTAATTTCACCATATTTGAAACAAAATTTTCAAAACAGTGAAGAGTTAACTTATCAACTTTAGACAAGAACTTAACAATTAAAATTTTCATCTACACGCGAAATGAACGTAGTTCAACCGGTTAGGTTCCTTGTGGCAGAACTAGTCCATTCAGGTTCAAATCCTAGATTTGACACCAGTATTTGCACGGGGTTTAAATCTTAGATTTGACATAGAAACTCGTATTTATGGCTAATTATTCTTTTAGTAGTATGAGTATCCCACGACAGCGAGGTGCCCAAAAGTTGTCTAGTCTTCTGTAGGTGCTTGTAGGTGCTCCTAAGGATAGGGTGAGTGAGCGCCTATGTTTGTCTTATGTTTCTAAAAATAATCATCTACGCTCTATGTTTTAGAATTTTAAGTAAATTCGTGCTCAACATGCATGAAGGTTTGGTTTTGTGAAACTTTAGAATCATTATATTTAGGTTGTGTGCCACATGTCATAATACCCATGATTTTTTGCAATTTGACCATGAAACATGAGATTTTCTAAAATTTAGTCTTTCTTTTTACTCGTAATTAAAATTCTTAACCGCCCTACAGCACTACTAAATTTATTCAATCAGAATTTTAATACAGTCACTCTCAAAATAATATTTAGGTTAAAAACATAAAAAAATATTTTTGTGAGGTTATTTTTCTTGATTTATTTATAATATTGTAATTTTTTTGCTATTACTGTTATGTTTTAATAGAATAATATTACTTAAAGTTGCATAACAAAAAGAAAATAAAAATTAATAGTGTAATATATTTACATAGGAGCCTCTCATCGTTTGCTCAAGGGCTGATAAAACCGTGAAAAAATGAATGAAGCAGCCAAATATAATTTATAGATAAAACTTTTAAAGATGTATTCTTAGCAATTGAAAAGCCCATGTTAAAAATAAACTATCAAAAAAATTATCAAAATCATCTCTAAAATTAACTTCCAAACTTTTAAATTTTGCATGCGGCCTATGGTTGATAATCCAACGAGTAAATGATGGAACTGATATATTTTTGTTTTGTGTTTGGAAATGTTGTTGACAAGTTAACTTGAATATTCATTACTATCTTAAGTTTTAATTTGTTTATGATTGCTAGAAATAAGAGGTTGTTAACAGCAAAATTTGGTAAGGATATATTAAGATAAAATAAGATTGAGCTAGATCCGAGGCGGATTTGAAGGGATAAGGTTGTTTCCAATAATAGGATAGCACATCAGCTAGAAACCGTACGACCGATACAGAATCGGACTCGGTTAGCCGATACGGGCAACTTGAGTTTGTGTCAGGGTCAGAGAAGGACTTGAAGATGTTACCGATCAAGGATTGAGTCCGAAATAGACAGTTGTATCTACTAATTAGGAATAAGAGTTAGTTATTTTCTTTTACAATTTCATGGTAAGAGTCCACCTAGAACTTGTTTGTTTAGGCAAGTTTTGAGTAGTGTCCAACATGGACAAGGCTTGTAAGTTCGGGTATAAATATATGCCTAGGGTCTTGTAAGAAAAACAATAACAGTTTAATACACTCTTGGTGCATCGCCACAATTTTACTTTACTTCTCAACGAGTTTTTGTTTCGAGTTGGGCTGCATTGATTTTGATATCCAATTAAAGGTATGGCTTGTCACAGCAGCTTGTATCGGCGGATTAGCGCATCACTTTAGATGTTCTAATCTATCTTGTGTAACTACTAGTTATCATATAACTTAGTTAATCTAAATTGATGGCTTGATTTACCTATATCGGCCAAGCCTTACCTAAGGTTTTGCTGGTATCGGCTAAATCGTCCCATTGGCTTAGATTAGCTAAGCTATCCACCACCCTGAAAATCAATCAAAAGCTTGATTTGTTTAAGCTCTATACTTCTTTTCATACTTTGTGCTGCATCAACCCTAGTCATGCTTAGAATCATAGAAACTAACCTGCTTCTTGATTGCCAATAAGGGTAGAATTGGGGTTTCAGCCAATCTTACCTGATATAACTGTTTAACTTTATTTAGATTCCTTTAATCATGCTTTTCATGTTATAACTACCCCTTATATAAGGATATCACACTATTTAAATATAACAAGTTTACTCTTAATATATTTACTTAGATTGATGTTCTTGTATAAGGCTGTATCGGAGTATTAGCCGATACGGTATCTATTTTCAACCTAAGTATGGTGTTGTCGGCTATGACTTAATCATATATATTCTTTATCTATGGATTACCTGTTTGATTAGATCTACAGCCGATGGAACATATTTTAGGCTTGCCTAATTTTGTCAATCGTACACCTTATGGCCGATTCGGTCAGATCGCATCGGCTAGGTTTATATGATACGTCATTGGCACTTCGGCCGATCGGCTATCGTCGACTTAACTTGTTTTATTATATATCTCACTGGTTGCAGGATCAAACCAACTGGTATGCCCTGAACTCAAACACAAGATTTGGACCTGCACTGGAGCTAAGCAGAACTCCCAGGCCGCCGTGTTTTCGCATCAACAGAGGTGTACAGTTGTCGATTCTGAATATCGGCAATAATACTTATGGGGTAAATAAGATCATAGAGAGAGATGGTGATATGGAGTTTATATTGGTTCAAGCCCTCGGCAAGAGGTAATACCTTAGTCCAGTTGAGTAGATTAGATCTGTGTAGGGGTTTGCGATACGGGGTAGGAACTAGCACGTAGCGATCATCTCGTTCTAGGGTTTTTGGTTTCCCTTATATAGGGGTAGAGAACCAACTATGGATGGGTATATAGATATCTTGATATTAGAGTACCAACCATCTATTTACATGGGATAAGATTTATATCCTTATCTTGAATTCCTTTTTTAATTACAAGTTAGCCGGATAGACCATGGGCCTATCCTACATTGGGCCTGACTACGAAGGCCCAAAGTTACAAACCCGAGTACCACGTATCCCACAATAGTCCATTTGTTTAAATCCAAATGACAAATGTGTCACTTATAGATATTATCAACCTGTGGCAGATTTAGGTGTTATATGAGATACACAACTATAAACCGATAAAATCTGTAGTGGTTAGAATGAGTTTTATCGGATATGACCATTTTCTTGAAGCTGAAAGATCAAGTCCTCTAACCTTGCGTTAGGAGGAGTTTTGGTGATTAATGACAACGGTTGTTGAAACTAATCTTTGCTATGAGTTTGAGATGATAGGTTATATTCCGGCATCAAGCAAGACGGTGAAGCGCAAGCGACGCTCAGCTACGATGTACCATGCGGTGGTGAAGGACAAGCAAGGGGCTTGGCGCCGACGAACCAAAACCGGTGGTGAAGGGCGAGTGAAGACTTTGTCGTGATGGACCGTGCAAAACCATTTGAAGATATGGATTATCTGCATCAATCATTTGAGAAATGGAAGATAAAATGTCAAAGATCAATAAGATGTGATTTGTTAGTAATCAAGAAGAACATCGATCAAGGCAAATGTGTAATTGATTTAGGACTAATGTGCTTATTAAGTTGTAGGAGGATAGTCCCGATGATGAAACGACTTTGTCATTGGTAACCATCCAAGTGAAGAGAGAAAATGGTGTGAGCTCTCTCCTTCTCTCTCTTAAATCCCCTTTGTTCCTTGTGACTCGGATCTTTGTGGATGTGGATTTGGAGTTTGGGAGCCTAGTGTGTGTTTCTCTCGATATTGAGCACTAGGGTTTTTTCCAAGAGTTGTGTGGTATTTATTACTCTTGGAGGTTGAGGACTCCTAGACGGCTAGGTGACGCTCTTGGTCCACCGATCTACTTGTGGTTGACCAAGAGAGGTTTCTGAAGGCTGGATCTCGCCTCGCCAAGGAAAGAGATACCCTTAGTAGAAGGAGGAGTGCATTTGTGTAACCTCACGAGGATAGGGTTAAAAAATACCTGGCTCTTTGTAAGCTCCTCAACGGAGACTAGAGTCCCTTCAAGGATTTGAACTCCGGGGAATACATCGTCGCGTAAATCTCGGTGATATCCTTCCTCTCTTTACCTTCTTGTTGCAATGCTTTGTGCCGCACTAATCTAGTTGTTGTTTGTGCCTATCTACTTGTATGTGAGGTGGATCTACAACTTTTAGGTTGTTGTTTGCTTGTGTTGTTGCTCTGCAGGTCAGATAGTCCGATCTCAGTTCAAACAATCTGATGTACATCAAATTGTCCGACCCGGTATCGGACAATCCGACCCTGTTTTGTTTTAGCTTCCGCATTTCATTTTAAATTGCCTATTCACCTCCCTTTAGGTAACATCAAGGTCCTTTCAAAAGCAAAGTTAAATGATCACTTGATTCTTAAAAAATACATTATTTTAGAAAGGAATGGGTAGCTAATTTTCGGTGCACAACAATTATAATCACAATTGAAACATATACACCTAAACACCCAAAAGGCAACCATAGAATTTAACTATTTCCATCCATACGTTACGCATATAGGCTTAAGTTTTTATGTCGTTAAGAGAGCATCTCTAGCCAAACGGCCCTCTATCTTACGCCGCGTAGCTATGCTAGTAGCGGCAGCGAGGACGTGGCTCCCTCGGCTCAACTCGATCTGGCTTCTCGTCGACGAGTAGAGGTAGGGCGTGGCAGTGCAACCTCGCCCCCAAGTGTCCCGCTAATCCTCTATCCCACCGCTTCCCGAGCAGCTAAGCATGACACAGCGGTAGCCTTTATCGTCACTTGTAGTTGGTAGCAGTGATTTGTCTCTATTTGTAATGCACTAAAATATATTTTCTTCCTTTGAAAAATAGAGATTTTATATCTATTTATTTGTAGGGAATGAGATTTAGGGGACCTAATGCATAGTGAAGAGTAGTGGATGATTTTATATAAGAAAGTATAGTCTATGGATTTTAGGAACCTATTACTAGAAATACTGCTAGCACCAACTTTCAACCTTCGTAGCTGTTTGTGTCAATTGTATTGCACATGTCTTTGTTGATGCAAACAACTACAAATATACACATGGGTGTCAACCCAAATTTTTTTCTAACACAACAAATCATGTATGCCATTCACTCAAAATTCGTAGCTTTGTGCACATTAGTAGTTTACAACTAAGTAGAGGTAGTTATTGTTGCTGTTTATGTTTGGTTTTATCTTAAAAATAAAATGTTGTAAATCATAAAGTAACTTTGAACAATTTTGAGACAACATCACTAATGGCTTAAGGTTTTAATGCTTGAGCTAGCATCACCCTTGTGACGACCTAGCATGTGTAACTTTTTTCAGCGAAAAATTCCTTATGTATCCCATCAAAACTTATAATTTTTGTGTATATTAATTAACTTATAGCTCAATACTTATCATTGTTAAATGCATGATTGAATTACCTTAATAAACATTTAAACTATAGTCTATAAAACAACTTAGAGCAAACAAGACATTAGCATCATTGGTTGGAAGGTATCATACCTCACTCTATTCTTGGCTTTCTGAGCTACCGCACAGACCAAGAAAACCAAAACCATCACCCCCATAAACAAAAGAGAACAGCATTCAAAAAAAATTTCATTTTCTTAGCTAGCTTAGCCAAACATGCCAACCGATATCAATCCAAGATGAGTAAAGCTATTTTTCTTAACACAACAAGATCATGTATGGCATTCACTTAAAACTCGTAGATTTGCGTAAATTAATTAAATTACATGTAAGCGCCAAATATTGTTAGTGTTTATGTTTAGATTTACCTTAATAAAATGCTATAGACAATAAAGCTACTTGAACAAGTTGGCTCAAGGTTTTAATGCTTGAGCTAGCACCAACCTTATAATGACTTAGCATATGTAACTTGAAAAATTTCCTTATGTATCCAATCAAAACTTGTAATTTTGTGTATATTAATTAACTTTTAACTCAGTACTTATCATTGTTACATTGCATGCTTGAATTACCTTAATAAACATTTAACCTATAGTTTGTACAATAATTTAGAGTGTCGGTGACAGGGGACCGGGGGTCTCATGGCCAGAGGTTTGGGCGGCCGCAGTCATCCACGTGGCCCGTCCCCCCGGGGGGTCGGGCCCGAGGGTGACGTGGCGGCTCCCCCCTCTGTCTCCCCGCGGGGTCGGGCCGCCCCTGTTTCGGCCCCGAGGGCTGGGGCGCCCCGACCCTCTGTGATCTCGGCGCTTCATGTGCGGGTTAGGTGAGCGCAGCAGGGCTCACCTAACCGCATTTATGGCGGTTCAGACGAGCGCACTACACCGTATTTAATGCGGTGCAGTGCATGCCTGTCCGGTCCGTGACCGGTCGCGGTGTGTGACCGGTCACAGACCGGTCAGATCGCGGGTTAGGTGGCGACAGGCGGCCTGCGGCACGCCTCGCCCCGTCCCGTCAGAATGATGAGAGCCCCTTGTCTCTCGCCCCTAGCCGGAGCTGGCGTGCTAACTCCTGGAGTTGGTATGTCAGTCCCGGTCAGATCCATTCCAGATTTCGGCGTGGGCGTGGCGAGGAAGTCGCCCGCCATTTAATGAAGGTTGAAACGGGCGTTCCCCGGATGAGCCGGCTGGCTGAGCAGAGGCGTGACGCGGCGTCTGTCAGAGGTCACTTCCGGCAGTAGGACAACCCTATTTGTAAAAGAATGTTTTCTTTCTTAGGCAACTAGAGGCCCGTGTGGTAACCCCTTGCCATATAAAAGGAGGCCCATGCCTAGGAGAAGAAGAGAAAAAAAAAAGGGATCGGATCGGACTCCGGCCGATACACTCTAGAGGCCGAACTCTTTTTGTATGGTTGGGGACTTCCAGATCCACCAGAACACAGGAGTAGGGTGTTACGCTTCTCAGCGGCCCGAACCTGTCTACGTCGCCCGTGTTTTGTGCGTTTCCTCTCTCGCTGACGTTCCTCAGATCGAGGGCGAAGAACCTCACCTAGCGCCCCCGGCCGAACTGACAAAGGGAGGCCCGTACGGTCTCCCGGTGAGGAACTCCACGCTCCGTCATAGAGCAAACCAGGCATTAGCATCACTAGTTGGAAAATACTAACCTCACTATATTCCTGGCTTTCCCACTTGCCACGCAGACCAAGGAAACCAAAACCATCACCCCCATAAAAAAGAGAAAAAACATTAAAAAATTTCATTTTCTTAGCTAGCTTAGCCAAACATGTCAACTGGTATCAATCCAAGATAAGTAATCCTATGTTTTTTTAACAACACACTCGTATATCATTCACTTAAAATTTGTAGATTTATAAAAATCAATTAAATTACATGTAAACGTCAATTATTGTTACCATTTATGTTTAGATTTACCTTAATAAAATGCTATAGACCATTAAGTACCTTTGAACAAGTAAGACAACATCACTAATGGCTTAATGATTTAATGCTTGAGCTAGCACCAACCTCGTGACAACTCTAACTTTTTTCTCAAGGCAAAAATTGCAAACATGTTCAATCAAAATTCTTAGTTTATGCATATTAATTAATTTATATCTAAGTATCTATCGTTATTACTGTATTACACAACTGAATATATCTTAATAAAGCTTATAACCCGTAATCTGTAGAGCAACTTTGAATAAATCATGTATTTATGGGTGTTTGGCACAACTCCAAATTCAAGATTTTTTGGTGTTGGATATTTCTAGCTTCACAAATTCAGAGATCTAGATTTATAATTATATTGATAATATTTAGATAAATTATTTTATTTTTATTTTAGATAAAATATAAAATTTTAAACCACTATAATTTAATATAAAAATTTTAAATCCATGATATAAGATCTGAAACTATTTCAAATAAAGCCTTGGCATCGCTGGAACCATGTATTAGCATCGCTGGTTGGAAAGCATCAGCAGCAGCCTCCTCACCTCACGTCCTCACCAAAGCCTCTGTTCCTGGCTTCCTGCCTGCCGCAGGACCAAGGAAAACCAAAACCATCACCCCCCAGAAAAAAAGAGAGAAAAGCATCCGAAAAAACAATCAGAGAGCGGAAAAAAAAAATCCCCAATCCTCCATGAAGCCCACCACTCCCTCCCCTTCCGCCGCGGCGGCGGCGGCGGCGGCCACCGACGACCCTTCCCCGTCGCCGTCCGACTCCCCGTCGGCCACGTTCTCCGTCGAGCGCCGTGGCGACGCCTCCGCTTCCTGCCGATGGACGCTCCCGGACTTCCCCTGCACCCGCGCCCGCACCTTCTACAGCCGCTACTTCGAAGTCGGCGGCTTCGACTGCCGCCTCCTCCTCTACCCGCGCGGCGACTCGCAGGCGCTCCCGGGCTACCTCTCCCTCTACCTCCAGGTGCTCGACCCCAAAACCCCGACGTCGTCGTCGTCCGCCACCACCACCTCCTCCTCCTCGAAATGGGAGTGCTTCCTCAGCTACCGCCTCTCCGTCGCCCACCCCACCGATCCCTCCAAGTCCCTGGCGCGCGATTCATGGCACCGCTTCTCCTCCAAGAAGCGGTCGCACGGCTGGTGCGACTTCGCGCCGTCCACCGCCGCCGCCTACCTCTTCCCGCCGCACGACTCCCTCGTCATCGCCGCCGACATATCGGTGCTCTCCGAGGCCGCCTCGTTTGCCGAGGCCGACGGCCGCTTCACCTGGAAAGTGCTCAACTTCGGCACCTTCCGGGAGATGGTCCGCACGCAGAAGATCATGAGCCCTGCGTTCTTCCCGACGGCCAATGCCGGTGGGAGTGACTGCGGGCTCCGGATTAGTGTCTATCAGAGTAATGTATCTGGCGCGGACCATTTGTCGGTGTGTCTGGAGAGCAAGGAGCCCCTGGTGCAGGCAACATCAGGGTCCTCGGCGTCAGCATTGCCGTCGAGTGGCGGTGGCAGTGGCGTGCCCGATGGTGACCGTGGGTGCTGGTGTCTTTTTCGTGTTTCAATCCTCAATCAGAGGCTGGGTGGGAGTCACATCCACAAAGACTCGTATGGCCGGTTTGGGGCTGACAATGCCAGCCTTGGGTGGGGAGATTACATAAAAATGGATGATTTTTTGGCTGCTGATGGAGGGTACCTGCTTGACGGTGCTGTGGTGTTTAGCGCTTCAGTGCATGTGATCAAGGAGTCAAACTCGTTCACTCGTAGCTTACCGATGATAGCAGGCATGAGTGGTGCTGGTAGTGGACGAGCTGGGGCTAGAAAGTCGGATGGACACTTTGGAAAGTTTGTGTGGAGGATTGAGAACTTCACAAGATTGAAGGAGCTGCTCAAGAAGCGAAAGATCACGGGTCTGTGCATCAAAAGCAGAAAGTTTCAGGTCGGGAATCGAGACTGCCGCCTTATTGTGTATCCACGGGGTAAGCATTCTAGCAGTTTTTCTCTCCATATTCATCTGGTAGTTTGCAAGATCAACTTTGTGGATTTCTGCTACGTAAGTACATATACTGCTTATAGAGGCTAAACTTTGGTAACAAACACAGGCATACACATCACACAGCTGATTGATTTAATCAGAACTATAACATAGCTAAATGTGTGGGTGCTTTTAACTGTTTGAAAATTTTGGAATCAAGGTTAAGTGGCCTTTGTAAATTGGAACCTGGAAATGGAAATGAGGGAAATCCAAAAAGATTTTTAAAAATATTTAGAAACTAGTGTAGTTACTGGCTAGAATTGGTTTGTTGCACAAATCGTGCCAATTCTCCTCTCTTAGATGCAGCATATGACCATTTGAACTCATCTGAACTGGTCCCAACATATGGGCTTGTGAATAACAAGCACACTTGTTTTGTTAAGTAGGCTCTACATCTTTCTTTCAAAGAAATATCCTGTCTGTCTCTCATCTTGACCATCCTAGTACTTATTTTTAAAAACCATAGATGCCACAATTTTTTACCCTATTTATTGAGTTATTTGCAAATGTATGGCTTCATTGCAATCTAATCGTTGTCACTTTCCTTTCAAGTAGTCGTTGAGTATGATTTACTTGTTAGAGTTATGTAACTGTATACTTTAAGAATGCCAATACTTATCCTGTCGGTTGGTTCTCTTAACATTTCTGCAATCAGGGCAGTCCCAACCGCCATGCAACCTGTCAGTGTTTTTAGAAGTGACAGATCCCCGGAATAACAGTGAATGGAGCTGCTTTGTGAGCCATAGATTGTCTGTCATCAATCAGAAATTAGAGGAGAGGACAATAATGAAAGAATCTCAGAATCGTTACTCTAAGTCAGCAAAGGATTGGGGATGGCGTGAATTCGTGACATTAACTGTCCTATTCGATCAGGATGCTGGTTTTCTTGTACAGGACACTGTTGTCTTTGCTGCCGAGGTTCTCATTCTGAAGGAAACTGCAACTATTCAAGAGCTTAGTGACGAAGATTCTGAAGCATGCAGTTCAGGCTCTGGATGTCAGATTGATTCTTTGCCAAAACATCCATCATTCATGTGGAAGGTGGAAAATTTCTTATCCTTCAAGGATATTATGGAGACAAGAAAGATTTTTAGTAAATATTTCCAGGCTGGTGGTTGTGAGTTGCGTATAGGTAAAGGAAGTTACTTTTCATGCCTTGTACCATACATTTCTTGCATTTTGTGCTTACCTTATCACAATTTGCAGGTGTATATGAGTCGTTTGATACGATCTGCATATACCTGGAAAGTGACCAGCCATCTGGGTTTGATCCTGATAAGAACTATTGGGTACACTACAAGATGGCTATAATTAACCAGAAGAATGCTGCAAAAACGGTGTGTAAGGAATCATCGATCTGCACAAAAACATGGAACAATTCAGTTCTTCAGTTCATGAAGGTCTCAGACCTGCTGGACACTGAAGCTGGTTTTCTTGTCCGGGACACTGTTGTTTTTGTTTGTGAAATCATAGACTGCTGTCCATGGTTTGATTTCTCTGATCTTGAGGTGAGATTAGATTTTCTGTTTTTCATGTGGCTTGTTCATTTTTGCTTGCTGTGCTGGGTTGGGGGAAATATTGATGATAGTCATGATACTATTATAGTTACGCCAAATACATCCAAATTGCATTCATGTTTTATAGCATGCATGCTTCTAACCAAATGTTGTTGCAGTACAGTAAAATCCAATTGTTCATATTGAATGTGATTATGCACCTTGACATTTGATATAACATATAAGATTTAGTACAGAAATCAAAAGAATAATTGATTGAAAAAGCCCAGGGTACTCATATATTTGGTGATTTGGGTCATATTGGATTAGTTTACTTTTGGAATGTTTGGGAGTATAGTGACACAAGTCTTAGCGACACTAACACACCTTTTCTGTATAGTATAGCCCAGATTAGTAAATCACAGGGATTGCACAAGCTGCACATATATTTTTTAATTTAGTGGATACATTATGATAAGAGAATAATGATGGAAGTTGGCAACATCTAACAACTATAGTGCTCATTTTTTTGTGACAGGAATCATATATAGACATAGGCTATAATTTGAACTTCTGTGAAGAACTAGTGCTATATGATTTGATAATTAGGTGTTCTTATTTAGTTGGAACAACATACAACTACAAAGGTGCATAGCTGAAATGTTCTTTTAAGCATTTTTACAGAAAACAATAAATTGCAACACTGGTCAGATTGAATATTGTGTCCATTTTCCAAAGATAACTGGAGGTACAACAATGGCTTTGCAATGTTCATCCTTCTATATGTACATTCTTCATTAAACTACCCAAAAATCCTAGGAACTCAAAAAAATGATTTCCTCAAATCCATTGTAGACAACAGGACTAAAGCACGACAATATTCCATGCCAATGGATTTCAAAGTCTGGTGGCATTACTGGAATGCCAATTTCAAAGTCCTTAAGAAGATGCCAGGTTCTGGGGCACTATTAATCAATATTCACTAGATTTAAGGACATAAGCATGAGTAGCAGTCCAGGTGTTCTTCTATTCGTTCTCCTGTATTCGGGTGGTAGCATAACATTATGGCCTTCTAGTCTTTTCCTATACTGTAGTATTCTGCTTGGATAACTGTTGCTGTTCATGCCTGGTAGAAAAGCTCTTTGCATCTCTTATAGTAGTCACACAATTGCAGGTTTTGGCTTCAGATGATGACCAGGATGATTTGTCAACAGATCCTGATGACTTTATTGAGTCTGAAGACAGTGAGGATATGAGTGGTGACGAGGAAGATATGTTCCGAAACCTCTTCTCGAGAGCTGGGTTTTCTCTTACATATGGTGACAACTATACTCAGCCGCAGGTTACTTTAAGAGAGAAAATTCTAACAGATGCTAGTGCAATTGCTGGATTTCTTACGGGCCTGCGTGTTTACCTGGATAACCCAGCAAAAGTAAAGCGCATGCTACTTCCTACCAAAGTATCCACCAGGGCTGGTGGAAAGAAAGATGTTTCAAAGTGCGACTCGAGTTCCACAAGCCTCATCAGTTTGCTGATGGGAGTTAGTGTCTTGAAGCAGGCTATCATAGACTTGCTTCTTGATATAATGGTTGAGTGCTGCCAACCTTCAGAGGAAAGACCGTCATATGTCTCATCCTCAGCAAGTTCCAAAACTTCTCCTGACTCGAATGGGGCTAGCTCTCCACCAGAGCTCAATGTTGAAGGTGAACTAACAGAATGTGCATGCAGTAATAAGTATGAAAGGCTGAAACCTGGCAGTGATGATATCCAGCATAGGCTTTCTGTACAAAACACAGATAAGTGTACAAATGATATTCCTGCCAGAGTTTTAGAACAGTCCTGTTCTCCCCCTGAAGTATCTGGTGCTGATTTGCTAGAAGATGAAGGTTCTGACCAGGCTTCTGGGGTATGACTTAAAGTTTCCTATTATGGTCAGCTTCTTTTTCATCTTTCTTCTTTGATAACAATGATAAGTTACTCTGCTGGAAATTTTTTTTCAGACAAAATGGCCAGAGCAATCAGAGGAGCTGTTAGGACTAATAGTTAGTTCATTGAGGGCACTGGACAGTGCTGTCCCACATGGGTGCCCTGAACCAAGAAGACGACTTCAGTCTGTCCAGAAAATTGCAGTTGTACTAGAGAAAGCTCCAAAGAAGCTTCAGCCAGATTTGGTTGCCCTTGTCCCAAAGTTGGTTGATAGTTCAGAACACTCTCTTGCCGCATGTGCACTGTTAGATCATCTTCAAAAGCCAGATACCGAGCCTTCGTTGAGGTTACCGGTAAGATTTCCTACTTGTCACTGTGAAAAAAAAAGATGTATTTACATTGTTTTTATTAACTAATGGACACATTTCTGCATTTGTGTTTCTATATTGTGACTACAATGTATCAGTATATAAGGTTAGCTTATATAGTAGGCCAGTAATGATTAAACATGCACATGAACACTGATACCTAATGTGGTTCTTTTTCTTTAACATCACAGGTTTTTAATGCGCTATCTGAGCTAGAATTTGATTGTGATATCTGGAAACGAGCATCTTTTCATGCACTCGAATTGTTGTCTGATTCAAATGATGAGCCACTTGTAGAAGCCATTACATATGTTCTCAAGGCAGCATCACAATGCCAGCATATTGCTCAAGCTGTATGTTTACCATCCAAGATTATGTTACTTTCCTATTTTTTAAAATTATCTTCTCACTTTTCTTATTAAGTGTGCCTTTATTGTTCTCCATAGGCTAGAGCTGTCCGATGGAGACTAAAAGATCTGGGTACCGAAGTTCCATTCTGTGTGCTTGATTTCTTGTCTAAAACAGTGCATAGCTGGTCAGATGTAGCTGATGCTTTGTTGAAGGATATTGATTCTGACTGTGAGCCTGATAGCAGTTGCCTCCCACTGTCCTGTAGTACTAGTAGTACAGACGAGTTTTCAGCTGAAGGAATGCATTCTTTGCAAGGTCAAGCTGTACATGGAAAAGATCATCTATCAGATGTTTTTATACTGATAGAAATGCTGTCGATACCCAGATTATTTGTTGAAGTTTCACAGGTTTTGCAGAGGGCTTTATTGCAAGGAGCCTTTGGGCTGCAATTAGTAGCCATGGTGTTGGAAAGAAGGCATTCTCACAGGTTAAGTCTAAAGCCTAGGACTGGGACTGTGGTGAATGATTCACAGAACAAGCAAGTTCTGTTAGACGGGCAGTTTGAACATTCGCCTGTCCAAGAAGATGATTTCACTTCAGTCCTTGCGCTTGGTGAGGTATTATCTCTATCTACAGAAACCAGGGTTCAAGATTTTTTGCGGATGCTTTATGCTATCATTTTTAAGATATATACTGAGGATCATTATAGATATAGAATTCTGAAGGGTCTTGTTGAACGAGCAACAAATACTTCAGATAGCTGCCGAGCAGTTGACATAGATATGGATGTCTTGGTATTTCTTGTTAAGGAGGAATTTGGAATTGCTAGACCTGTTTTGAACATGTTGCGTGAGGTTGCTGAAGTTGCTCAAGCTGATCGTGCAAATCTTTGGCACCAAATATGTGCTACTGAAGATGAGAATATGCGTTTGCGAGAAGACATGGATATGGAACAAACAAAATTCACTAAGGAAAAAGATGTGTTAATGCAACAACTAACTGAGTCAGAGGCAGCTAATGCGCATCTAAGGGTATTTCCTTGTTATTCAGCTGTTTGGCCGGATTATTGTTATCTATTTCTAGCTTAACCTTTTTCTTCTAATTTTCTTGTTATTGTAGTCTGAGCTAAAAGCTGAGAAGGATCGTTTTGTTCGGGAGAAGAAGGAACTTTCTGAGCAGATGCTGGAGATGGAGAATCAGTTGGAATGGGTACGATCAGAAAAAGATGAGCAAATTGTAAAGCTAACTGCTGATAAGAAGAATCTTCATGATCGTCTTCATGAAGCAGAGACACAACTATCCCAGTTCAAAGCATGGAAACGTGAGGAACTAAAGGTTAGAGTTACCATAAAGACAGCATGCAATACTTGTTCGCGAGCAAAATGAACTGTGCACTTCTGCAGTTCTAGTGTTCATTTCTGTTGTTAGATGCTCTCTCTGTTCCGTATTGCAAGTCATTCTAGTTTTTTCCTAAGTCAAACTTCTCTAATTTTGACTGAGTTCATAGAAAAATGCACCAACATCTGCAATAACAAATAAGTGCACTATCAAGACATATTTATTGGTGTATTTAATGAAACTAATTTGATGTTGTAAATGTTGATGCATTTTAACTTTGTCAAAGTTTTGACTTAGGACAAAACTAAAATGACTTGCAATATGGAACGAATGGAGTACCTTGAAATGATGCTAACTCTTTACAAAATCTGTCTTATCCATACTGAATCCTGTCTTTTGTTCTGCACTTCAATACTATTATAGATATATGTCACTTGTTATTCTCAACAAGCCTATGAAACCTTGGTCATCTATATTATGCGAATACACTTTCTGGTTAATTTGGCATGCTCTTTTCAGAAGTTGTGGATCCACACCTTTACTTCTGGCACTTCCTACCTGCAATCTATAGTTGCCACGAATCAAGATCCATACATTGATTTTTAACAATTCTTTCATGGCCACTGCAGCACCACACATTTCATGTCAAAGTTTGGAACTAGCACCTAGTATCATAAGAATGTGATTCCAGCATGCCTTGAGGAGCAACCGATACCACTACACCGCCTGCAGGATTATTCATGCATGATAAATTGCAAGTGCATGTTTTTTGGATATGAAAATCATACGGAGCAAGCCATTTTGGCTTATTTTTTTGTGTTATAATTACCTTACATGTTACTATTGAAGTTTTAGTGACATCAACTACATCAATGTTTTCCCATTAACATACAACTTATGTTTTTGCATGCTACAGAAAATAACCAAGGAGAAGAATGCTTTGGCAGAGAGGCTTAAGGGTGCTGAAGCTTCAAGGAAAAGGGTTGATGATGAATTCAAACGGTTTGTTGCTGAAGCACAGACTCGTGAAGAGATTCGGAAATCACTTGAGGGCGAAGTAAGAAGGCTGACTCAGACAGTTGGACAAACCGAGGGAGAAAAGAAAGAAAAAGAAGACCAAATTACTCGTTGCGAAGCTTACATAGATGGAATGGAGTCAAAACTACAAGTTTGCCAGGTCTTCCACCTTGCTAACTTTTTACCTTGCCAAAATAACTAATAGTCCTAATATTAATTATAGAATTATTTTTAAATTTCTTCTTGTGCGAATCAAAATGCCAAAGACTAATATTAATTACAGAATTATTTTTCAATTCCTTGGGAGAGGAAGATACCAAAGACACCCTTTATCTTTCTAGTAGAAAACTCCTTATGGCGCAGAGTTGGTTTGCACTTATTAAAATTAGTCATTAAAATAAAGTAATGTGTAGAGCAGCAACTAAGTAATAGCCTTAATGTCTAATTCTAGTTTGTCTTAGTTTTAACCATGGATCAAATTTGGGTGCTCCACTTTTTCTGGGTACCAGTTTGGAATGTTTTAACAACTACATTTCCACTTTATATTGGGAACGATTGGCCTAAATTCAACATTCTGTAAAGAGCATGCAAAAATGTTGAATGTAGGTCATTCTACAGTTTATGTAGTAGATTGTACAGCATTGAACCAACAGTCAACTGATAAATCGTGGCCTGCGTAACACTAAACGTGCAATGTCACGCATTTAGGGCATGTTTGCATTCAGTTTTTTATATTTGTGCTCTTAAACGATTTTGGAATGGTCAGCGGTATTTGTAAATCGTAATGATGATAAAGCTCACCATATTTGTCACAATCACTTTTTTCTTCTTTAATAACTTCCCCAGAACTTTTCACACTATATTTGATTTGACATATATATTCCTATTGCAGCAATATATTCACACCCTAGAGACCTCAATTCAGGAAGAGATGGCACGGCATGCTCCCGTGTATGGTGTTGGCGTGGAAGCTTTATCACTGGATGAGCTTGAGACACTCACAAACATCCACGAGCGGGGTTTAAGACAGATACATGCAATTCGGCAAAGGAAAGGTAGCAGTCATCGCTTGAGTGCCCCTTCGCTCCCGCATGTCCCAGGTTTATACTCCTCGCCTCCTTCAATGGCAGTTGGTATGCCTTCCTCGCTGATCCCCACATCCTCCGTAGCACCTAATGGTGCAGGCACCCATGGAAATGACCACATGAATGGTTCCATGGGTAGCTGGTTCAATCCAACCTAATTCAGAAGATGCAGCACCGCAACACCGGTGTCCATTTTGTGCATCAATTCGACGTATCACATTTTGCCTGGCCGTATTTACCAGCTGCTGAGCAATCCAACGTGATACCCTTTTTGTCCTTGCCATTCGGTTTGGCTTTTCTTGCTTGTATTTTGAACTGGTAGCGCCGTCGGCTTGAAAGGTCAAAGAGCGTTAAGGGGGATTCCGCATGGAATAAGTTGTAATAATCAAGAGAATCCGATGGACCTACCAGGTATTCAGGTGCAAGTGGGAAAGCTATCGAAATAGTTGATATCACCAATTGCTTGGTTATTTCTAAAAGCATTGGGATTTTTTGTTCAAACTTCTGGAAAGGTGCAACATGAGAAAAGTATTCCAGTTTCCATAGGCATGTCTGCCTGTTCTTTTACTCGCATGTCTTCTGTACCGGTGTCTAGCCTTCTCAGTGCTATGATGGTATCACATTACTGCACACTTTCCTTTGTTTATGCACATGGTCTGGAAACTGAATCGGTCATCGAAATTTCGAAAGACGTAAAAGGTCTTAACATGAATATCTTGAGAAGAAAAATCAAGGCTACACACGTTCTTGTCTTCCTGATAAATTGAAAGTTGACGTGCTTGTTGGTAACTGTCATCCGGTTCCAAGATTTGCACTGATGTAAAAATGTGAAATTTGCACACATTTGCTGGCTAGGCCAATATTCGATAAATTTGCAAGCCGTTGGGCCTACTTGGCATAACGCCATCGAAGGCAATCTTTTGGCCCAATCACGGCCCAGGTTTGGGCGAGAGCTCTCGGGTCTTGACTCTGAAGTGAAGTCTGAACTGTCTAACCTTTGTCTGTGTCCTCTCGAAAAAGGAAAAAAAAAGAAAGAAAAGAAAAGAAAGAACACAAGTGGCCATGGGGATGAGATGAAAAATGCGTAACTTGTCTCTTCGTCGCACGTTATCACAAGACGTGCCAAATCATTTCGAGACACCTGACCTAGACGTGTCAAAATTTTTACAAATAAATAAACAGGCTTACTCAAACTGAATCACGATGACTTGTCCCGGATGAAGGATCTCGAGCAAAGAAGGTTGGTGAAGAAAGGACACGAGCGATGGCTTAGCTACAGGGCGATTAAGATACTGATTTCGCTAAGGACACGTTCAATTATAGGCAGATAGATTACGCGAGATTTTGGTGGTGTTTAAATCTCCTGAAGATTAAGATAAAAATAAAAATTAAATATTTTACGTAAAACGATGTGATCTTAACATGTGATTAATTAAGTTTTAATTATTACAAACTTGAAAAATAGATTTATCTGATATTTTAGAACAACTTTCATATAAAAAATTTTCGCACGAAACACATTGTTTAGCAATTTAAAAAATATGTTATGAATATCTTTATATTTATCATGTGGATGTAGTAGTTTCGAACGACGCCTTAAAGCATCGTCACAAGTACTACAAAACAATAGTCGTCGGGTCCACAACCAGCATCGTTCACATATCGCCCCCACACTTCAGGCTTATTCCACTCGGCTCTCTTTAGATTTTTTAATACATGTAATATCGTTAACTTTAAAATAATTTAATTTTCACACACATTTTCACTATTTATTCTATTAAAAATTAAATAAGTATTATTTATGTTGTTAGAATTTATTTTAACACAAAATACTTTAAGCATTACTTGTGTTTTTAATATTTATATATAATTTTACTTAAGATACATTGTTAAACGTAATGTATATTTAAAATTCAACGATGTTATGTATTTTAAAATAATAAAAAGTATTGTTTTTCATCATATCTCTAATCACCGTCCACGGAAAAATTGCTATGAAAATGCAGCAGAAAGTAAAGAAAAAAAAAAGGAACATCTCAAAACTTCGCTTTTGCGCCGCGCACTACAGTGAAGCGAAAGCATATATGTGATGGACAGGGAAAAGGACCGGCCATGAGAAGTAGGGTCAAATGCAACTGATGGTCCAATTTGGGAGAAAAAAAAAGTTTGACAAGATCATTACATGCTTGGTTAAAGAGCAACCTTTGATGACAAAAGGGCATTACTTTGTTCATCTAATCTGGGTTTGGAATTATATCGCTTTCTATACTTTGCGGAAAATGATCAAGCGTTGGATCGCTCCTTTTGACTGTGTGCGATTTGTGAAGGTAGCATCAGAGCGATGTTTAATAGTAGTACTAGGATTGTGTCAATGGAGAGTAGACAGTAAGGTAGCTGAGTTATTAATACTACGACATGGTACTACTACAGTGTATTATAGTATATATGCACGCTTGAGTAGTCGACACCTAGAGGGAGCAAACACATCAGCAACTCTCTGGAGAACTCGTTGCTGGTCTGGCCTGAAATTTTCCAATGGTGCAGCCACCTAAAGTACTCCCCCAAAGTTGCGTCAGACTGATTAGGCCGCCTTTCAATTGATTGCTGCAAAATCCGAACAGAATTCATATGAAATTGATATGACATTTCCCCCCTTTTCTCACAACAGGTGAGCTTACGTACCTTTTTCTAAGACTATATTATTACGTACTCTCTCGTCAATTCAGAAGATTGAAACGCCTGGAGTGAGCTAGCGATAACGATAATGATCACTGCCTCTGTCAATAATATAAAAGATTTCGTTTATTAGAGGATTTTGTCCTGTATCTGTATATAGACAAAATTCTTATATTTTTGAATGAAGGTAATATGTATTATAAAATACAATTAATATTAGATTAGACACAATTTAGTATTATAAATCTAGACAGAGGATATATTTATATTCATAATGTTTTAAGTTATATCTAATCTATTAATAAATTAGACAGAGTAAGTATCACACTAGGATGCTAATAATGACAAATACAATATTGTAGTAGTGCAACAATAACTGATTCATCCTATCTTAAAATATAATATAACATGTAAGCTAGTACATAAATAAATCTAGATAGACTTCACAATTCGATTCATTATATTAGGTCGTGTCTTTTTAATCCGATCTAAGTTACTGAAACAGAGGGACTGAGGGAGCACATTGATCATCACTATAGTCAGCACGGGGCCACGTGTACGCCCAAAAGAATAAGACCAATACCAAGCGGGCCCACACAAATCGCGGCCTCTCTCGCTCACTCGCGTTTGCGTGCCCCTTCGCCTTATCTACTAATCCCCCCGGCTCCATGTGTTTGAATTTTTGAAGATAAAAATAAAGATGAAAATAAAATGTTTTATGTAAAATGAGATAACATTAACATGTGATTAATTAAGTTTTAATTATTACAAACTTAAAAAATGAATTTATCTAATATTTTAGAACAACTTTTATATAAATTTTTTTTTTTACAAAACACATCATTTAACAATTTAAAAAACGTGTCACGATAATCTTTATCTTTGTCCAATCCAGCAAGTTGAGTACTTCCGAACGCTGAGTCACACTGACCCATTCCCGTACCCACCAGCCGCCCGCCCGCGCGCTCTCTCCTCCTCCTCCTCATCCCACCCCACCCCAGCAACCGACACGTGGGCCCACCCCCGTGGCCCCCACATGGCAGCGCCCACGGCCGCGCGGCGGGCGGGTGACGCGTGGAGCTCGCCTAGCCCCGCCGCGCTATAACAGTTTTCCGCCCCACTCGCATTTCCTCCCTTCGCTTTTCCTCTCTCTCTCTCCCCGCGAGAACTCGTCGGGATATTTATGAGCGCTGGTGGAGGGGCGTGGCGTGGCGAGGCGAGGAGGCTGATCTCTCTCATCAATCTCGTCGTCCCGGACTCGCGGTCGCAGCTGCGGGAGTGAAGCCGCGGCGGAGCTAGCTAAACCCTAGCCACTCTCCGGGCGGGGGTGTTTGGGTTGGTGGCGGTGGCGGCTCGGTGGCGGAGCTCCGGTGGGGGGGTTGTGGGTGAGAATTCCGTGCGCGGTGATGGTACACTGTTTTGGGATTTTTCTGTTGCGTATGCGGGTGATGCGGGGTTAGTTGGGCACTGTTGCTTCTCACTCGATTTTGGAGATTTTCGGGGGGTTAACTTTATCCGCGAGCTTCTGAGGGGTAATTTGGCCTTCGGGTTTTCATCTGAGGGCGAACTGATCGGTGAGGTTGTACGACGCCGTTTTTGATCGGCTCTCGGTCTCGGGTCCAGTTGTGTTTCTATCGAGTGAGGTTTTTTCTGTTGATTTGTGTGGATTTTGAGGAGTTGCGTTTCTATTGAGTGGTTTTTTTTTCTGTTGATTTGTGTGAATTTTAAGGATTTTTTTTGTGGTTTTATTTAGCAAGGGTTCTGATGTTTGAGTACTGAATAGAGCCGATGCTTGATCCTTAGTTTTTCTCCTGCTGATAGGATCGCGCAAAAATGGGATGCCTATATGGTTGGTCACTGGGGAATGGGGATACACACAGTACAATGCATGATTAAAATATTTTCAATAAATTGAAGGGCTTTATTTTTCTTCAAGTTGATCTTTGTCTAAGAGCATTCATCTAATCGTAAAAAAGCCACGAGCAGTCTAACACTATGTTATCTTCATGTCGCAGAATGCAGTGGAAGTTCTTCGATCATTTCCCAGGATTTTGACTAGGCCACAGATGGTT
Source organism: Oryza officinalis (assembly GCA_008326285.1). NCBI lineage: Eukaryota > Viridiplantae > Streptophyta > Magnoliopsida > Poales > Poaceae > Oryza > Oryza officinalis. The sequence continues at coordinate 42,400,140 of BDMV01000002.1, read as the reverse complement.
ACCAGTTGTATTCATGGTCAAAATTGTGTATGAGCAATTCTTTCGGGTTCATAGACAAGTGATTTGTTTTGTTCAGTACTTCCACCCTTATAATGGGTGGTGTCTGCTCAAGGAAGAGAAGCCAATTAGTGCACGAGGATGATTCTTTCCAGACATCTTCCAGGTTCTCAAAGACCAGCAGCTTGAAATGGCTGCTGCTTACACTGCCACGCAGCAATTCCGATGTCTCCCGCAAGGGCCAGGGAAAGGGCCCTGGTCGTTGCCCATCTCTAATGGAGCTTTGTGTGGCCAAAGCCTGCGAGGTACTTTGGTGCCATCTCTAATGTGTTTGATTCCGCCAATGGATGCTGCCATTTTCACTTGCCTTTTGTTTTACGTCCTGGTACTTGCAGGATATCAACAAGTATTCTAGTTTTTCTGTGTTGCCGAGGGATCTCAGCCAGCAGATTTTTAATGAATTGGTAGCGTCAAACCGTCTCACGGAGACATTGCTTGAAACTTTTCGGGATTGTGCTTTACAGGTAAGATTGTCCATGTTTACAGGCATGACGCATAATTTGGTCTTATAACATATGAGTATTTACAAGACTTCAAAAAAAGAATGATGTTATAGTAACAATGAACTGGTATACTTTAGCAAGAAAGTAACAAATGGAACCAGTTTCATCAAACTATATATTTATTTAAGAGTAGGCTCTTAATTGCACTTCCCTTATTTGGAAGTCGAATTTTCTCAGCACACGTAATTGATAATTAGCTTTTGTATTGGGAAGGTCATCTGATAATTGTCTATATAATGAGGCTGAGTTTTTCTCCGTGGGATAACAAATACTGCATACGTTTGACAATCAGGACATTGATTTGGGGGAGTATCCTGGAGTGAATGATGCTTGGATGGAAGTAGTGGCTTCTCAAAGGCATTCATTGTTATCAGTTGACATTTCTTGCTCTGAAGTAACTGATAATGGGTTATATCTTCTTAGAGATTGTCCAAACATGCAAAGCTTGGCATGTAATTACTGTGATCTGATCTCAAAGCATGGCCTAGGAATCTTGTCAGGTCAGTAACATGCTACTTACTGAGTCGCGCTCTTATAGGACTAATTTGGGTCATCTTGCAGAGCTTTAAGCATGAGCTTAAATCTTTTAGCAGTGCCGCAAGACTATTTGATTACAACCAAGATGGTTTTGGAACAGATTGCTAGATATAATTAAACTCCTTATTTGAGAAACTTAACCCACTTGATGGCTTATTAGATACTCCCTCCGCTTCATATTATAAGTCATTTTGACTTTTTTCCTAGTCAAACCTTTTTAATTTTGACCAAGTTTATAGAAAAATATAACAACATTTTTAACACAAAACAAACATATTATGAGAATATTCTCTGTTGCATTTGATGAAACTAATTTTGTGTCGTAAGAGTTGCTAATTTTTTTTATAAACTTGATCAAATCTAAAAAAGTTTGACTAAGAAAAAAGTCAACGATTTATAATATGAAACGGAGGTAGTAGATAGTTTCTTCCTTGTATAGTTCTTGAACGTTTTGGCTGTTTGTCATGTTAATTATCCTGTTGAACTAGATATTAATGCCTTTTAAATATCCAGGTCTTTCAAACCTGATATCTCTCAGTTTCAAGAGAAGCGATGGTATTACTGCTGAAGCAATGGAAGCATTCGCGAATTTAGTTAATTTGGTAAATCTTGATCTCGAACGATGCCTAAAGATTCATGGTGGCCTTGTTCACTTAAAAGGTACCTCAGCTCCTAAACATCACATTTTATATGCTTACTACTGTGGGTATGTAGAATTCTAAATTGGATCTTTAGAGTCCTTTTGGCTTTCACCCCTCCCCTCCCTACCTGAATGTCATAATCCTGTCAGGTTGCAACTTTAACTGCCTAGAAATTGATAGTTTGGTATGTTGGCTGCATTTATCCTTTTTCAGGCCTCAGGAATCTGGAGTCACTTAATTTGAGATATTGTAACAACATTGCGGATTCAGATATCAAATACTTATCAGGTAACAGCACATATATTTATTTCCTTTGATATTCCTGCTTGACATAGTATAACTGTATAAGGTGCTTGTTAAGCTCCACTTTTTATAGAAACTGAGCTATTGTTATTTTAAACTATAAGGAATATATACCACTCTTTATCTCATCCTTTCCAGGCTGACAAGTACCTTTCTTTTTCACAGATCTCACAAATTTGAAAGAATTGCAATTGTCTTGCTGTAGAATCACTGATCTGGGTGTTTCTTATCTTAGAGGTAAACAGGACTATAATTTTAATCATTCTTGATTAGGACATTGATCTTTCATTTTTAATGGTTGAACAAACAAAAGATGAAAGAGTCATCCTTCTGTTTGGCGTTTTATGGGTGTACTCATGATCTCCATTTAATTGTTTACCTCTGACCTGATCTAAAGCTTCTCATGGTTTCTATTTGTCATTTGTTTTCTCTAGGCTTGTCCAAGCTAACACAGTTGAATTTGGAGGGCTGTCCAGTGACTGCTGCCTGTTTGGAAGCTATATCAGGTCTTGCAACTTTTCTTAATAGTGTATTGAGATACTACAATTGGTGGCAGTGTTCACCTCTTTCAAAGCACCTGATTGCATCTGGAGAACACCATAAAAACACAACCTTGTGTTTCATTTCCTTTTGTAGGATTGGCTTCTTTGGTGGTGTTGAATTTGAGTCGGTGTGGCATATACGGTGAAGGCTGTGAAAACTTTCAAGGTAATTGTAATGCCAATTGCTGACAAAACTGGAATAATTCAATCTTCAGTTTGTACTATAAACATACATGTTTAAGTAAATTCAGGTGAGTAGTTAATATGGGGGCATTGAATGAAACCAGGATGTACTTGCATAAAAGCTGGAAGGATGTTTGTGCGCTTTGTATGTTCAAGATATAATTATCCATGGAACCTTTTGTCCTCGTTATACACTGGTAGTTGTAATAACTGATGATGTGAACTCTAGTGAAAATAATTGTTGACAGAATTACCTAATATTATGTTTTCACCTGGTTTACACCAGCTTGAAAAGTTTATGTCCTGCATATCTGTTCTTCTATTCATTACAACAGTTCTGCTTTGCAGGTCTTAAAAAATTGAAGGTTTTAAACTTGGGGTTCAATAATATCACAGATGATTGTTTAGCTCATCTGAAAGGTAAGACTAAGTTCTTGTTAGAACTTTATTTACATTTTAAGAATATGGATGTTTATGCAGGAAATGTAAGTTGTGCAGTCAATCTTTTCTCTGTTGTTTTAAGCAATATATCTGGCTTCATTATGTTATCTAGTAGGCACTAGCGAATATTTCTTGTAAGGATTTAAAAATATATTTGGAAGGAGAAATGAACTTGGTGATATTTATCATGAAATGGTGACATTTCTGGTAGAAGTTCGTAATATTAACCATGAAATTTTGAAATTGGCAAATTGATTGTGGTTTGAGCTTTCAATGCCAAATTATGGGAATAAAAGAGGCGTTATACTGATTGATATGTTATATATATTTCTCAAGAATGTTATCATAGACTGGAGAAAAAAAGAAGATTGAGCATGGTATTCTGTGGTGCATTGTGTTGTGTACATAGAAACTGAAATATCACTTTAAAGTCACAAATTTTATTGGGTAGCTAACTGGTTACATTTGCTGCTTCTAGAGTTGATCAATTTGGAATCTCTAAACTTGGATTCATGCAAGATTGGAGATGAAGGCTTATTACATCTGAAAGGTGAGCTATTTTTTAATCATTTTAAGACTCTTACATCATTTGTTAGAATCATCTGCTCACTCTTACCTTTTCACCTTTCAAAAAAAAAAAATCTTACCTTTTCAACTTTGCTCTCGAAACATGTTGAAGCCAATAGCTTAGAGTTTAATTTTCTTGTTACTTGTGATTTTCAATAGTGTGATACAGTTGTCAGCTGCACTTTGTTCCTTGTGTCTATAGTATTTATGTCGGCCTGTACCTGTTAACTGTTTTTCTGTGTATTGTACATTCAGCTGTTTAAGAGCATTACTTGGTTTGTTGATTATTAATTATTATCATTGTCTCATTGGTGCATTTGTGATATATTTACTGTGACTATATGCCTTGTGTTATGTGTAGGCCTTATGCTTTTGAAAAGTTTGGAGCTATCTGACACCGAAGTTGGAAGCAGTGGACTCCAGCATCTATCTGGTCTGTTTTCACTTATGAACAATAATATTTCTAGCTCTAACCCTTTCTTAGAAGTTAAGTGCAATGCAATGTCATTCATGTTGTAAAGCACTGGATAAGAGGACAAGTATTCTGCATTGTTGGCATGAATAATGTACAAGATTACTTTTATGAAGTGTTTTTGGCAAGTGGCAAAACATAAATGTGTTAATGCTACAGTTTTATGTGCATCTTGTGATTATTTTTATCATTTTATTTTCTTAAGAGATTTACTGCATGTATTGTAGTATCTAGCATGTCAACAGTTACTGAATAATATGTTTGGAACCAGTGAATGTCTGTTCAGAAAAGTGAAAAGATTAATACATGCTCTCATCGTATCCTTGTTATGTCTGATCATCTGAGAAAACTTGTCAAGATGTGCAATGATTTTGTACAGTTTTCTCAATCCGATTATAATGCTTAACTGGCACAACCTGCTACACCACAAATCCTCTGCAGTTATTTTTGTTATTATCTGAATTTGGTTGTCGTTGCACAGCCATTTGAAGCATTTGACTGGAAAGCTATTCAACTTTTACAGGCCTTCGGAATTTGGAAAGCATCAATCTCTCGTTTACATTGGTTACTGATACCGGTATGAAGAAGATATCTGCATTGAATTCACTGAAGTCAGTTAATCTTGACAATCGGCAGATTACTGATGTTGGCTTAGCAGCACTTACAAGTACGTATTATATGCTACAACTTTGGTAATGCATGATACTTCTTTTGTACTAATTGCTGTAATATAATAATGATCAGTATTGGTTGGTGCTAACTGCTAGCTGGTGGCTTGGTGCTGATTTCTTTGGTGAAGTTAGCAGTTTTTTTTTCTTTGCAACGCTGTTTTGGATCTCACTGATTATGAATTTGTGTGGCATTTGCTGAAATTTTCCGTGTCTTACTTTTTTATTTATGTTTGATACCTTGCATCTCGTGGGGGTTTTGGTGTAATTTTGCAAGATTAGATGTAACTTGATCTATTAACATGCTGTGAGTTGTTGCAAATCCTAATTTCAATGGCACTTTATATTAGTTTTGATCCTTGGGAGGTAATGCAGGTCTCACTGGGTTGACTCATCTGGACCTTTTTGGTGCTAGGATAACTGACTACGGCACAAGCTGCTTCAGATGTAAGGGCATACTCTGAAACAATTTCAATTTTAGAATTATTATACTAAATTGCATAACTGTGTCCGTTTTATTGAGACGACTCTGAATTTGGTCTTCGGCTAGCTTAGAAAGTATCTATGTTGATTACTTAGCTGTACCTGTCTACCTCGAAGAGTCAACTACATTATACAATACTACATCAATGTCAATACAAAATGGATTTATTAATGTTAGCTACAACAAAATGAGCTTGCAATTTTTTTCGTCCAATATTTATCATTCTGATGTACCTGTACCTTGGTAAATTGGTTATTGGCAATACACTTGGTACTAAATGTATTTTGCTCCCTCTGAACCCTGTCAAGTATAGATAAAGAGTATAAAAGCATAGTGGCATATGATTTTAGCAACATTTTCAGAAATATCAGATTGATTATTATCTGCTGAATCCTATATGTTCACGTGCCACATCAGCTAACATGATCTATGCTATTTCAGTTTTTAAGAATCTTGAATCTCTTGAAGTCTGCGGTGGGTTAATTACTGATGCTGGAGTGAAGAATATCAAGGATCTCAAAGCTCTGAAGCAACTCAATCTTTCTCAGAACGTTAACCTGACAGACAAAACCCTGGAGCTGATTTCTGGTACTATTCCCCCGTGTCAAAGATGACATCGTTGTGTGCCCGCTGTCTTGTATTCTATCTGTGCTGTTATCACATGATTGCCCGGTTTGCAGGCTTGACTGGTTTGGTCTCGCTGAATGTCTCCAACACACGTGTATCCAACGCCGGCCTCCGCCACCTGAAGGATCTGCAGAACTTGCGCTCGCTGTCGCTTGATTCCTGCAGGGTCACGACAAATGAGGTGAAGAAGCTGCAGGCGACGGCGCTCCCCAACCTGATAAGCGTTCGACCCGAGTAGCTGGACACTACTCACTACATGATCACCTGTAAATAATCATCTGGCTGGCTTCATGTAGATAGCTTTGCAAGGGCCTGGATTGAAGCCAGATAAATAAGTCTAGTCTATGCTAGCATTTACTAGGTCCTTCCTGTTCCGTTTAACGGGATTCTTTCGTTTTTAAGTACTGGAAAAGCTGCTGTGTTTCCTTCACTCCGTGTACCCTCCAAGGCGCGACGGGAAGGAACAAAATTGTAAATATTGCGCTTCCTCGCCATTGTGGGATGCTTATGTGTAGTGTGGTGTACAGGGCCGCATTTTCCGTGGCCATTGTGATGTCATTGTGTTTGGGTTTCTTCACTCTTCCGCATTGGCTCTCACTTGGTCTGTTTTACTGCAGGTTTAGTCTAATAACATGAACGGTGGAACTGAAGGAGAAAACAGATAATATGCTACTTCATTCATGAGGTTTCGATGAAATGTCATCCATTATAATGCAAAGGATAAAATGTTAGTTAATAGGTTATCTTTACTTTCAGGTAATTTTGTCATTTTGAAAAGTTTTAAGACCAAATACCCCTAACTGTGAAGAGAGAGGGGAGAGTCAGGGTAGGCCAAGCTGGATAGCCGCCGTGTTCACCAGGGGCGAGCGCGTAGGGGTAGACAGTGACAGGGGGAGGACGGCAGCTCTGACGGGAGGAGGAGGATGGGGCGGCGAGCAGCGGGCGGGTGGCGGCAGGGACGATGGAGCGGAGGGGGGAGGGGAGGAGGCGACGAAGCGAAGGGCTCTCTAATGCGGCTCGCTTGTGTGCTTGTTGTGTGCTTGTTGCCTCTTCCGGCACTGCCTCTGCACATGCGCTCGTTGCTCGCGGTGCGGTCCTCCTTCCCCGTCGCCGTCCTTCCTCACGTGCTCATCACCCATCACCGGCGAGCACGGTCGTCGTTCAGCTTAGCCTTCCTCGGCGCTCCCATTTCTTTTTATAGTTAGGGGTATTTTGATCTAAAAGTTTTTCAAAGTAGCAAAATATTCTGAAAATAATATATGGAGTGACATTTTATTTTTTGCATCCTACCGTGTGGCACTTAACTGTTGACAGGGAATTGACCAACATTTGGACACGGGAATAATGGCGACGGAATGAACGACGAGCCACAATGTACGGACTACCTCCAGTTTGTAGAACGCATTGAGGCAGTGCCACTGTGCCAGCAGCAGTGACAGTAAGCGGGTTTTCGCTGCCCGTCAGGCCGTCACGTCTTAAGATTCTGAACATGACCAGCCGAAATGTACAGTCCAGTCCAGTCCGGCACAATGGCTGCGGCACAGCTGCAGATCTCGATAGGTTGCCGTTGTCGCTTCACATTTTCGAAAGTTAGAAAATCCAGGAGGCACCAGCGGCGATTCTAACGAACTGAACTGACGGTGCGGATCAAGGGATCAGTCAACTCAAACACACGCAACACGTATATATATCGCGGCCTACCGTTCAAACGGGGCCACATGCGCGTGCCAATTCAAACGAGTGGGGTAGCAGCTAACTTAGCCATAGCCAACATTTCCATGGAGAAGAGCGGCCGCGTCGCCGTGCCGCTCGCTGCCTTGGCACTCCTCGCCGTCGTAGCCGCCACCACCGCCGCCGTCGTCGCGCTGCCATCCGCTCCTTCCTCCGGCACTGGCGGCGCCGCTAGAACCAGCAGCCAATATGGCCGCCGCGGCGAGCGCTCGCCACGGCACGTCGTCCCGCACGAGACCCAGACGCCATCGCCGGCGCCGATGACTACGACGAAGAAGACCAGTAATCAAACTCGACCAATCAACAAGAAGGTAGGAGTAATTGATTAAGCGCGTGACACCCGCATCGAGTAGGAGAGCGAGATGTTCACTGCAAAATCACGCTATATATTGATCGGTCCGCACAGCAGGTGACGCGAGGCAAGATCGAGGCCGGCTTAGCTCGGTCCCGGGCGGCCATCCGCCGGGCGGCTCGCGCGGCGCCGCCGTCGGACGAGATCATCCGTCGCCGCGGCTCGGCCTCCATGGTCGCCGCCGGCGACGACTACGTGCCGCGCGGCGCCATCTACCGCAACGCGCGAGCATTCCACAGGTATACCATCTAACCACTAACCATCGATCGATCGCCATGAACTGAGCGTGTCACTCGCCGTCGTCGATGGATCAGGAGCTACGTGGAGATGGAGAGGAGGTTCAAGATCTGGACGTACAGGGAAGGGGAGCCGCCGGTGGCGCACATCGGGCCGGGCACCGACATCTACTCCATCGAGGGGCAGTTCATGTACGAGATGGACGACCCCCGGAGCCGCTTCGCCGCGCGCCGCCCCGACGACGCCCACGCCTTCCTCCTCCCCATCAGCGTCTGCAACCTCGTCCACTACGTCTACCGTCTCAACCCCACAGGCAACCTCGCGCCGCTGCGTGGCCTCGTCGCCGACTACGTCCGCGTCGTCGCCGAGCGCTACCCCTACTGGAACCGCTCCCGCGGCGCCGACCACGTCATCGTCTCCTGCCACGACTGGGTACGTATCCATCACTCCGAGTTTGTCGCTGCAAGAACTGACACCGAGTTCGCCGGTGATGTGCAGGCGCCGATGGTGACCAGTGCGCACCGGCAGCTGTACGGCAACGCGATCCGGGTGCTGTGCAACGCCAACACGTCGGAGGGGTTTAGGCCGCGGAAGGACGCGACACTGCCGGAGGTGAACCTCGCCGACGGCGTCCTCCGGCGCCCGACGGCGGGGCTACCGCCGGAGAACCGGACGACGCTCGCCTTCTTCGCCGGAGGCAGGCACGGCCACATCCGCGAATCACTCCTGCGGCACTGGCTCGGGAGGGGCGACAACGACGACCGGGACATACGCATCCACGAGTACCTCCCCACCGGCGAGGACTACCACGCGCAGATGGCCAGCGCCCGGTTCTGCCTCTGCCCGAGCGGCTTCGAGGTGGCCAGCCCGAGGGTGGTGGAGTCCGTCTTCGCCGGCTGCGTGCCGGTGATCATCTCGGAGGGCTACCCCCCGCCGTTCAGTGACGTGCTGGACTGGGGCAAGATGTCGGTGGCCGTGCCGGCGGCGAGGATACCGGAGCTGAAGGCCATCCTGGGCCGGGTGTCGGAGCGGAGGTACCGGGTGCTGCGCGCCAGGGTGCTGCAGGCGCAGCGCCACTTCGTGCTCCACCGGCCGGCGCGGCGGTTCGACATGATCCACATGGTGCTCCACTCCATCTGGCTCAGGAGGCTCAACGTCAGGATCCCTTACTGATGATCAGTCGCTGCCGATTTATCTGCATGTAACATATGTGTAATGTGGTTTTCTCGACGATTTCATCATTAATTTTCCACCTTTACTTCTCGTAGGTTAATTTTCAGTATGTTTAAAATAGAAGATAGTAGAATGTGTTTTCAGCATGCTCTTCCGTTTGTAAATGGAGGGAACGTCCCGCAGAAACGGAAGTATCAGCGTGTATCCACATATTACATTTTCCCAATAGACCTTTAGTATTCTATAGGCACTAACAAGTAACAAGTACTCCCTCCATCCAAAAATATAACAATTTCTAAATTATTTAGCAAACACTAATGTTATGTTAAAAGATTTCTTTTTGTCACTTAGGTCGGTAAATTTTGAATTTTGTATTACTTAGATTCTCTTTCCAAGAAATGCTTATATTGTGATACAAAATTTGAATCCTAGAATTCCTTACTTTTTGAACGGAGAAGCAGTAATAAACTAGACGTCTAGACCCCTTAATCTCAACATCTTGGGTATTGTTGCAAGTCCAGTGACCCATACCGAAGCTTTTTCTACCAAACAGGGATCACAATTATCACCGATTCATTTTTGCATATTTTAGTAGTTACTACTTACTAGTAACAAGATCGATATCCAACTATAGACATCCAAGGATTGGAACACAGGCATATGAGCATATGGGTTAAGGATATAACTGAATCAACGCGCAGATAGTTAACGAAGTTCCATGTCATAGGTTCATTTTACATTAGTGGAGTAGAGTTCTGTCAGCGAAGTCTTGGGCTTAATGCGAAACATGTTATTTGCAGCTGCTACATGTTTCGGCAACTTTGATAAGCAAGACTATTTACAGCAAAATCGTGTTTGCAGAACTCCAGTGGGTGGTCGTTTTCGTTCCCAAGCACCTGCGCATGGCAAAAGGAAAATCACAAACTCAACCTTATGCAAGCTGAATTATGCTGCTGAAATTTTATATTTAGCAAGTATAGCATATGAAATCAAATAGAGTGTTGTAACCAAGGGCAACAGAGGACGACTTTGGGGGTTATCAAGAGACTTACTAGATCACCGTCTGCTGAAGAGAACACTTTGTACAGTTCAACAAGCAGGTCAATACTCCCATTAAACCTGAAGAAGCTGGCTGGCGAATATCACTTTCTCGTTTTTGCAATGCCCTCAAGAACTCATCTGCGCTAAGGCTCCCATCCCGGTTTGCATCGAACACAAGGAAAATGACGTCCACCACTTTATCAGTCAAGTCCACTCCACAAACCTATAAAAAAAATGTTGTAAAGTCAATCAGAAAATGCAGCCAATTATGTGGGTGTCTTGGGAAGGTCCTACTCCCAAGATCTAGGACCTAGCTGTACAGTTAGCACGGGGCTGGAAATATGAAACAAGCCAGATAGTCCAAAATAGCTTAAGATTTACATTAACATTAGCTGATTCAGACTACATCTTATATCAAAAGGAAACAAACGGAATTATGAAGAATCTTACATGAGTTGCTGCACGTTTTAGATCCTGCTTGGTCAGCAAACCGTTTACTTTGCCATAGCTGAAGATTGCCATTGCAAATGGTTCCAATTTTCGCCGCAGATCAGCAAAAGCCTTAAACTCCTAAAGTTCAGGTAATAATAATGATGATAAAGAAAGACATAGTAAACTCAAGTACTACAATGGGAATATCTGGATAGCAAACTGTCAAACCTCAAAGGTAATGCGCAAATCCTTGAGATCAGGATAATCATCAAAATCATCAACTCTGTCAAGTAGCTTGTTTATGTGATTCATATCAGCAGCAGCAACCATGGATAATGCAAAGTCCTTCACAGATATTGTCTTGGATGATTTGACATCATAGTGACTGAATTCCAAGCGAACAATCTGCAGATAATTGAATGAAAAATTATGAGATATCAAGTATATATAATCATGACAAACTGGACCAGAGGCAATAACAGATTAAACGTGGGTATACCCGCTACAGAAATACACAGCAAGTAATTTTTTTACCCCTATGTTGTACTGGGGCATTCTATAAAATGTACAACACACTGGGTGTGGTATAGTAGTTCTAGGGTTTATAATCTCAACTTTATGTTTCTTTGTTGAGCCTACTTTTGGTTTTCGAGGGCCGAAATGCTGCTTCAGAGCAAGAACACAATGACAGTTCTCCAATTACAACAAAACAAATCAATGAATGTACAGGCATTGAACTTTGACCTTCGTATAGTGTTGTTCTTCAATGACAGCACATCACGGAATACAAAAACAAGGAAATTCAGCAAATGTTGTGCTTGTATAATTATATTAAGGATGTGGGTTGTCATGGTGTTAGTTCCTACCCTCCTTTACTTCCTTATGTGATTAGATAGTCCGGAAAAGTTATTTAGCTTTTAGTTCAAGTCTCTGAAATGCTGCATCCACAATAAGACCGTTGGAACCATTAATGAAACAAAGGACGAAAATAGAAAAAAAAACATTCAGCTTTCAGTTCAAGTCTCCCATGTGTTGCATTCACAATAAGATAGTTCGGAACAATTATGTTAATGGAACAAAGGATGAAAGTAAACAAAAAAATCACCTCGTCATGCAATTGCTTCAAAAAATTGGAGAACTTATCATAGTGTAACTGTTCATTGCCATCCTTGCCAAAGAAGTACTCAACCAGTCCACCATTTTCCACTGACTGACCAACCTTAAGACCAAAACGTAAACCATCCCTATGGGCAGCTCCTTGCCTATTATAGGACCGCATCAGTGCCATCACTTTCTTAAACTCTTCTTTGTCTATTTCCCTGAGAAATTCAAATGCCAGATTAGAGTAAAGAAATAGCATTCAAAAATTTGCCAAATTTTGTCCATACCCTTCTTTACCATCAACTAACAAGTGAGATGATTGAACATGCTCATAAAAGCAGATCTTTTCTGGAACACAAATTTAACTGCACATGAATTGTCACATGTAGACAACAATTGTGCACAAATAATACAATATATGTAAATCCTAGGCAAAAGGGGATAGTATACTAGTACCTTTAAAGGCTTCAGCAAATAATAAAGTTCAAAAATTAGATGAAAAATGCATAAGTGAATACTAGGGCTTAGGGTTGTCAAATCTTTCTTATTTAGTTCCTGACAGCCTTGCAAGCATGCAATGTTGATAGTAATTAACTGAGAATCTGATATACATTCCCTGCACAAGTGTATAGGCTTGAATTAGCTTAATGATACGCCAGTGACCAATGTCATTAATTTGTTTGCAGGACTCATAGAGTTGAGACGGCATAGGCTATAGGGAAAAACAGATTATACCAGAATGATGCTGCACATATATAGTTAGTGTATGGGTGGACTATTCTTCAGGTCTCATGTGTAAGGTCCTTCTATCATGAATGGGGGTTTGGCAATGGAGCATAGTAGCATACTGGTAATCTGTAAGTTCTATACACAGTATGATCAAGTCCATTCAAGAGAAGAGAATGTACGGATGCTATCATAGAATATACATGCCGCCATCATAATTCAACAAACATCAGTTAGTATAAATTAATGAAGTACACTTCAAACTAAATTTGTAAGTGAAATATTTTTTTTAATGAAAATGGTTAAGATGCTTGTATAATTAAGGAATAGATGCATATAGATCTGAAGAGCACAGTATTTGATTACAAGTTTACAACCAGGTCAAGAAGCTGGAGGATAGCTTACCCACTGTGGTCAAGGTCAAACATCTTGAAAGCTACGTTGAAACTTGATTCAGGAATGCTAAGCAATGTCACAAAAAAGATGTACCTGTCATGGCAAGCAGATTCAGCAAATGCATCAAGTTACTTCTGCTTTCATTCAATAAAACAATAGAGCAACATATAATATTAATGTCATACCATACCAGTGGCACTCATTAACCAAAATGATCATATCTAAGCATTAGTGATTATTAGTTGAGATGACGTTATGCTTATGGCAACTTCTGTAAGTATGCATGTGAGGACGGATAAATGTATGGTCCACATAATGTGTTTAAGGGAGGATTCAAACCCAATCTAGCTAGCAATCAAACTGTTCTAGTTGCTAATAGAACCTGGTACATTTTCTGTAAATAGTGCATTACATGACAATAATTGTGCCGGGTGCAAATTCTGTCTGGTTCTGAAATAGATACCACACCTTACGACACAAATCAGTGAGTCGCTACTTACTCGGCAAAGGAGATGAGCCCATCTCCGTTCGTGTCAAACAGCATGAAAAATTCAGACGGGGCGCAGTGTAGCTCGCCAGGGTTGCGCTCTCCCCTGAGACTCCCTTCCCTGACAACCTTCGATTCAGATGGAGGAAAAACGGGGACAACCGCCCTCATCAAATCGGCGGGTAACATGTAAACTTCACCCTCTGGGTTCCGGATGGACGCGAAATATTCAAAGATCTTGCAGTAAAAACACCACACCATTATTACTATAAACCAAGAAGAGTTACCATATCGTGTCGTGGATACACAAAATTGCTCTGAATATGGCACATTGGTTGCTACCTTTTCAGGAGGGCTACGCGTCCGAATCCTCTTCTCGTAATTGAAGAACACCCTTCTACGGTACGAGTCTACATTCGAGGAAACATTGAGAAAAAACTCATCATGCCGTTTGTAAAATAGCGGATTTAAAATTTTTCAGAGGCGAATAAACGAGTAGCAAAATACTGGACAAATTCGCTTATTTCTAATCTTCTCTTTTCACGCAAAATTATATCGACGAAAAAAATGGGACGGAAACCCAGTCGCTCTCCCCGCATAAACGCGCAAAAAAAATTGCTCGCATTACAAAACCTACCCAAAACAACACGCGCATGAACAATTTAAACAAAATCAAATGCCCTCACCTCCGAACAGGAACTTGCGCTTCTCCTCCCGCTCCTCCTCCGCGACGGCGACGTCGCCGAACGCCGCCACCTCATTCCCCGCCTGGCCGGAGTCCGCCAGCGGCTGCGGCGACGGCGGCAGCAGCCAGATCCCCAGCACCGACCCGGCAGCCACCGCCGCGGCGGCGGCCGCGGCCGCCGCCCTCGCGTCGCGGCGCGGGACCGCCGCCAACGACGCAGTGGCGGAGGCGGAGAAGGCGCGGGAGGATCCTAGCCGTCGGATGGCGGAACGGACGGACGACGAGCGGGTTAACGCGGCGGCCATGGCGGTAACGAACGGTCTCGGGGGAGGGAGCGGCGATGCGGGGGCGCGCGGGGCGAGGTGGCCGAAGCGAGACGCAAGGAATTAGTAGTAGGGGCGATTAGCGCGGGGCTAAGCTTGCCGTTAATGGCGTTTTCGATGGTCGTGAGACGCGGACTTGCCCGGTTTAGTAGTGCGCTTTTATGGCCGGTGGGCCTGAAACCATACACGCAAGACAATTGTACCTTTCGTTGGTGCGTGACTCCGTTCCATGGTTTCCGTTGATACCGCGGTGTACGGTAACCCGTACCCACGATACGGTTTAATGAATTTTGATCGAATTCAAAAATTTAAAAAAAATTTAAAAAAAATTCAAAAATTGGTAAATGTAGTGCTTGATTTGTAGTGTATTATAGTGAAGAAATTTCTCGAAAAAGAGTAATATTTATTCAAATTTCTCTAATTTTTTAATCATTTTCTTCATTTCGTTCTTCTTTCGGCCAAACATCGAGCGGTAGCCGCGTCAAACCACGCGGTTACTGCGGTTCTTACCGCGGTTTCCCCAAATTTTGAATTTAAAATTTGGAAGTCAAATTTATCGCGGTTTTTGACGGTTATCGCGCGAAAACCGTCGTACCGCCGGATCGCGGTAACCGGTCGATAAACGGTAAAGTAAACCCTCCGTTCTGGATAATACACTACTGCTAGGATTATTTTCCTTGTTTTTGCTAAAAGTCTGTGAATATTTTTTTTCCTTTGCATGGGTTTATATGCCATGTTGGGAGTACTACCATAATAAAATAGTCCGGCAAGCTTCCAACCAGAACTCCGGGATTATTCCCATTGCGGTCCCCGTTATTTTTGAATTATATATCTTAGGTGTGTTTTTCAAACTTTAAATCAAAAATGCATTTTTTTACAAAAATTTTATTTTCTAATAAGCCAAAACGTCTTATAAAAAAATAAAAATTAATTTATAGATAAAAATTATATATATATATATATATATATATATATATATATATATATATTCTTAACAACTTACTCAATTGAAAATACTAAAAAAAATCCAATACTAAAAAATACACTACATTGAAAATATCTTAAAATTAATTTGAAAATTAAGTTTAAAATTTAAATTTTGGCTTTAGTTTTGATTTATTGGGACAACCAATGGGGCTCTTTGTAAGCATTTCTTATAAAACATTTTGAAAATCAATCCATCAACTTTCTAATATTTAATTATTAGTTTATGCCTCTAAATAATGGTTATATACTCAGTTTCATCCGATGAGTGGTGCCTTAGGCCTCTTTTTAAATCAAAGGATTTGTTGAAGGGATTTTGTAGGATTCAAATCCTATAAGAATATTTTTATGGAAATTCATTTGAATGTTGCCATGCTCTATAATTTTTAGGAGTATTTTTTACTTTCCCTTCAACTAATCGGCAGCAGAAAGCTAATATAATTTGCTTTCTCTTATAGCCGTGGATGAATTTTTCCAGTTTGGTCATTTGAATCAAAGAACTGGAGTTTCCCAAATCCTATAAATTATAATGAATGGCTCAATACAAAGATATTTTTGGAGGAAATTGAGTAATGGCTCTAACCTCTTGAAAAAATTTCCTTCGAGTATCTCTCTGATGCAATTAATGTGTTTTACCTAATAGTCAAACAATCTTCCATGTATTTCTGTTGTGTTTTACCATTTGCTGTTTTCACTTCTCTATTACTATCAAAATCTTGTGTTTTGTTTGTCATGTGTTTCAAAGGATCACTTAGGCTGCGTTCGGACGCTGCTTTCAGAACGCGCACAGTGTTTTTCCTCCCGCGCACGCTTTTCAAACTACTACACGGTGAACTTTTTTGCAAAAAGTTTCTATACAAAAGTTGCTTAAAAAAATCAAATTAATCCATTTTTGAAAAAAAATTTAGCTAATACTTAATTAATCACGCGCTAATGACCGCTCCGTTTTCCGTGTTTACTGTGCGCGTTATGAACCTTGAATGCCGAACAAAGCCTTAATCATTAGGCCCTGAACAATCCTTTGTGTAGCCCCGTTTGTGACATATTATTCACTAGATTATTATTATGTATTATCTTTTTCATTATAGGGATAAATGAAATATTTAGAGAAATGAACTTAACAGTGTTTTTCCTCCCGCGCACGCTTTTCAAACTACTACACGGTGAACTTTTTTGCAAAAAGTTTCTATACAAAAGTTGCTTAAAAAAATCAAATTAATCCATTTTTGAAAAAAAATTTAGCTAATACTTAATTAATCACGCGCTAATGACCGCTCCGTTTTCCGTGTTTACTGTGCGCGTTATGAACGCCGAACAAAGCCTTAATCATTAGGCCCTGAACAATCCTTTGTGTAGCCCCGTTTGTGACATATTATTCACTAGATTATTATTATGTATTATCTTTTTCATTATAGGGATAAATGAAATATTTAGAGAAATGAACTTAACAAGTACTCCATCGGCTCAAAAAATATAAGCACATCTAAGGGTTTTAGCAAAAATTAAGGTTAAGTAGAAAAGATCACTACCTTATTAAAAGACGGATAGTTGGGGTGAGTGGTTGAGATAAATGAAAAGGAAACTAAATAAAAGGTGAATAATTGGACAAGCAATATACTGTAAAGATTTTTACAAGCAATATACTATAAATATTCTTATATTTTGGTATAGATTTTCTGATAATAGAACTATTTATATTTTGGAACAAGAAGAGTAGCTTAGAAAGTGGTATCAATGCGGTAGAAGACATTTTTTTGTGAAAACATATTCCAATAAGCAAGAAGCAAATCTGTAGCACCGACAATGACGTTGAAGAAGCTGAGAAGAATGAAGCCGAAGTTATCATGAGTTTTTTTAGAAATAATATTGTTTAAATGGAAAATCGCAAAATTAGTGGGCCTTTGCAGAAATTTGCGGAAATGTGGGCCTGTCGAATGGGGGGGGGAAACGATAGCCCGACGTGTCGAATAGGGGCCCATCGACAGGACCTGTCGACTTGCGGCAGATCGATAGGGGGCCTGTCGAACTCCCGCAGTTCGACAGGGCCCACCACCCGCGCGCAGCCCAGCTCCTGTCGAACAACGGGCGATCGACAGCGAGCCTGTCGACCAGCGGCAGGTCGACACGTGCGGCCCACCGCCCCTGTCGGCCTACGGGCGTTCGACAGGCCCCTTTAGCGTCTGGACCACTTCGCTGCTGCTGCCTTCCTTCCTCACTTCGCTGCTTTGCTGCTTGCTGCTGCTGCTGCTGCTTGCTGCTGCGTGCTGCTGCCTTCTCCTTCCTCACTCGCTGCTGCTGGGAGCAGTTGTTTTCTCCCAAGTGCGAAGGTTGTTGTCGCGTCCACCGCCGGTGCTTGCTACCGTGGCGTGTCATCGTCGCGAAGGTAGCAGCACTAGAAGGAAAGAGAAGGTGACGCCCAAAAGCAGCTGCGGTGGTTAAGGTATAATTAATCCCTATGTTAAGTTGTAAATATCAATGCTATTACGAGACTTGTTATTTGTTATTTCGATGCTAGTACGTATAATGTGTAAATCGTTAGACATTGTTGAATGTTAGTATATATAATGTGTGAACCATTTGTCATTGTTTAATGTTAGTATATACAGTTATTTAGTTGTATGTTGCAAATAATTTAAAGTTAGTATATGTTTGCTGAGGTGATTAGCAATTTTGTAATGTTGAGCAATTTGATGTTATATTTAAGTAGTCAAAATTAGTGCAGAGCTGTGTCATTCGGCCGAAGGGAATAATTACGCGGTTTGAAAGGAGACGTGCGCAAGTACGCAGGAAAGAGGAACGACAGCGAAGGTATAAATTTGTAATCCCTTAGGACGGCGGTAATTTTTTTGGTTAATCATTGTTGGATGTTAGTACAGGTATTATACGTTTATTATTAGTTAAAATTGAATGGAGGTATTATACGTTTATTATTAGTTAAAATCGAATGGAACTTATATTGAAGAAACGAGATATAGTTGAAAATACGTTACAGCAATAATGTAAGCATAGAGCATGCGACACTTTATGGGTAGTCAGGTGATATGCCCGTTCGGGTAAGCGTATTAATAGCAATTGGCATGCTATTTCAGGATGTCAGGTGATATGCCCGTTCGGGTGTATTATGGCGACGCTCCAATACAACTTTGTGATAGCGGGGTCGATTTGACCGTATATGCATTCGTTGATACTACCCTAAATACACCAGGCCAGTTGGTTTTGAACGATGTGCTAGGGTGGCTGCATAATATGTTCGGGATAGATCCTTTGATGGAGAAATTAATCATAAAAGCCGTGTGGCCAGTAAGGGGTTAATACGGATGGCAGTGGAGGGTAGTAGACCTTGCATCTACCGGGAGTTGGAGAAAATTTGTGGCTAAAGTAAGAGAGAAAAGTTATAGCCTGGCAATATTGGTGCAAAAGAAAACAGATGTTGTTGGAACCGGCGAGACCAGCCGCACGGAGGTGGATCAAACTCATATCGTGGAAGAGATTAATATTTACAGGAGTGGGCAAGAGGATGCAGTGGAGGAGGTTACTGCACCGGTAGATTTAGTTGTGCCTGGTGGCAATCGTCCGCCTAACGAGTTGGATGACGATGAGCCGGACTTACCTTTGGCTGTTGATGCTGCGGAGGAGAACGATGCGGTAGTGGAAGAAATGGAACTAGAGAACGAGGAATATATTTCGTTCGTGATGGAAGGGCAAGATACAGCACAGTGGGACGAGGAAGCCAACGTACCTGAAGATTGGACAACCATATCGATGAGCCGTCTGGGGGTTAACGATGGTTTAGATGCCCACTGGCGATATGATTGTAAGAAGGTGCAAGTTGGACAGATGTTTCACGACAAAGGGCACCTACAAGACGCGGTGAAGAGGTGGGCTTTTCTGCAGAAGCGGGAGTTCAGGGTGAAGGTTTCAAATCGGACGACGTATGACGTGAAGTGCACGAAGTCCGGATGCCCTTGGAGAGTGCATGGTTACAAGCCACAACATGACAACTTATGGGTAGCTTCAAGGGTTGAGGAGCATACATGTTTGTTGGACAAGACCCATTTGGTACACAGGAACATGACGGCTGCATTCGTGGCACAAATGGTTTATTCGAAGGTTGTTAAAAAAACCTCTTTGTCGCCGTTCACAATAATGCATGACGTGGAGAAAGAGTACGGATATGAGATATCGTACGACAAGGCTTGGAGGGGTAAGCAGAAAGCACTGGACATGAGATTTGAAAGTTACGAAGATTCATACCACAACCTTCCCCCAGTTTTGGAGGTGTTGCAGGCCAGAAACCCGGGCACACATATGGCTATTCTCGATGAGGTTAATGACAATGGGAAAAACGTCCTTCGTCGTGCATTTTGGTCATTTGGGTGCATGATAGAGGCCTTCCGAAATTGCATTCCGTTGCTATGTGTTGATGGTACTTTTATGACAGGCAAGTATAGGGGAACTATTTTAACCGCAATCGGAGTCGACGCTGATAGCCATGTCGTCCCTGTTGCCTTCGCTTTTGTTGAAAGCGAGAACACATCGAGCTGGCTATGGTTCCTGCGTCACATTAAAAGGTGTGTTGTTCAAAACAGACCAAATGTGTGTGTTCAGCATGACCGACATGCCGGCATTCTATCAGCGGTGCAGCAGCTAAAGGAACATGTAACTGAGGAGGTTTCCTGGACAGATTTGCATAGCAGATGGTGTATGCGACATCTCGGTGCAAATTGGAGTAAGAGGTTAATGGACCTGTTCAAAAAGTTGTGCAAGCAGAATCAGCAAAGAAAGTTCGACGCCATATGGGAACAGCTGGATCGGCTGACCACTACTAGCATGCAAGAGGTTCGAAAAAAACCAGTTGTTGCCCGACAAGACGAGCCGGAAGGCCTGGATCCCGTTCCAAACGAATCACCATCTGTCACTCGATGTAGGAAGCGGGGGAGGGCTACAAAGTGCTTCACTGACTGGATAGAGCATGAGCCAAGGGAAAAGTGGTCATTGTTGTACGACACCAATGGTTCACGGTATGGTGTGATGACAACAAATCTTGCTGAAGTGTACAACTGGGTGATGAAAAATACACGTCCTTTACCACTTGTTGCTATCCTGGAGGGTATCACAAGGGGTACACAGAAGTATCTTTGTAAAAGATACGCAATGGCTAGTCTTAACCTTGCCAATCCTAATGTAAGGTATAGCCCCGCTATCACACTGTACATGGAGGAGAAAAGCAAGAAGGGCGGAATGCACAGGGTCTGGCCTGCTGGGAATAGGGAGTTGCTGTTTGAGGTACGCCTACGTGACAAGAGTGGTGTCGGTATAGGGAGTACGGACATCACATTGGAGTGCACGTTGTGGCCAGACTATCATGCTTGCAAATGCAACTGCAACAAGTCTTTTCTTTGACATCTGCCATGCTCTCATGTTCTTGCCGCTTCCGCAAAAGGTGGTGTCGACGCGAACATATTCGTCTCGCCTTACTTTACTAAGGAAGCATGGGAGAAGACCTGGCGCGGTGAATTACGTGGTTGGCGTGCGGTGTGTGAATTCACTCGCCCACCCCCAGGGGAAGCCAACTGGGTGCCTAACTTAAATTTGCTGGTTGGCACGAAGGGGCGTCGCAAGACCCGTCGAATCAAGAACCACATGGATGAAGCTGAAACGAACATCCCTTCGCGGCGTCCAAAGGCTTGTATTGTATGCGGTGGAGACCATAGCCGTAAAAATTGCAGCATGTACGACGTAGGCAAAGATGCAGAAGGTCGCGATACTCGGCGTGTTCCAGGGCGGAGGTCGACTCCGAGAAATAATACTTAGTTATTTGTCTTGTAATATTTATATTTACCAGTTCTACAGTGTGTTCACTTGAACTTGTTTGTATGTAACCTGTACGATGATACTATCGCGTTGCATAACATTTTATTCATTTAAAGTTTTGCAGTGTGTCCACATCATTTTATCAGTATTTCACTTCTGCTATTAAAATTTCGCTTTGCATAAATTTGCACGCGCATTTTGTCATTTTTTAATTCATTTCTGATGCTCACGACACTGGTAATCATGCATTTTACAGATATGGCTGCCAGGGATGACATATCGCTGATCGACGAGGTGATCGATAAACATCACCGTTCGAGACGACTGAGTCAGGGGACGTTCTGCAATGTGCTGAAGATGCGGGGACCGGATCAGTATTGGCGTATCGATCCTCGTTGGGTTCCAAGGTATGTGAAAAACCATTTGTCACCTCGTGCTGTCATTTAAATTTTCTCGCATTGCTAATTATTCCTTTGTAACATGTAACAGGTTGAGAGCCGCTGGGTTGTTGACCTTCGCACGCTTGGTTGAGCCTTCACGTGGAAGGTCACCCCGTATCAACATCGATGCGGCCTTGCTGAGTGCTTTGGTGGATAGATGGAGGCCCGAGACACACACCTTTCACCTGACAGTTGGAGAGATGGTACCCACTCTGCAGGATGTGTCTTTTTTGTTGGGTCTACCGATAGCGGGTGCAGCGGTTGGCCCGACACAGGTCCACGCTGGATGGGCGGATGATCTGTTGGCCAGTTTTGGTGGAGTGGTGCCTGCTCCGCTGGAGGATCTCACAGATGGGCATGGCCCCACGTGTTGTCAAATCCACGCTACTGGTGAACTCACGTTAGATGGATATGTGCCTCTCCTTCCTCCACTATATATTACATAGGTCCGAATACGCGCTCTTCATCCAATGGCCTGAGGAAGTGCTCATTTCAACCGGTCACAATTGAAGGAAAAAAAAGAGAGAGGTGAGGAAGAAGGAGAAGAGCCGCGAAGCGTTGTTGCTGTGCTTATTCGATCGCAGGTTAGTACAATATCCCGACGTATGGTTATATTTTGTGTCGCATACTACTGTAATTACCATGTATTTGAAATTTCTGAGTAGATCTGTAGCACTTAGATGCGGACCCTTGATTTTTTGCGAGTAGATCTGTAGCACTGTGAGTAGATATGTTGAAATTTGTGAGTAGATATGTAGCACTTAGAAGTGTGAATAATTTTAGACTACATTTGTTGTGCACACGTTTGGTTTGTAGTAGTACTATATTTGACCGTACAATGAGAAGTATTAAGGGTGTGTACAATATTTGATAGTTCTTTTTTAAAACTGTAGGATGCCAAGGCGTGGAAAAGCTACCAACTCAAGGTAACATAAATCGTTTCTGTGATATTATGTGTTATTCGTTGTGCATGAAATGAGGAATCCTAGATTAACGGGTTAGGACGTTTCATTTATTGTTGACTTGTAGTTATCGCCCGAAGACTGGAAATGCCTTCAACCCATTGCCTTTGCCTAGCGGTGTTCCAGTGCCCATGTGCTGGTGCGGTGATCCTTGCAAGGTAGCCAAGTCTGATGAAGAGGAGACGTACATGCAGAGATACTGGATGTGTGCCAATTTTGAGTTTGAGCCAACACCTGAGATCCGCCGCATTAACTTAATGGTGAGGAACTGATGTTTTGTAATAATTATTTGGTGTATTAAGTAGTCTTGAACAACTTATTTGGTTAGTAAACATTGCATTTGTTGTAGACCCCTCCACCGCTATGTGATTTTGAGCAGTGGATCGACACCGAGATCAAGCCGCAAAACAAGGAGCGGTTGGAGTACATGCGGCGATGGGATGCAGAGCGCAAGGAGAAGATAGAGCAGAGACGCAAGGAGGAGGCCGCAGAAAAAGAGCACAAGGCTGAGGCGGAAATGAGGAGTGTTGCTGCGTACAGGGAGGAGCGGGAGCGGAAGCTTGAGCGTGCGCGGCGAGCGAAGGCAGCAATGGAGGAGAATCCCGATGCGCAGAGGAAGGGAAAGTGGCCTCGTTGCACTCAGTAGTATGCACGAGTTGGTAGTTGTATCCTCGTCGTGTTCAACTCTTGCACTACCTTCCTTCTAGTTCTAATCTAATCTTATCTATGTAACCGCAATGGAATCAGGTGTATCATGTTTAAATTGTACTACAACTTCTCCTTGTTTCGGTATGGTCATGGATGTGCTCAACATCAATTCTTAAAAAAAGTTTCTTCTCGGTTTCTAAAAACATGTTCTGTGAATTCAAAATTTTTTGAGTCCTCCGAAAACGATTTTCGGAATTTTCGAAAATAGACAGAACCAATTTTCGCTTCTGCAAATTTTTGGCCCTATCCGAAAGTGATTTTTGGAATTTCCGAAAATAACCGATAAACAAAATAAGGTTATGTAAATTAATAAATTACAAATGGATATATCTAAAATTATTAAATTACAACTCCGATATGTTTATCCAAATATGCAGTTACAAATGTGTATGTCAATTATAATAAATTACAATTATAATAACAACTTATAAATTATAATTAATCAATTATAAAAATTTCTCTCATTATTTCTTTACTAACAACTTAAAAACAATTCTTACCAAATTAAAAAAAAAGTTTTGTACATTACTAAATTAAAAATGGATATATCTAAAATTAATAAATTAAAAATCCGATGTGTTTCTCCAAACATTCAATTCAAAATGGGTATTAATCAATTATAACAAAATTATATTTACAAAAACTACTTACAAACTTAATTATGAAAACAACTTACAAATTATAATTAATCAATTATAAAAATATTTCTCATTATTTCTTTACTAACAACTTAAAAACAATTCTTACCAAATTTAAAAAAAAAGTTTTGTACATTACTAAATTAAAAATGGATATATCTAAAATTAATAAATTAAAAATCCGATGTGTTTCTCCAAACATTCAATTCAAAATGGGTATTAATCAATTATAACAAAATTATATTTACAAAAACTACTTACAAACTTAATTATGAAAACAACTTACAAATTATAATTAATCAATTATAAAATATATGTCATTAATTAATTATTAACAAGTTAAAAAACAACTCTTAACAATTTAATTTGTATTAATAACAAAAAAAAATACACTTAACAAATAAAAAAAAAAGGCCGGCCGGCCCGGCCTGTCGAACGGCCGGAGTTCGACTGGGCTGGCCTGTCGAACGGCCGGAGTTCGACTGGGCCGGCGCCCCGGCCTGTCGACATGCCGCGTGCCGACAGGGCCCAGTCGAAACGCGGCCGTTCGATCGGTCCGGCCTGTTATCGCTCCAACGTTCGATTGGGCCCTGTCGAATCGCCGTGGTTCAACAGGCCCACATTTCCGCGATTTTCTGCAAAGGTCCACTAGTTTTGCAATTTTCCATTTAAACAATATTATTTTTTAAAAAAACTCAAGTTATCATAGTAGACAGACACACGGCCCGTATCGACTTGGAGCTGGCAGTAAGGCCTAGATTAATAAGGATTCATAATCTCACTCTATCCAGCTTGAAACAATGGCCTAGTAAGCCCACTACGTCCTACCCCAACCTGCATACATATAACCAGCCCGACGAGTAGGGTTTTGGCTTTTAGCATCTCGTCTCTCCCCACTAGCGCCGCCGCCGTGAGGCCATCTTTCTCCACCGTTGCATCCACGACCTTTGAGGTTTAGCCATGGTGGAGCAGGTCAATCGCCTCCCTTCTAGCACCACTCAAGCTCTCCATTCGCTCTTGTTTTCCATATTTGAGATGATGCAATTCGTGATGCTGACAGCATTTTCGTAACCGAATTGCTCATACATCTCACATGTTTAGTCTGAGAACGGGTTTAGATCTATCATGGTCTTATAAGTCTAGCTAGATGCTTGCCGTTGTGAGAAATTTTTTTGCTCTAATATGGACTTGCAATTGGTCGTGCAATATTGGTTATATGAGTTGTATGATTTGATTCAGTGGCTGCACTGATCACTGAGTGAATTTAGTTCTGACTGTCATGCAAGCGTATTTATATCCATGGTTAGCTCGTCATCATTCTAATGAGATTATGGTTGTTGGACTTTCTTATTGTTGTTGTGGTAGTGAATTAAACCTTCTACTGCTTTTTTTTGCATACTGAGAGGGATTTTCTGAAGCAGTCTAAGGTTTTCCTATGGTGACGGAGCGTGAAACTCCTTACCGGGAGACCGCGCAGGTCCCCCTTTGCCGGTTCGGCCGGGGGCGCAAGGTGAAATTTTTTGCCCCTGATTTGTGGGATCTCAGCGAAAGAAAACGCGTGGACGCAGGCGGTTTAGACAGGTTCGGGCCGCTAAGAAGCGTAATACCCTACTCCTGTGTTCTGGTAGATCTGAGAATGTGATGGGATTCAGAGAGAGTCCAGCCTCTAGCCAGCCAGAGTCCTCCCTCTCCTCTCCTAGGCCTGGGACTCCTTTTATATGGCAAGGGGCTACCACATGGGCCACGAGCTGCCTAAGAAAGAAAAAACATTTTTTTACATTTAGGGATATCCTACTGCCGGAATCGGGAAAGCATCTGACCGGGGCTGACATACCAACTCCAGGAGTTGGCACGCCAACTCCGGCTGAGAGACGAGAGACAGAGGGCTCTCATCATTCCGACGGGACGGGGCGAGGCGTGCTGCAGGCCGCCTGGCGCCACCTAACCCGCGATCTGACCGGTCTGCAATCGGTCACTCGCTGTGACCGGTCACGGACCGGATATGCACACGCCACACCACATTAAATGCGGCGTAGTGCGCTTGTCTGAACCGCCATAAATGCGGTTAGGTGAGCTCTGCCATGCTCACATAACCTGCGCGCGTGGCACCAAAACCACAGGGGGTTGGAGCGCCCCAGCCCTCGGGGCAGAAACGGGAGCGGCCCGACCCCGGGGGGAAACCGGGAGGGCAGCCGCCACGTCACCCTCGGGCCCGATCCCTCCGGGGGAACGAGCCACGTGGATCCCTGTGGCCGTCCTTCCTTTTGGTCTCGACACCCCCCGTCCCAGGTCACCGACAGTAGCCCCCGGCGTCACGCCTGGGTGGCCACACCCGGGGGGGGCACCCAGGCTTGACGCCACCCCTCGGGCCTGGTGACAGGTGGGACCGGCCCCCAAAGGCGGGCAGGACTCCTACGGTCGCGAGCCGCGCACATCGGTGAAGAACGCCAGTCGACATTAATGAGTGGTCTCTTTGCAACCGCAACATTACTCGAGGCAGCGCGCGGATCGGGACACGTCGGTCCGTTTCGCCTGGGGATGTGATGATGGCGCTTTTTGCGGTAACCAAGCGCGATCAATGCGCACACGATCTGCCCCTCCTCAACCGCCACGGTCGCACGACTGACGCGTGCGCCGTAAGCGGGCGAGTGGGGTTAGTGGAGGCGTGGGTGCGAGAAACGAGGAGGCGAGGAAATGGGCGCGGGAAACGAGGAGCCGAGCGCGGCGGAGGCAAGGGCATAAAAGGCGCCGAGGAAGGGATTCGTTTCCTTCCTCTCGTCACTTTTTCCTTGCCTTTGCCATCTGTGCTCTAGCTCTCTCGTTTCTCTCACCTTACTCTCGCCACGCGCTCTCGTTCTCAAGCTCCCCCCCGCCGGCGCCATGACGCGGAGCTCCGCGCCGCTTGACGGCAGCGTGCTGCCGCCTTCTCGCATCACCAGCGAGAGGCAGGTCGGGCTGCCGCGCCGGTTCATGCCGGAATCTTCCACCTGGGAGGTGGTCGCGCTGGGCGAGGGACGCCCGGCGTCGCACTACCCGGAGCGGTCCATCTTCTTTCCCTCCTTCGCCATGGCGGGCTTGATCCCGCCATTCTCCACATTCTTCATGGATGTTCTGGAGTTTTACGGCCTCCGTAGAACTCCAGATGGCGCACCTCACCCCCAACGCGGTGATGACGCTGGCCATCTTCGCACACCTGTGCGAGATGTTCATCGGGGTGCGCCCATCCCTTCGGCTGTTTTGGTGGTTCTTCACCGTGCAACCGGTATCGCCGCCGACGGTGGTCGGTGGCTTCTACTTCCAGCCGCGGGGGCAGGTGTTGAACCGCTACATCCCATGTGTCCTTCGCAAGAAGTGGGACGACTGGAAGAGCGACTGGTTCTACACCCCCCTCCCCGACGAAGCGCGCCTTCGATTCTCGAGCCAGCCCCCAGCACAGGCGCCTAGCTGGCGGGCGACGGTGGATCTGGGGGATGGCTACGATGCCGTCCTGGATCGCCTGGCGGGCTTGCGAACCCAGGGCCTCACGGGGGCCATGGTGTTCGGCGACTACCTCCGCCGCCGGATCGTGCCGCTCCGGCGACGCGCCCGGGGCGCTTGGGAGTACACCGGGACCGAGGACCTCCTGAGGACCCACCAGGGGCGTAAGTGGGATTGGGACCCCGAGGACTTCAGGATGGTGGTCCAACGGGTGCTAAACCTTAGCTCCGTGGAATCATCCCTCATCCCTCGGGGGATCCTCCCCCTCTGCAGCGACCCAGAGCGCGCCAACATCCTGGCCATCATGCAGGTGGTCGGGGCGTTGGGGGATCGGCCCTCCCGAGGCCATGATGGTGCGGGCGGCAGCCGCAGAGGGGTCCAATTTACCCCCGGAGGGGGCCATGCCTCTGGGCCCCGCGGCGGGGGTTTGGGGGGCAGCCGCCCTGCCGACGCCAAGGGAAAGAGGAAGCAGGAGGCGACCCCTCCTTCATCTCCTCCCCGAGGGGGCGGGGCGGCGCGCGTCAGCGGCAGGCGCCCGGAGGACGCCGCACCGACGCCCCAGCCCGAGGAGGAGCGGAAGAAGAAGCGGCTCCGCAAGATGGGGGAGACCGAGCCGTGCAGGGGGAGCCTCATCACGCCCCCAAAGTGGTCGTTCAGCCGGCCACCCCGCAGGTTCAACCTCTCACCCGCAACGGCCACACTCTTATTCCCAAACCCCCAGGGCTCATCTTTACTTATCTCTTTCTGTTTCATGTTTTTCTTCTGTCTCAACGAGATCCCGTCCCGCTCCACGCGTCACTCCAAGGCCGGCCGGCCCGAGGCCGGCCGGCCCGAGGCCGGGGAGGTGGCGACCGCAGAGGCTCGAAGGCGGGAGGCCAACCTGTAGGAAGCTGCAGGCCGTCTACGGGAAGCTCGGGAGGCTGCTCGGGAGGCGGCCCGAGTCCGCCAGGCCGAGGAGGCTGCTCGGGAGGCGGCCAGGGTCCACCGGGCCTAGGAGGCTGCCTGGGAGGCAGAGGCGGCGCGCGCGCACGAGGCGCCGGCGGCCGAGGCTGCCACCCAGGTCCCCGACCCGACTCGAGGCCGCCTGTGATGATGTCGAGGGGGCGCACCCGGGGCCCGACGCCCCAGGCGGCGCTCCGGATGAGCCGGCCTCGGGCAAGGCCCCCGAGGCCAACGCACCGATCGGCGAGCCGAGCCATGCTTCACCACCACCGAGGTGGCCTTCCCCCCTTTCTTCCGCCGCCTCGCTGAGCGCGGAGCCCCTCCTGCAGGCCTTGGCCACGGCCAACAGCACGGTGCTGGATGGGCTAAGCGCCCAAATGCAGGCCCTACAGGCGGAGCGGGCAGAAATCGACGCGGCGTGGGCGCGCGTCGAGGAGGGATGGCGCTCCGTGGAGGCCATGGTGGAGGCCGGCCGTAAGGCGCACAACCTGCACACCTCGCAACTCGAGGCTCACCACAGGACCCTGGCGGAAATCGCCCGAGAAGTGGAAGAGGAGCTGGAATCTGCCCTCATCGCCACCGCCGTGCTCGACGGGGCACGGGATGACTTCCGCCTCTAATACGGGAGCCGGGTGGCAGAGCTGGAGGAGAAGCTCGATGCCACCCGTGGAGTTCTTGACGCTGCCGCTGCCCGGGAGTGGTGGGCGGCGGAGATCGAGACGGCGACCCGCCAGTGCGAGGAAGCCCTAGAGGCCCGCACTATGGCGCTGGAGGAGCGCCTCACTACGTTCGGGGGGCGGGTCTCGCGCTTGCTCGTGCAAGAGGCCGCCGTGCGCCGGCGGGCCGAGGCCCTTGACCTCCGCGCCCAGGAGCTGGAGGCGCTGGAGGAGCGCGCCCGCGCCCTGGACGCGAAGGAGGCAGCGCTGGCGGCACGTGAGACCGCCGCCGCCACACGGGAGGTGACGCTGGCGGCGCACAAGGCTACCTTCGCCGAGCAGGAGTCCACACTCCGCCTCCGCGAAGACGCGCTCGCCGAGCGAGGGCGAGCCCTCGAGGAGGCCGAGACCACGGCGCAGCGGTAGGCGGACAGTCTGCTCCTCCGCGAGGCGGCGCGGGAGGAGCAGGCGCGCCGCAATCTAGAAAGCGCCCGAGCCGAGAGGGACGCGCTGAACCAGCGAGCCTCTGAACTCGAGGCGCGGGCGACGGAGCTGGACGCGCACGCGCGCAGCGGCGGGGCGGCCGCAGGCCACGGCGATCTGGGCGGGCATCTGGAGCGGGCGGTACGCAAAGTACGCCGCCAACCGGGGGGGCCTCGCCCAGCGCCTCTCGGAGATGGCCGGGGACCTTGAGAGGCTCCCCGAGGAGATCGAGGAGACGATCAAGTCTTCCTCAAGGGACCTCGCCCGGGGAGCGGTGGAGCTTGTGCTGGCAAGCTACCAAACCCGGGACCCCGACTTCTCCCCGTGGACGGCGCTGGAAGAGTTCCCTCCCGGAACCGAGGACAACGCGCGTGCCCAAGTCCGGGATGCCACCGATCAAATCGTCCATGGCTTCGAGGGGACGACCCCTCGGCTCGTCTTCACCCTCGACTCCGACGAGGAGGAGGACGGCGACGATGGTGCCGACGACGACAGCGACGGCGAGGCCGGCGACCCGGGCACGTCGGAGTGATCCCCTGGGCCCCCGCGTATCTTAATTTTTTATTCCTTCATCTTCTGAGGCCTTTGAGCCAATGCTTGTACAAACTGGCTTCATTTTATCTGCAATTAAACAAGATTTTAATTTCTATGTCAGCTATGCTTGCTATATGTGCGTGATAAGGATGGCCTGTGTCGCGATCCTTTTGCATCTTGGCTTGAGCGAGGGCTCGTGCTCGGGCCCCAGCCTCAAGCGGCGCGGGTCGGAGCTAGTGCCTGGGGAGATCCGCATGTCGAGACTGGCCAGGCCGGGAGCGCAGTGACCGAGGGTTATAGGGACCCGATTGTGGGCCATTGCCGATTCCCCCCCGAGTTCACCGCGCCTCGGGGCACGGCTCGGTTCTGGGCCCCGTTTGGCGGTTTTAGATGACCCGGGCTACCGAGGGCAAGGTCGAGCACGAGCAGACTGACTCAAGTCAAGACTTTTCAAAAGGAAACGATAACACAGGCGCGGTCCTTAGGAAATTGAAAATGCTTGTTATTGAAATACTTAGGAAAGAATTAAACAAGTATGTGCATGTGGGAGCCCCCGGCCAACCTTGCGTGCCTGAGGGGGGCGCGGGGTTGGCCTGAGCCCAAGGTACGACACCCGACCCCCTTATGGGTAGAAGCGGTGAAGATGCTTGATGTTCCACAGGTTAGGCAGCTCTGTGCCGTCGCCCATGACCAATCGAACCGAGCTCGGCCGGGGGACGCCGATCACTCGATACGGACCCTCCCACATTGGTGAGAGTTTGCTCAGTCCAGCACGCGTTTGGACGCGGCGTAGGACGAGATCGTCGACGCAGAGTGATCGGGCCCGGACATGGCGCTGATGGTAGCGCCGCAGGCTTTGCTGGTAGCGCGCGGCTCGGAGGGCCGCGCACTGCCTTCGCTCTTCCAGGTAGTCGAGGTCGTCTCGGCGAAGCTGATCTTGATCAGCCTCGCAATACATGGTGGCACGAGGGGACCTCAGGGTGAGCTCGGATGGGAGGACCGCCTCCGCGCCGTAGATGAGGAAGAAAGGCGTTTCCCCTGTCGCCCGGCTTGGAGTGGTTCGGTTCGCCCAGAGCACCATTGCAGCTCCTCAGTCCCCAAGTCGCCATGCTTCTTGAGGATGTTGAAGGTCTTGGTCTTGAGGCCCTTGAGGATTTCCGCGTTGGCGCGCTCCACCTGGCCGTTGTTTTTGGGGTGGGCGGGTGAGGCGAAATAGAGCTTGATGCCCATGTCTTTGCAGTAGTCGCCGAAAAGCTCACTGGTGAACTGGGTGCCATTGTCCGTAATGATACGGTTAGGCACCCCGAACCGAGCAGTGATGCCCCTGATGAATTTTAACGCCGAGTGCTTGTCGATCTTGATGACCGGATAAGCCTCGGGCCACTTAGTGAACTTGTCAATTGCGACATACAGATACTCGAACCCGCCCGGGGCCTTCCTGAAGGGACCCAGGATGTCCAGCCCCCAGACAGCAAACGGCCATGAAAGAGGTATGGTCTGCAGGGCCTGAGCCGGCTGATGCATTTGCTTGGCGTGAAACTGGCACGCCCTGCATCGTCGGACCAGGTCAGCTGCATCGTGGAGCGCCGTCGGCCAATAGAAACCCTGGCAAAAGGCCTTGCCGACCAAGGTGCGTGAGGCGGAATGGGCTCCGCACTCGCCTTCATGGACATCGACAAGAAGCTCGACGCCCTGTTCCCGAGGAATACACTTCAGGAGGACTCCGTTGGCCCCGCGCCGTTAGAGGGTCCCTTCCACCAGCACGTAACGCTTGGAGATGCGATTGACGCGTTCACTCCTTTCGCGGTCCTCGAGTAGAGTCTGATCTTTGAGGAACGCCTGGATCTCAGCCATCCAAGCGATCAATCTTGGGGGGCCGGGCTCGGCCCCCCGGGTCCCGAGGCCTGGACTCCGACGGGCCTCGGGGGCCGCGCAGGCGCGTCCGTCTCCCCTAGGGAGTCGGGTCGCGCCGACGGCTGGGCCAGCCTTTCTTCAAATGCGCCCGATGGGGTCGGGGCTCGCGATGAAGCGAGCCTTGAGAGTTCGTCGGCGACCGCGTTATCCCGTCTGGGCATGTGCCGAAGTTCTAACCCGTCGAAATGGCGCTCCATACGCCGCACCTCGCGGACGTAGGCGTCCATCTGCGGGTCGGGGCACCGGTACTCCTTGGAGACCTGGTTAACGACCAACTGGGAGTCGCCTAGAACCAGAAGGCGGCGGATCCCCATTCCGGCCGCCACTCTGTGTCCCACAAGGAGTCCCTCGTACTCCGTCATATTGTTGGTTGCCCGAAAATCTAGGCGAACCAGATATCTGAGGACGTCTCCGCTCGGCGAGGTCAAGGTGACCCCCGCGCCGGCGCCCTGAAGGGCCAGGGAGCCGTCGAACTGCATCACCTAGTAGGCGGCGTGAGGCAGCTGCGAGGGGCTCGTGTTGGCCTCGGGGGCGGAGAGTCTGAGACCGGGCTCGGGAGCCGGGGTCCACTCCGCCACGAAGTCAGCGAGGGCCTGGCTCTTGATCGCGTGGCATGGTTCAAAGCGCAAGTCGAATTCGGAGAGTTCGATTGCCCATTTTACCACCCATCCAGTACCCTCTCGGTTGCGTAGGATTTGGCCGATGCGCCTGGAAATAATGGCGCAGCTTCCTCAAGGCCATCAGAATCGCGTAGAGCATCTTCTGGGCCTGAGGGTATCGGGTCTTGGCGTCCCGCAGTGCCTCACTAACGAAGTAGACGGGCCGCTGCACCTTTCGGCGGGGCCTGTCCTCTTCGTTGGGGGCACCGTTCCCGGGGCGCTCGTCATCTGAGGGGCCCTGCCGGGCCCACTCGGCTTCTGTGCCGACAACCTCGGGGTCGGAGGGCGTCGGGCGCGGCCTTCCCGCAGTGGCCCCGGGGCCTTCCTAGGGGTCGGGGACGTCCGGCGCCGTCGGACGAGCGGGCAAAGGGCAACATCCGATCGTCAGGGGCCTTAGGCCGCCGTCCGGCTCGGTGGCCTCTCCTCCCTTCTCTGTCCCGGGTCGGGTCGACACAGGGTGGGGGTGCGCAGGCCGAGGGTTGTCCTCGTCGCGCTCCACAACCAACGCCGCGCTGACTACCTGCGGGGTTGCCGCCAAGTAGAGTAGCAACGGCTCATCTGGCTCCGGGACGACCAGGATCGGTGGGGAACTGAGGTATGCCTTCAACTGAGTGAGGGCCCGCTCAGCCTCCTCCATCCAGGTAAACGGCCCGGAGCGCTTAAGGAGCTTAAATAGGGGCAACGCCTTCTCTCCCAGCCTCGATATGAATCGGCTTAAGGCAGTCATGCATCCGGTGACGCATTGCACGTCCTTAAGCTTGTTGGGGGGGCGCATCCGCTCTATAGCTCATATCTTCTCGGGGTTGGCCTCAATGCCTCGGGCAGAGATCAAGAACCCGAGAAGCTTGCCCGCGGGCACACCGAGCACACACTTTTCGGGGTTCAGTTTTATGCGCGCGGAGCGGAGACTTTCGAAAGTCTCCGCTAAATCCGAGAGTAAGGTCTCTTGGTTGCGCGTTTTTACAACCAAGTTATCGACGTAGGCCTCAACATTGCGCCCTATCTGACTACCCAAAGAAATACGAGTAGTACGCTGAAAAGTAGGACCCGCATTCTTTAACCCGAAAGGCATGGTTGTATAACAATAAGTTCCTGCAGGGGTAATGAATGCAGTTTTTTCCTCATCCTCCCTAGCCATGCGAATCTGATGATATCCTGAGTATGCATCTAGAAAACACAAAAGATCGCACCCCGCGGTGGAGTCGACAATTTGATCTATGCGTGGCAGGGGATAAGGGTCCTTAGTACATGCCTTGTTGAGGTCGGTGTAGTCGATGCACATCCGGAGCTTGCCGTTCGCCTTGGGGACGACGACCGGGTTCGCGAGCCACTCCGGATGGATGACCTCACGGATGAATCCGGCCTCCAAAAGCCGCACCACTTCTTCACGGATGAAGGCTTGGCGCTCCGGGGCCTGTCGCCGCACCTTCTACCGGACGGGCCTTGCGTCCGGCCGCACGGCGAGACGGTGCTCAATCACCTCCCTGGGGACCCCGGGCATGTCCGCCGGTCTCCATGCGAAGACATCGGCGTTTGCCCGCAGGAAGAAGACGAGCGCGTCTTCCTATTTGTCGTCCAAGAGACCACCAATCCGGGTGGTCTTGGACGGGCCATCGCCCAGGGCGACCTCCTTCACCGGGACCTCGTCGCCTGAGGCCATTCGCTGCCTCGGGGCGGGCGAGGTGGAGGCGCTGAGCCTTTCATCATCGCCCGCGGGCTTGGACACCGCGGCGAGGCGGTCCGCGCGCTGCTCCATACAAGCGAGCACGACTTTGAGGTCGCCGTGGACGGTGATGGGGCCACTTGGGCCCGGCATCTTCATCTGGAGGTAGGCATAGTGGATGGCCGCCATGAACTTCACCAACGCGGGCCTTCCCAGGACCGCGTTTAGGGCAGATTGAGCTCCGCCACATCAAAGTCCACCCGCTCGGTGCGGAAGTTGGCGGGACCACCGAAGGTGACCGGGAGGTCGATGTGACCTAGCGGCCAGGTGTGCCCCGGCGTCACGCCGATGATCGGCTGGGACGGTCGGAGCTCCATCCCCGGGGCCTTGATAGCATCAAAAGCCGCGGGGGAGAGGATGTTGAGAGCTGCGCCACTGTCTATCAGGACGCGCCCCAACTTCACGTTGCAGACGGTGGGGGAGACAACCATCGCGATCTGTCCTCCCCGGGCAATGCATGGGCCCCATCTCGAGGCCCCTCCGGTTGGCGGCGTACTTTGCGTACCGCCCGCTCCAGATGCCCGCCTGACGCCCAGCGCGGTCGAGGCGGGAGACGGCGTCCCGAAGCATGCCGGGCCCCACCTCGTTCGCCAGCCGGAGGGCCTCAACCTCCCCGGCGGACGAGTCCAGTGCGCCCTGCAGCTCGGCGATGGTGTGCTCGGCGACTATGAGGCGGGCGGCCAGATCGCCGTGGCCTGCGGCCGCCCCGCCGCTGCGCGCTTGCGCGTCCAGCTCCCTCGCCCGCGCCTCGAGTTTAGAGGCCCGCTGGTTCAGCGCGTCCCTCTCGGCGTGGGCGCTTTCCAGATTGCGGCGCGCATGCTCCTCCCGCACCACCTCGTGCAGCAGCAAACTGTCCGCCTACCGCTGCGCCGCGGCCTCGGCCTCCTCGAGGGCTCGCACCCGCTCGGCGAGCGCGTCTTTTCGGAGGCGGAGTGCGGACTCCTGCTTGGCGAAGGCAGCCTCGTGCGCCGCCAGCGTCTCCTCCCGTGTGGCGGCGGCAGTCTCACGTGTCGCCAGCGCCGCCTCCTTCGCGTCCAGGGCGCGGGCGCGCTCCTCCAGCGCCTCCAGCTCCCAGGCGCGGAGGTCAAGGGCCTCGGCCCGCCGGCTCACGGTGGCCTCTTGCACAAGCAAGCGCGAGGCCCGCCCCCCGAACGTAGTGAGGCGCTCCTTCAGCGCCATAGTGCAGGCCTCTAGGTCCTCCTCGCGCTGGCGGGTCGCCGCATTGATCTCCGCCGCCCGCCGTTCCCGAGCAGCGGCGGCGTCGAGAACTCCACGGGCGGCGTCGAGCTTCTTCTCCAGCTCCGCCACCCGGCTCCCGTATTCGAGGCGGAAGTCGTCCCGCGCCCCGTCGAGCACGGCGGTGGCGATGAGGGCAGACTCCCGCTCCTCTTCCACTTCCCGGGCGATTTCCGCCAGGGTCCTGCGACGAGCCTCGAGCTGCGAGGTGTGCAGGTTGTGCGCCTTACGGCCGGCCTCCACCATGGCCTCCACGGAGCGCCGTCCCTCCTCGACACGCGCCCACGCCGCGTCGATTTCTGCCCGCTCCGCCTACAAGGCCTGCATTTGGGCGCTTAGCCCGTCCAGCACCGTGCTGTTGGCTGTGGCCAAGGCCTGCAGGAGGGGCTCCGTGCTCAGCGTGACGGCGGAAGAAAGGGGGGAAGGCCACCTCGGTGGTGGTGAAGCACGGCTCGGCTCGCCGATCGGTGCGTTGGCCTCGGGGGCCTTGCCCAAGGCCGGCTCATCCGGAGCGTCGCCTGGGGCGTTGGGCCCCGGGTGCGTCCCCTCGACATCATCACAGGCGGCTTCGGTGGCGGCCTCCGCCTCGGGCGCAGTCGGGTCGGGGACCTGGGTGGCAGCCTCGGCCGCCGGCGCCTCGTGCGCGCGCGCCGCCTCTGCCTCCCGGGCAGCCTCCTCGGCCCGGCGGACCCTGGCCGCCTCCTGAGCAGCCTCCTGAGCTTCCCATAGACGGCCTGCAGCTTCCTGCAGGTTGGCCTCCCGCCTCCGAGCCTCTGCGGTCGCCGCCTCCCCGGCCTTGGAGTGACGCGTGGAGCGGCACGGGATCTCGCTGAGGCAGAAGAAAAACATGAAACAGAAAGAGATAAGTAAAGACGAGCCCTTGGGGTTTGGGAATAAGAGTGTGGCCGCCGTGGGTGAGAGGTCGAACCTGCGGGGTGGCCGGCTGAACGACCACTTTGGGGACGTGATGAGGCTCCCCTGCACGGCTCGGTCTCCCCCATCTTGCGGAGCCGCTTCTTCTTCCGCTCCCCCTCGGGCTGGGGCGTCGGTGCGGCGTCCTCCGGGCGCCTGCCGCTGACGCACGCCGCCCCGCCCCCTCGGGGAGGAGATGAAGGAGGGGTCGCCTCCTGCTTCCTCTTCCCCTTGGCGTCGGCAGGGCGGCTGCCCCCCGAACCCCCGCCGCGGGGCCCAGAGGCATGGCCCCCTTCGAGGGTAGATTGGTCCACTCTGCGGCTGCCGCCCGCACCATCATGGCCTCAGGGGAGCCGATCCCCCAACGCCCCGACCACCTGCATGATGGCCAGGATGTTGGCGCGCTCTGGGTCGCTGCAGAGGGGGAGGATCCCCCGAGGGATGAGGGATGATTCCACGGAGCTAAGGTTTAGCACCCGTTGGACCACCATCCTGAAGTCCTCGGGGTCCCAATCCCACTTACGTCCCTGGTGGGTCCTCAGGAGGTCCTCGGTCCCGGTGTACTCCCAGGCGCCCCGGGCGCGTCGCCGGAGCGGCGCGATCTGGTGGCGGAGGTAGTCGCTGAACACCATGGCCCCCGTGAGTCCCTGGGTTCGCAGGCCCGCCAGGCGGTCCAGGACGGCATCGTAGCCATCCCCCAGATCCACCGTAGCCCACTAGCTAGGCGCCTGCGCTGGAGGCTGGCTCGGGAGTCGGAGGCGCGCTTCGTCGGGGAGGGGGGGTGTAGAACCAGTCGCTCTTCTAGTCGTCCCACTTCTTCCGAAGGACACATGGGATGTAGCAGTTCAACACCTGCCCCCACGGCTGGAAGTAGCAGCCACCGACCACCGTCGGCGGCGATACCGGCTGCACGGTGAAGAACCACCGAAACAGCCGAAGGGATGGGCGCACCCCGATGAACATCTCACACAGGTGTGCGAAGATGGCCAGCGTCATCACCGCGTTGGGGGTGAGGTGCGCCATCTGGAGGCCGTAGAACTCCAGAACATCCATGAAGAATGTGGAGAATGGCGGGATCAAGCCCGCCATGGCGAAGGAGAGAAAGAAGATGGACCGCTCCGGGTAGTGCGGCGCCGGGTGTCCCTCGCCCAGCGCGACCACCTACCGGGTGGCAGATTCCGGCATGAACCGGCGCGGCAGCCCGACCTGCCTCTCGCTGGTGATGCGAGAAGGCGGCAGCACGCTGCCGTCAAGCGACGCGGAGCTCCGCGTCATGGCGCCGGCGGGGAGGGGAGCTTGAGAACGAGAGCGCGTGGCGAGAGTAAGGCGAGAGAAACAAGAGAGCTAGAGCACGGATGGCAAAGGCAAGGAAAAAGTGACGAGAGGAAGGAAACGATCCCTTCCTCGGCGCCTTTTATGCCCTTGCCTCCGCCGCGCTCGGCTCCTCATTTCCCGCGCCCACTTCCTTGCCTCCTCGTTTCTCGCACCCACGCCTCCACTAACCCCACTCGCCCGCTTACGGCGCACGCGTCAGTCGTGCGACCGTGGCGGTTGAGGAGGGGCAGATCGTGTGCGCATTGATCACGCTGGGTTACCGCAAAAAGCGCCATCATCACATCCCCAGGCGAAACGGACCGACGTGTCCCGATCCGCGTGCTGCCTCGAGTAATGTTGCGGTTGCAAGGAGACCACTCATTAATGTCGACTGGCATTCTTCACCGATGTGCGCGGCTCGCGACCGTAGGAGTCCTGCCCGCCTTTGGGGGCCGGTCCCACCTGTCACCAGGCCCGAGGGGTGGCATCAAGCCTGGGTGCCCCCCCCCCCCGGGTGTGGCCACCCAGGCGTGACGCCGGGGGCTACTGTCGGTGACCTGGGACGGGGGGTGTCGAGACTAAAAGGAAGGACGGCCACAGGGATCCACGTGGCTCGTTCCCCCGGAGGGATCGGGCCCGAGGGTGACGTGGTGGTTGCCCTCCCGGTTTCCCCCCGAGGTCGGGCCGCTCCCGTTTCTGCCCCGAGGGCTGAGGCGCTCCAACCCCCTGTGGTTTTGGTGCCACGCGCGCAGGTTAGGTGAGCATGGCAGAGCTTACCTAACCGCATTTATGGCGGTTCAGACAAGCGCACTACGCCGCATTTAATGCGGCGTGGCGCGTGCATATCCGGTCCGTGACCGGTCACAGCGAGTGACCGATCGCAGACCGGTCAGATCGTGGGTTAGGTGGCGCCAGGCGGCCTGCAGCACGCCTCGCCCCGTCCCGTCGGAATGATGAGAGCCCTCTGTCTCTCGTCTCTCAGCCGGAGTTGGCGTGCCAACTCCTAGAGTTGGTATGTCAACCCCGGTCAGATGCTTTCCCGATTCCGGCGCAGGTGAGATGAGAATGTCGCCCGCCATTTAATGAAAGTTGAAACGGGCGTCCCCGGATGGGTCGACTGGCCGAGCAGAGGCGTGCTGCGGGCCGCCTGGCGCCACCTAACCTGCGATCTGACCAGTCTACGATCGGTCACTCGCTGTGACTGGTCACGGACCGGATATGCACGCGCCACGCCGCATTAAATGCGGCGTAGTGCGCTCGTCTGAACCGCCATAAATGCGGTTAGGTGAGCTCTGCCATGCTCACCTAACCTGCGCGCGTGGCACCAAAACCACGGGGGGTCGGAGCGCCCCAGCCCTCGGGGCAGAAACGGGAGCGGCCCGACCCTGGGGGGAAACCGGGAGGGCAGCCGCCACGTCACCCTCGGGCCCGATCCCTCCGGGGGAACGAGCCACGTGGATCCCTGTGGGCGCCCTTCCCTTTGGTCTCGACACCCCCGGTCCTAGGTCACCGACATATGGTAAGATTATTCTCATTATTATTTTGCTAGGATGGTCAGATTATCTCTTGATGTTTTGTTTAAAGTTATTTCATGTGCTGAATTGCCACTCATGTCCTTATCTGTGTAACTGCAGCCCAAGGAAGACCACGAAAGGGAAGAGCCCCGCAAGGCGGCAAGGGGGGAGGAGGGTAACAGGTTCTGGAAAAACATTGGCCTTGGTTTCAAGACTCCCAGGGAGGCCATTGAAGATATGTTCTAGAGATCATTTCTCCTATAAATGCCAACAGCTTAGATGATGTGTTGCCTTTTCCATTTGGGAGCTCAACACATCGTTAACTAGCATGTTTTGTGTTGTACTCATTGCTTCAAATTGTTATTTTTGGCTTGATAGCCT
The DNA here is from genome assembly GCA_008326285.1 of Oryza officinalis. Taxonomy (NCBI): domain Eukaryota; kingdom Viridiplantae; phylum Streptophyta; class Magnoliopsida; order Poales; family Poaceae; genus Oryza; species Oryza officinalis. The sequence continues at coordinate 42,360,140 of BDMV01000002.1, read as the reverse complement.
CTTTAGTTTCTTCGGTACTTCGCTTCTTGTATTTATAAGTTATTTTGGCTTGAGACCTTTTCAATTGTGGCCCTCTTAGACATCATAGAGGGTTTGCAACTTCAACAATTTTTATGTTGTTATTTTGTTGGTTGTAAGTGTGATCTATATCTAGTAGCTAGTGACTATGGTTGCAAGGGATGCTAACTCGAGAGTATGTTTCTTTGCTTGACTAAAATATGCTCTAGTTCTTCCTAGGATGCTTGATACCCTATATCTGACGTTCTAGTATTCATTTTGAATCTGAATGCCTCTTAACTGTTGACAATGTATTGGTGTGGCCTCTCATTTGAAGTTGTGCCATCCTTCTTCATTGCCCGTTATATTTTTTTTCATAAATCTTTGTTTAGCTGTAACATCATTGATGTGGTGCTCTATCTCCTAGACTCCCAATAGTTGTGTGGCAGCATAGCTTCCTAGTTTGTTCTTAGGACTATTTGTGCTCGTGTTTCTTCTCAACGTTTCATCTAAATGCATGCTCTCATTGTTCTTTTAAACTTAGATATTAACTTTGAAGATTAATTTATTTTCTTATTGCATTCAACATTTGTAAAATGTGATTATCTATTCTTTTTCTTTTCATCGTTGACAGATCTAGCTAAAAGCTCATGTGATTTCATTCATTTTTGTGATGTTGTTATAGTAATTATTTTGTCTGTTTTCCTTGATAATTCTTTTCTAGTTGAGTCATGTTTTTCCTGATGTACATTACCTTTATAATGTACTAACTTCGTCCCAGAATATAACAAATTCTAGTTATGAATCCGGACAAGTATTTGTCTAGATTTATAGCTAAAAAGTTATTATATTTTGGGACGGAGAGAGTACTGGAGTAGAAATTTATATTGAACTTAAGTTTTACATGTCCGTAATTTGGTGCTTGTTTTAGGACCATTCACTAGTACCTTATCAATTAGAGGTTGCATTATTGCTAGAACATGCCACAATTCTAAAATGAACAGGACTATCATCATTGTAGGAACTATCTTCACTTTGTCAAGAAGTATTAGAGGCAAGCAAGTCTACATTGTTTTTATTTTTTTTACTTGGGTAGTCACATAATATGACACTGTTATAATGATTTTCATTTCCATCAATAGGTATGAGAAGAGACACTAATATCCCTACCAACATTTCCGCATGCTTCCGTGTGAGGGAAGGAGATCACGTGATCATCGGCCAGTGCAGGTAAAAGAAAGCTAGTGCGCTATGCTTGATACCATTTCCTATCATATAAGAAATACTTCAAAAGTAAAACTTTCATTTTGTCATAGGGTGTTTGATTCCAAACTTATTTAAATATTGGCATATGCTTGATTAACTATTACAACAAAACGTACCTTGTTAACACAACTTTGATTGAGGTTCAAAACATTAAAAGCTTTTGTTGCGTATAGTAGATTGTTGAATGTTGGTTATGATTTTGCATTGCTACTATGCCCATGCAGGCCACTGTCCAAGATCTTGAGGTTTCAATGTTTTGAAGGTCATCCCAACAAGGTCAAAGAGAGGTGCAGGAAAGAAGACGTTCACTGTTGCCTGAAGAAAGTACCAATGATTCTGAAATCATGATCATGAGATTTTGATGCCACTTAACGTTTGACCCAAAATTATTATCCAAATTTTATGTTCAAAGAGTGTTGAATTTAGTGCATTTATGTTATAAATGCTTCTTTGTCCAATTATAAGATTATTTATGCAGTTACATGTCTACAGCTTAGGTCAACAATGTTCATCCATTGTTACAGGTTATAATAAGTTATTTTGATCACTCGGTGTGAAGTCACTCCCATTCTTGACCGGTCTAGCTTTTTGCGTTAGAGCTATGTAACAGAATTGTGTAATGGTTTTCACATACACAAGTAGATCGACTTGTTGCGCTGTATGTACAGGAAGTAGCAATGCTTTGTTTTCCATCAGTAAAATTAAGGCACATTCAAAAAGTTTAGCCAAACCTCGCATCAGAAAAATTAAGTACCAATTGAAAAGCTATCTAGCAAAAGCTTCGGTAGCAAATCGCTCCTTGCATAGTATTTGGACCATGTACACAATAGGCCTTCCATGAAAGGTTGCTAGCAAAACTATCGAATTGTGTGAAATTCATGCACCAAGTACACAAACTTCATTGTGGGAAATGAAGGGAATTTTGGTTCTAAACTGTCGAATTGTTGTGCAATTCATGTGCTATGTACACAAACATGATTGTGGGAAATGAAGGGAATTGCGGTTCCAAAATCTAAAACAGAGGTGTTGCTTACTCGGATCACTTTCTAGGTTCTTTTGTACTTATCTACTACCCCATGAAAACACATAACCAAGCCATGAAACCATCCAAAGAATTGAAACCCCATGGAAACACGTAAGCAACCTATGAAACCAACCAAAAGGATGTTCAATAGTGACATGTCTCCGGATTTCCGTTGCATTAGGATTTAGGTCCTCATGAGTTGCTTATCGCTTATTATAAACCAAACGATTTATTAATTAGTAATAAAAAATAACTTGTGAATAAAATTTTTATACATGTGGTCTTAACGATTTTAAAAAGCAATTAAAAAAGAAACTATATTTAAAAAACATCAAAATCGAAAGTTTTAAAATTTAAATTTTAGCAGTAACTTATATAAGCCATATATAGTGCAAGCAACAAAACCCTTACTTTGGTGGACAGCGACACGGACAGAAGCTCCAAGCCTTGATTATGATCGGTGCTTCATATTGGCAATCTAGCATGTCTTAATCTGTTTATCCTTCTACCTCTTTTGTGTTAGAAAGAGTTTCAACCTTGGAGAGCAAGAAAAATATGCGTATCAGCAGGCAAACTAGCCAAAGCACAGTCCACATCAGACATGTACTTTTCTTGTCTCAAAATTAATCACAACTCATTTAAAATTCTTTATATTTTGAGACGTTGAGATGAAAAAAAATATGTAGTCATTGTCGTTCTGGACTGCTCTCGAGCATTCCGGTGGTACTACTAGTATGAAAAGCGTCAAGTGTGAATGTGTGAAACCAGATCACTGTCTTCTCGGAATCAGTGAATCGTGCAGATTTTCAGGTTGAACCCCAATCCCAAGTTACCGATGAAAACCGTCAGAAAACCGACAAAACCCCACTGATGGTACGGTAGCAAAGAAACACACGGGTAGGAGTAGGAGAGATCTACGGAGTACATGCAACAAGTTAGCTTCACGTGCAAGTCTCCACGTATAGCACAGGCCGGGCCCAACGAGCAAGCAACTCAAACCAAAGCGCTCGTTTTTAAGCGCTCCAGAGCCCTCCACGTAGTAATCTTATCCTCTCCTCCCCTAACCTCTCTTCTTACCCAAAACCCTCTCCTATAAATCCACCGGCCATACTGCAATCTCAACTCAGCACAAGTTGGCAACGCAGATCACAGCAATTCTCAGCTAGATCGTCAGAGCAAGCAAGCAGCGACGTCGGCGACGAAGACGATGGCGGCGGCGGCGAAGAAGAAGAGCGGGAGCGAGATGACGGTGGTGCGGGGGCTGGACGTGGCGCGGTACATGGGTCGGTGGTACGAGATCGCGTCGCTGCCCAACTTCTTCCAGCCCCGGGACGGCCGGGACACGCGGGCGACGTACACGCTGCGGCCCGACGGCGCGACGGTGTACGTGCTGAACGAGACGTGGAGCAAGGGGAAGCGCGACTACATCCAGGGCACCGCCTACAAGGCCGACCCGGCCAGCGACGAGGCCAAGCTCAAGGTCAAGTTCTACCTCCCTCCTCTCCTCCCCGTCATCCCCGTCGTCGGTGACTACTGGGTGCTCTACGTCGACGACGACTACCAGTACGCGCTCGTCGGCGAGCCCCGCCGCAAGGACCTGTGGATCCTGTGCAGGCAGACGAGCATGGACGACGAGGTGTACGGGCAGCTGCTGGAGAAGGCCAAGGAGGAAGGGTACGACGTCGAGAAGCTGCGCAAGACGCCGCAGGACGACCCGCCACCGGAGAGTGACGGCGCCGCGCCCACCGACACCAAGGGGACGTGGTGGTTCAAGTCGCTCTTCGGGAAATGATCGAGGAATTATCAGGGGCCGATGGATGGATCAGAGGACGACGATGTAAGTATATTAATTTCCCTTCAGTAGAAGTGGAGAATAAAATGGGAAGACTTGCAGTTTGTTAATTAGAATAGTGTGAGTGTGTTCTCAGGGTGATTGTGTTTGTAATGCTGTGCTTTGCAGGAATTAATGGGGTGATGAAGATGAACTCTTATACAGTTATATGCACGTGCTTTTAGTTCATGGTTTAATTGGTTAAACGTGTACTGATCAATAGTGGACAAATAATTAGATAAGTTGATCTTTGTCAGTATTCCGGCTCTTCAGATCATCCAGTGTAGTGTAGTACTCGTTCTTCAGTAGTTCAGTGAGACTGAGAGTTCTGTTTGCTCCAATTTTGTTTGTTCTTTTTGAGTTATCGAAGCTTTTGTTTGGGGATTCCTGAAATATTCAGAGATCCACTAACTCGGTCATCTATTTTTAGATTTTTGTTTGGCGTCTTTTACTGCTATCCGCTCGTAACTTTACATTGAGCAAAACGAACTTTCAAGGTGGGGATTTTCGGGGATTTTCCATGTCGAGTAGTTGAAATATTTCAGATAGAGAAATTTCGATTTAAACGTTCCAACAAACTTTGAACACACACAGCGAGATTGAACTTCCGATCGAGTGGAAAACTATACGGGCTTTCATCCCAAAAAAGTTGTTCTTTTGACTCCAACTTCAAGCATATTTGTCGAGAAGACACAGGGTGTCTCGCCTCCAATTGCAGTAGGAGCCGGGGGAGCAAATGAACAATCCAGATATGATGGATTGATGGGTCATGATTTGTCGATGAAAGCCTTGAAGGACCCTAACCAATCATCATGCCCATCAAGCATTTGGAGCTAGTAGGCCAGTATAGTACTATGTTCTCTTCGAAGCATCCGAACATATATATCTTATTCCCAATTTCCCACGGTACTAAAAAATATACTCCTAGCCGAAAGAGAAAGCCTTCGGCCTCCGATTAGAATTTTATCAATATTTGGGATCGTGGTTTGCATTGAGATTAGTGTAAGTTGCCAGAGACATAGATAATGCTGCCCTCGTTTGAAAATAAAAAGATTTCTAAGTTATTCAGCAGAGATTAATGTTGAGACATGAGTGAACCTACACCCTAAACCACCTGAGCCATGGCCCAAGACCAGGACGAAAGGTTCATGGAACACTTCAAAATTTCTGTATAAAATTTTGTTGGGTCAAATTTAATGGGTGGCTCGGGCCTTGGCCCATTTCTAGTCCACCCCTATATTGAGAGGAAAAGACTTTAGTGTCCTTAATAAATATGTGATGAGTGAAGGTGAGAGGGTAGGTAGGGGATAAAATGAGAATAAATTTGAATAGAAAATGATTGATGAGATAAGTAGTACAGTGAATTGGACCAAAACTTTAATGGGACGAACTGGACCCTGGCCCATTTTTTGATTTGCCCATGTGTTGTAAGGAAAAGAATTGTGTGCCTTTAATAAATATGTGATGAGTGGAGGTGAGAGGGTAGGTAGGGGATAAAATAGGAATAAATTTGAATAGGAGGTAATTTATGAGATAAGTAGTATAGTGAATTGGGTCAAAACTTTAATGGGATGACCTGGACCTTGGCCTATTTTTGGGTATGCCCATGTGTTGTGAGGAAAAGACTTTAGTGCCCTCAATAAATATTTGATTAGTGGAGGTAAGAGGGTGAGTAGAGGATAAAATGAGAATAAATTTGAATAAAAGGTGATTTATGAGATAAATAATATGGTGAATAGTGCTATAAATTTTTATATTTTGAAACAAGATTTAAATGCTAGAAGTTCGTATATTCTGGAACAGATGAAATATAAGAAGCTTTATAATTTAAAACATACAAACATATATCAACTACTATACATCAAGTGTGTTGTGATACGTAGCATGACAAAGTAGGAATACTACCTCTAGTCATCAATATTCGACGGCGTGCAACATCCACGTCCATTATGTAGAGTCAAATATTGATAAACCAAAGAAGCATTATTTATCACGGGCTCATCAAATATATAATGATACACATACATCAGTGCTAATTTGACAAAATAAGGATGCCCATTAGGTTGCACCATTCCGAAAGGTGCATTTTCTTCTTGTGTTCGTATCTACAACACAAAATTAAACCGAGCTTACATGATGGCAATCGTGAAGGTAAGCGCAAAGTACCTGAGCAATTGAACTAATAAATGTTTCTTGATTTGAACAAATGTTTTGGTTCGTACATAGAAGCCTTATGCTAGGTTAGAAGGGTACTATTGTCTTATGGTGTTGAAAATCAACGGAGGAGTCTGGTAGGACATTCTCATAACTACGGTGTGAAGAAAGAGGTGGTAGAAGAGGTAGAGCAAGAGACAGGAGAGTAGCTTCAGTCAATAGGGAGTAAGACAAACAACATATGGTTTTGGCCCTATGATGAAATTGTGTACCAAAGAATGTTGTAAGTAGGACCTATGTACTTTGGAGCTTCGCCTTCAATCCACGGTGTAGACGAGTAAACTAAATGATGATGCATATTGATGGGAACCTAGACTTGGTAATTGTGAAGGACGCGGTCTAACATGGAACCTAGACTTGGGCCTAATCAACAATGGCTATGTTTTTCAAGCCCAATCTAGCATTTGAATATTTCTAGGTCCCACATTGTCTGCAAAAGTTACTCAGTGGGCTGATATCGAGACGTAGCACCATACGTCATGACAAAACAAGCATGTTACTTATAACGGGTTCAGACGACATACCGTTACAAACAATGATCGTTAGATCACGTCAATCCGACGGTCACCATTCTCTCCCGCCTTTATATATACCCTTCGTCTCGAAGCGTCGTCTTCTACCTCCAGACACACCCGTCCGTGTCGTTATACTCTCTCCCATCTTATATGCCCCGTACCCTTTCTCCAACGTCACTACCAACAATGGTATTCACCCCATAGTTTATAGCGCACCATCACCGTCTCGTCGTGCCGCCGTCGCTCGCCTCAGTCTCTTGTCGCCGATGCTCATCTCCGCCGCCGTGTCGCGTGCTCCGGTGAACTTTTTTATTTTTTCTTATTTTTTGTCTTTCTCCTATTGTCACATGGCCGAGGATGTACCTGGGCCGGATTACGGACTGCCATTTCGGCGGCTGCGGAACACTGCTCCACAGCCACCATCCATCCATCCATCCATCCGCCTTGTCCCCCTTCACACCCGCTCCATCGCGAGCCAGCCGCCTCAGACAAGCCGCCCCTGCCCTGGGGACTCCCGTCCGCCCGACCCCCAAAACTTGGCGGCGCACCTCGGACGCAAAGCACCCTAGCAAACCGCACATTTTCGCCCTAACCCTCCTCGGACGCGTCCGCTCCCGTTCGTTTTTTGGCGGCCGAGGCGAAACCCAACCCTGCCCATAAAAAGCCCCGCCCGATTCCAAACATTTCCACCACCAGAGCCAGCGAGCGGGTTGCGCCGCACCGCACCGCACCGAAATCGCGTCTCGCAACACAGAGAGAGAGAGGGGAAAAGGGGACGGTGGGGTGGGGAGAGAGGGAGGCAGAGATAGCTAAAGAGAAGAAATCCACTCCTCTCCTCCCGTCACCTTGGTCGCGTCCGTCGGCGTCGGCCGCCGTCTCGCCCCGCCCCGCCCCCCTGCGCGTGGGCAGGGGGCGGCTTTGCTCCCGGTGAAACCCTAGCAGCAAGCCGTAGATCTCGCGGCGGGCGGCCGGATCCGGGGGGGCGCTCCCCGCGGGGCCGCGCGGGAATGGCGGAGCTCGGGGAGCTTGAGGGGAAGCTGAGGGACGTCGGGGAGAAGCTCCTGTCTCCGCCCGACGACGTCGATGCCCTTCTCAAGCTCATCCACGTAAGTCTAACCCTCTCTGCCAGAATTCGTTTGTGTTCGCTTTGAACGTTTTTTTTCTCCTGTTAGGGTTCTGCTGTTTGTCGGATATTTTTTTTCTTGTTGATTGATTTTTTTTTATCTTGTTGATTGCGTGGTTTCGGGATGGTTCGGAAGCTTTGGTTTGATACCATTCCGCGAGGATTGATTGGGTTGGGAGTTGTGATTTTGACTGGACTGGAATTCCGCTTTAGATTCATTTGGTTTCTGCTGCTCTGCAATCCGTTTGATTTTCCGTTATGGCACAAAGAGCAAGCATTTTTTTTCAAGAGTATTTTCCGTCGTGTGTTGTTGACATATGGAGTTGAATTGTTGATATACGGAGTTTACCATGGTGTTGATTCCTGTAAATGCACCATACTCTTTTAACATTCCAGTTTTTATTGAGAGCATATGATCTTCTTTGGTTCCCTAAAAAAACTGATCTTTGATTCGCATGATTGTTTGTTCATGCAGGAGGCCGAAATATATATATTGAAAGTGGAACAAGCACCTTCTGAAAGCATGCTTAGTGCTATAACTCCGGCAATGAAAGCTTTGGTCAAGAAAGAGCTGTTGGATAATTCTAGCTATGAGGTGAAACTTTCTGTGGTGTCCTGTATTTCTGAGATAACTAGGATCACTGCACCTGATACTCCATATGACGATGATGTGATGAAGGTACCTTTTTCTTATCTGATGAAGATGACCTTGTTTTGTATCCTATATCCTGACTTCTGACCTGTGCTATCTACTTTTGGTTCAGGACGTGTTTTCCATAATGGTGGGGTCTTTTGAGAAATTGGATGATATGGAGAACCCCTTGTTTCGAAGGATAGTTGCAATTCTTGAAACTGTGGCAAAGGTCCGGCTATGTGTGGTGATGTTGGATCTTGAGTGTGAAGATCTGATGCTGCAAATGTTTCACAACTTCTTCACAACTGTGAAGTAAGGGCCTCTTTGTTTTATCTTAATTTCATCTATATTTGCTAGTTCTCATGATATGTTTGAAGTAAGTTTTGCTAAATTATGTTCTCCAGGCATGCTAATGAGTCAATTTTATTTTCTTAACATAGTTCTTACCTGTAACGGTTCTTCAAGAACAAGAATAGCAGATGTTCTGTGCTGCACAGATCTTATACAATGCTTTTCTTAGAGGCTTCTTATATATTCTGTATTTAAAAGTCATCAGTCTGAGCTAAATCGCCAATATTAAGATCTTTCATGATTACATTGTTTGTACCTAAATAACTTGCTTGTGTTACTACTTAGGCCAGTTGATATGCATTTTTGTTGGATGTTATACTTACTAATGTCTGCATTGTATCCTTTGTATGTACGCTCATAATTTGAAATCCCTTGTCTCATATTTCAGACCAAATCACTCAGAAAATGTTATAAACTGTATGACTACAATAATGATTTTGGTAATTGAAGAGGATGATGAAGTTGAGATACCCATTGCAGAATGTTTGCTCAAGCATGCTAAGTCCGAACTGAAGGTACATATACATACATACATACATACATACATATATATATATACTTTCTTGACATCAACAATATGAATCTACATTCCTACCCAGACAAAAAGATACCATCTAATTGATTTGGTTTTTGTTTCCAGGAAACTTCTGCTGCATCTTTTGAACTTGCAGAGAAGGTGATAGGTGCATGCTCTGAAAAACTGAAACCAGTCTTTCTGCAGTTACTTAAAGGCACTTCCTTGAATGAATACAACAATATTATCGCAACAATTTGTGAAGACAGTTCAGATGTCAAGGAAGACATGGATGCTGATCCTTCTGGAAAAGATATGGTCAGTTGAATTACTAGCATGTAGCAACTAATATTCAGAGATGTTTTTTTTTTTACCTTAAGGACTTCTATGTGATAATCATAGATTCTAGAATGGGTCATTGTGTATAATTTTTTTTAGTATGTTGTATGAAATAAGCCTTGAATTCATTAATGCTCTCTGCACTATATTGGAATGGATCACTTGGAAGATGAAATTGCAATTGGCTTTAGTCTATAGAGTGTACATTGTACTTTGCCATGGTGTGAATACTAGTCTCAGAACTTAATATACAGCTCATTTCAACACCTTATCGTTGAAAATGGAAAACAAATTGGCCACATGGGCTCTTGATGAGGATTCATCTATTCTTACTATTGAGTTAATAATGTTCAGGTGGATGATGGCAAACTTTCTGAAAGGACTATTTCTGATGAGCTACCTCAGGTATGCTGCTCTGCATTTCTGTTTTTATGTAACTAAACAAATGAACTTTTGATAATACACTGTGCCATCTCTATTTTCAGGAACCTGCAAAGTTGGAGCAAGATGTTACTCAGACTACTGCTATTGGCAGTGGTGCAACTCCAGTTGATAATGGTAAGTTTAGTCAAGGATCATCATCTCCTTTGGACATCTCCAAAGGATAAGCTTGAAGCCTTGAACAACCTTACTGTTCTGTAAATACAAAAGATGCTGATATGTTGAAATCTTGTAACTGAAGGCACAGAATCTGCAGCTGCTAATCCCAAGGAATTATCCAATCTTGATTCAGAGAAAAAAGATGGTGTTAAGCAGTCAGCAAAGGTTGCCAATGGAGCTGCTGCTGAAACATCAGAACGTGTTGATGGCTCACCAGCTATGTTCAAAGCAAGGAGAGGTCGACCTCCTGGACCAAAGTCATTGGAGAAGAAGGCTGCTGGAAAGAAAGTTCTAGGTTTGAAAAAGGTTGAGGAGACTACTGATTCAGCAGGGAAGTTATCGAAGCAGTCATCTAAGGATGATTCCAAGCCATCTACAAGAAAGGCAAGTGGAGCAGGGTCATCAAAAAAGCAACAAAAGATCAGTTTGAAACAGAAGGATGAAACCGACTCCAAGGAAGATACTGCTAAGAATCTGAGCCTAAAGGTAGTTTTCTTTTCAGTAGTAAATTTTTGTATAATTAGTAAAGCTGCCTGTCTTTAGCATTGATTTGCTTGCATTAGTCAGTCTTTGTTACTATTTTTCTCTGGCTTGCTATGTTTATGTATCTGAAACATGTTTGAGTATGTTTACTGTTTCAAGGTATTAAGAGCTTTTGTTTACTGATACAGTTGCTTGTGATTCAAATCCTGTTATTATCTTGTAAACTTTGCTATAACACGAGTATATAGGAATTATTTATTGTGGTTCAATTGTGATTTGATCCTATCTTTGATGTTAATTCAAAACAGATAGAATTTAATAGCATCTAATTCAGTTGCTTTTTGGCACTCTGATTGTTGTCCTGTTTGTTCTATCTCAATAAAGGAAATGGTCTCTCCAAAGTCTGTGTCCAAGGGGTCAGCTAGGACCAAGGGCAGCCAAGGCCAGGAAAATAATGGCTCCAAGAGGAAAAGGTCACAAGAGGATGAACAAGAGGTATGCGCTTGATCATGCATGCATGGTTGATTGGTTGATTAGTTGATTCTCTGTGTTTTGTTGCCTGTCTGCTGTGCTTTTCTATGCTCATATTTCATTTGATCGCTTACTCATAAAGGTGTAATTTAAGTTAGCATGTTGCTTTCCTTTTTGTAGCCAAAAGATAATGCGCTTACTAAATTTCTGTTTAATAATAATCTGACTTGTAGAGAATGCTGATGAAGTAGCCCAAATATAATATTTGTTTGTTGCAACAACTTCAACTTCAAAACTGGCAATTCCGTGTTTGAAAAATCTGTGTTAAAAAACATTTGATTATATTTTCTGGGCGCACCCTTGGTAACAACCTTCAACAGGTGATTTAGGATAAAAAATACGCTTCAATAGGGATCCCAGTTTATTCAGGTGATTTAGGATAAAATCACTTAATGTATAACAATGTTTTAGAAGCGTAATTATAGTTGAGCTTGAAGATGTCTGGTTGTTCTCAAGACACCTGATAACATCTCCTATGTTTTGAGTGCTGATCAGTAAAGATGTAGACATTGAAATTATATTTTGCTTTACCTTAGTTTTTTCCTTTTCCTGTGACTTTGTTTTCATGATTTTGTTTACTTTGTAGTTTCTTCTTTTAGTAATTTGGTCTTATTCTTAAGTTTATATGCCCTCTGCAGACTCCTCGTTCTAGGAAGAATAAAGGCCTTGATGCTAGCCTTGTTAGTGCAAGGATCCAAGTATGGTGGCCAGACGACAAGAAGTAAGTGATATAAGCATTAGATGTGTCACACCCTAAGATGGGTAATATAGTCTTTATGCAAAAGCTTTTACAATTATTGCAATGTTTCATGTTGACATTGGAGTATCTAAATGAACCAGATATAGACATTATCATCACGCGGCATATTTGCTAGCTCATCTTTTTTACTTCTTTATGCCTTTCTATTCTTGCACAGTTCTAATTCTAAATCTGCTGTATAGCTTTTTCTAAATGGCGTATATATATTAACATTGACTTAGTATTTAGGTTAGTCCTGTTTGATGTTTTAATCAAATAATAATATATTTGCTCAGTATTGATGTGGCATGTCCTTTGCTTTGGTACAATTTATTGGGTTATTTTGTAGCCTGTTTCAAAATTTTGAAGTCCTTTGTTTTAAATATTTGCAGGTTTTACAAGGGCATTGTTGACTCATTTGATACTGCTTCAAAAAGGCACAAGGTATGAGTCCTGTACATTGTATCATCTGCTTTCATGAGCTATATGACCTACATGAAGGACTTATGCCAACTAAAATTTTGTTTTGTTCTCTTGGTAAAAAAAAAGTTTTATCCTGTTTTTCTTGTCTGATTGATTTTTGTACTTTTGGAGCTTAGATTGCATATGATGATGGAGACGTGGAGGTGCTTCTCCTTAGGGATGAAAAGTGGGAATTCGTCAGTGAGGTATGCACATAATGTTGTGATTCTGCTTAGATTGCATATAATGTTGTGATTCTGCTTTCTCCTCTTCCTTTTTTTTCCCTAATTAGCAGTTGTTATGTCAGGAACAAGACAAAACCCCTGATGTGGCATCCGAGATGTAAGTGAATTATCTTGACACCACTTCCATACCTGCAACTTCAAAATCACATTTTTACTTTGTATTTATGGTAGCTATACAGTTCAAGTTTTTGATTGATTCAAACACTGGTTTCAATTGTAGCATCCAGTGCATTTTTTAATGATATAGGCTAGTGTGGAACTAGGAATCGGCCAAGGTTCCAATTTCCATACCTCCTATGTTGAGACAGTATATGCTCTTGGTTTCTCTCTGTTTTTTTTTGTCATAATCTGACCATGGTAAAAAGAACTGTAGAGAAATGTCTGCTGTCCAGTCTATGTTGGGAATTCAGCAAATTCCTTAGACACCCCAATAATTGCTAGTCTTCTCTAGGGATGACTGGGTTGGGTTGTGCCAGCCCATGGGTCCATCCTAATTCGTTTCCATGCAAATTAGCTCAAAAATGCATATTACTAAATTGAACACTGTTTGGTCTAGGTGTGAAGTAAATGGGGTTCCCACAAACATCCCTAGTTATTCCAATTGTGAACCCTGTTACTAATTTGTCATACTTATTTGCATCCAAGTGGTATTTTGTTTGTTAAATTTGTGTTACTGGTTGTTTCAAGTTCTCCGAAGCCACGGGGTAGGGGCAGAAAAGGAAGAGGGAGCTCAGTGCAATTGAAGGAAGGAAATGCAGAAACACCTAAAAGGTAATTTGCTAATCAAAGAAGCCGTGTGGACAATTGACTACGTATTTTCTGAGGCTTATGTTTCTGTTTAATGGCAGTGGTGGAGGTGATCTTCCCAAAAAAAGGGGTCGTCCGAAAGGTTCCAGCAATGGTACACCCAAAAGTAACATCTCTGCAACTTCAAGCAAATCAAAGGGGAAAGCTGCAAGGACGGACGACAATGAGACACCTAAGATTGGCAGTGACCTCAAGAAGGAAGCTGAAGAAGGATATGAAGACAAAGCCACTAAGTCAACTGAGAAGACAAAGGATGATTTGCCTGAGGATGGTAGCAACAAGAGTGCCAGCAAACCAAAGGAGGCTAGCAGCGGAGGCAAGGATTTGAAGGGTGAGAGCAAACCAAGTGAAGGAAGAGCCAAGCCAGGTCGGAAGCCAAAGGTTGCCGCTGCTGCGGTGGCTGGTGAGGAATCCAAGGCCAATGTCTCAGCTGAGAAAGAGAAGGGGAAGGAGACAGAAGGTGAGGCAGCAGCTGAAGTGGAGCAAGGGGGATCCGCTGGTGGCGCTTCTACTGGAGGAAAGAAGCGCAGAAGGAAGGCTTGAAGTTAGGGATCCGCTGGTGGCGCTTCTACTGGAGAAGAGAAGCGCAGAAGGAAGGCTTGAAGTTACCCGCTAACTTCTCTTTGTACATGGATTCGCTCTCTAGACTCAAAAGGTTCGCTTAGTCTCAAAAGGTGTTAAAACATTGCACCCTGTGTGGTTGTAACTCTTCGGTCGGTCACCTATTGGAATGCCAACTGATTGGGCATGTAGCGGTTTTAACTAGGGGGTTGTAGACAAGATAAAAATGCTGTAGTTGTGATGTTAGGCGCAAGTGCGCAACTTTTAATGGTTGGTTTAAACCCCATGCTTGCCAAGAGGCCAATGACATCATAGTTGTGTCGGATGATGTTGTAGCTAGCCTGTTGATGTCTTATTTATTTAGGCCATATGAGCAAATGAGTTTTGTAGCTAATGTGCCGGTCTGTCAGCCCCGCCTGGCACCATTAAGAAATGCTGTTTTTCAGAGCTCATGTTCCTCTGCAAGTAGAGTATTCATTATCTTCTGTTTTTTTTCGTCTACTGTCTCTTTTGTGAGATCATGCCCATTGCTAACTGCTTTTGTCATCTCTGCAGGTTGTTTCACTCCTGTCAGGCTGTCTATTTTGTTTATCTTGGCATACTTAATTCTGTACTCATGTTATGCTGTTCAACGTTTTATCTATGCCAGTGGAAGCAGCGATCGCCCTGTCGCAGATTGCAACCATGTTGAAGCTGACTACGGCCTGGCTAAACTCTGCACTTCCAGCATTATCCACAGCATTATCCATGAGAGGTATGGCTAAGCCTTAAAGCTCTGCTCCCTCCATTCAAAAAAAGTGAGATATATTACTTTTGGTCACTAAAATCAAGGAGAAGTTAACTCATCTTATATGTAGCAAAAATTGAGTGTATGCATGTATGCAACCAATATGTATGCAACCAATGAGTATTATGATGTTTCTCGGGTTTTGATTAAACATTGAACTTATTTTTTCATTTAAGTCTTAGATATATGGAGACTATAAATATGACTGACTTATTTTAAAAAAAAAATAAGTATATTTTTGGATGGAGGGAGAATAATATCACCTGAAGGACCACTCCTAATTATGAATGGAATTGGATGAACATATTTATATCATCAATAAAGACAAGCATAAAAAGTTATCACAATATATAGAGATTGCACGATGCCACTTCATCCTAAAATGTAAGCATTTTTACATATTTTCACAGGAATTAAGGAATTAGATAGAACAATTGAATGGTGAAAGGTTATAATTGGTTTAAAAGAGAAAGTAATAGAAAATTAAATAGAAATATGGTTATGATTGGTTTAGATGAGGAGAGTAGGTGAAGAAATAGATACATTTTAAAACAAACCTGTACTTTAAAAATAGCTATATTTTAGACCGGAGAGGGTAGAATAAGTTAACAGTGGTAGCAACAAGCCAATAACAGTCCATGTAAGAATTGGCTCCTGTGCCTTCGTTCAGTGGCTATGGAAACACAGACGTCTGAAAATTGAAGCGGAGATTCAGATTACTGCATAGTGCATACCCATGAGGGCTGAGGCCACGGTTTGGTTCCTCTTCGGGCTACCAAGTCCATGACGGTATGAGCAAATGATCAACTAGCATTGACCTGTTCGGTCGTCTCGTCCCCTCTCGTGCCATGGCAGAGGCAGACACTAACCAGGTCAACTATTCGATTACTCCCAACAATCCCATACCCAAGTCGACAGCAAAGATGTTCAGTGGTCAACTAACACGTAACACAATGAACGCCACCTAATTTTTCAGAACCAACGGCTTATTATTTCGTTGGTCATCTGGGAAGCATCATCAGTCAAGGGGTTAGGTCTAAACTGTTCAGCTCGCAATATTTCGGTCCCCTAGTGGTCAACTTGATACTAGTAAACTCTAAATATCTATCTATTCTATCTATTATATTATTAAAATATTCTTAAAAGAAGACATCAGGTTTGCCGTGAAAACTAAAAATTCTTATATTAATTAAGGAAAAGAGAAATATTTACACCGTTTGATTGTGACAAATGCAAGTTTTAATGGTTGAGATTGATTGATTGAATATATCTGTATGGACAAATACCAGATATGTAAATAGATAGTACTAATTCAACATGGATCCGAACTCTTGATCGGACCAAGCGAGCACTTGGTTGTAATCGCTCGCGGACTACACGCTTACTGACTAGGGAGATATACGTCTGAATCCTCAATCGGTACACGCATATAGCAGGCTATATGTACAAACAATAAACGGGCAAATAATAAACCATAACGTTTTTCGATATGTATATGTGCCTGGAGAGGACGTGAGGGAGGAGATCATGTTCCTGACATGTACACAAATATATATTTGCTCAGTTGTTTAATTTTAGAGATATTTAAACATATATATGTTGTCAATATTACAACAAAAACTTTTAGAACTCACCCAGTAAAAGGATATACAAGTATGCTATTTTGGCTAGCGATGAAGACAATAAAAACATACTATTATCTATACAAAAATTTATACTTAGTTAGCTGCTAACTGATAATAACTAACTAAATAGCCATAAAAACCGGTTAATTGTCCAGTTAGCGATTAACAAAATGATCTACCAAACCACAAGTGCATACTCACTTTGGTTTTTAATAGATAACACGTTGATTTTTAGCATATATCTTACCGTTTGTATTATTCAACAATTATGTATAAATATTTAAAATATAAGTCATGATTAAAGTGTCTTTAATGTAAACTATATTCGCTGTAGAGGCTAGAAATTCACATATTAATTAAAGAAAAGGAATAATTAGAGTTCAAGTAGAAATACAATTTACAAATAACTAAAATTTAAAATAAAAAAAATATTGAAGGAACAATTTACCTAGAACATAACACAAGATTAATTAAAATTAGGAATATAAAATAAAATAAAATATGAAATAAAAAAGTGATAGTTTAAGTAGGAATACAGTTTGAAAATAATTGAAATGCAGGATAAAAATAAATAATATTGAAAGCATAGAACAAAACACGATATTAATTAAAATTCAAACTAAAAGATAACATAAATTTTACTATACTATTAAGAGGACAAACTGAGCGGCATTAGAGAAGCAGGGCAATGGCTGCTAGCAATACTCCTAAAACTATAAAATGAAAAACCCACGATTGGTTTTGATTTTAAAAATTCTAATGATAATAAAAAAAGAGGCAATAGGCTGATTGTAAAAGAGTAGGGTGAGACGGTTGGCAAGACATCTAAAGACTATAAAAAAAACTTAATAACAATTAGGTTTGATTCTTAAAATCCCAATAACAATAAAGAGGATGACAACAACATGTTGGCCGTAAAAAAATAGAGTGGTGATGGTTCATGGGACTCCTCAAAACTTAAAAAAACAACAATTATTAGGTTTGATGTTTAAAATCCCAATAACAATATAAAAAGAAAATGCAGTGAGCATATAGAAGTAAGGTGGCGGAGTTTGATGGGACTTATAGAAACTAAAAATAATAAACCTAAAGATTATCAGATTTGATGTTTCAAATTCCAATAACAATAAAGATAAGGGGGTAACGGGCGAACTCTAAAGAAGTAGGGTGACGACGTTTGACGAGACTTATAAAAATTATAAAAAGAAACCTGATGAAACAATGAATTCTATAATGGTATAATGGTTTAAATTTTAAGGGTTTCAAAAAAAATGAATAGAAGCCATGATGGGAAAGCAAGCAAGTAATGGAAAGACAAAGGAAAAGAGGAAAGACAAAGGAGAAAAGAATGATGGTTGGTATGACTTTTAAAAATTATAAAAATTAAAAACCCAATGATGATAAGGTTTGATTTTTTAAAAATTCTAATACAAAGAGATGACTATCTAATAAATTTTAATGAAAATCACATATATAAAAAATTAAATAAATTTGTATGGGTGTTAAGCCATATAATTACGTGGGTCACTAGTTTCTTCGTAAGAGTCAACTGAATTAAGCAGCGGCAGCGTTTGGAATTGGATTTCTTCATAGTGGGATTCGGCAGCCGTCCGTGTCTAGTTTGCGCTACGCATGGTCGCCGTCGTTTTTTAACGGGGTCATGCACTGCACTTTGCCGGTCAAAAACGAAAAGAACATGTCTCGTCAGAGAAGAAATATTGTGAATTTTATCCGACAGTAGAGTCGACCAGGATAGGACCTAAGTGCGATGCTAGATCAGGTCACCTCCCTTTTGCACGACGCGTCGTTTTCTTTGCACAATTTTTTGTCGCCCTGGGTGATCCTATCACCTCGCATGCCTCGCTTGGATCGGCAAGAACGCGAGCGAGGTGTGCCGTTTGAGTCCCAGTTTTTTATCCTTGTTGATGAGATGATGATTCAGCTAGCGTAGCGTGGTTAACTTTTCCGTCCTTTGCAGAACTGTGAGGCTGAATTCAGCCAGAAGAGACGAAGGCCATAATTGAGCTACGTGTCTAACATACCCTAGGTGCATTTCAACTTTCTTAAGTTCAATACAACATGCAGTACAATATAACAAAAAAGGCTGTGTTTTATGGAGTAAGAGCGAAAAGCTCAGTAATGCAGCCGCTGGTCTCTGGAACTGAGTGAAGTGTGAACCGTCCTTCGGCCCTGTTCTTTGTATTTGTTCCCAACTTATCTTTTTTATTACATATTTTTTAAACTACTAACGGTTTTTTTAATTTTTTAAAAAAATTACTTAAAAAATCATATTAATTTATTTTTAAGTTTTTTAGGTTAATATTTAATTAATCACGTGCTAATATGTAACATCGTTTTTCATGCGAGGAGTTTCAGTCCACCTCCCGAACACACCGTCCTGTAACGTTAGAAATATTTTAGTTTGGGTGGTAGCACAGTTATACTCGCCAGGGTTGGAACTTTGTTCTTTTGAAAGGCTTTGGAACTAGTCGTAGACTCGTAGTGCTGTAGTGCTCTGCTTTGGAAGAACGAGGAGTGGTTCGGGATCGTGGGAGCTCTCCGACCGCGTGCAACGTGCCAGTCCAAGTCCAACCGACCCACGCACACAACTTTCTACTCCACTACGTGACCATTATAAGGACCTGTACCACAGTACTCGCTTCCCTCCCGGTCCCCAACTTGGGCGGAGCAATCGCTGATCGCACCGCAGAGGCCGTTCACCACCACCACCGCGCTGGCAAACTCACCCAAGTCGACGAGACGACGCCACCACGCGCCCAAAAGTCCCCAAATCCACCACCGCATCGCCCGTAAATCCCTCGCGCTCGCGCTCGCGCCGCCCCCACCGTTATCCCCAACCCCGAACGCCACTCCCCCGTCTCGCGTGAAAGCAACAGCCGAGGAGACCCGTGGGGTTGGGTGACGTCTCCCGCGACCCGATCAAATCCTCCGCCGGTTCATCCGCCACCTGAGCCACTCTTTTCCCCCGTTTTTCTCCGCCCCGAAAAGGCCGGCACGCGCACGCGGCCGTTTTATACGCGAACCACTGCAAAAACGCCCGCGTCACCACTGCAGCCGCGCGACGCGAGGGCGTGGCCCAAACAAACCAACCATCGCGCGCGCCACTCCCTCTCCACCTCCCCGCGCGGGCCACGAGTGCGAGCCATGAAGGGGAAGCGGGGCCGCGTGCGGCTCAACGTCGGAGGCCGGGTGTTCGAGACGACGGCCGCCACGCTCGCCAGCGCCGGCCGGGACACCATGCTCGGCGCCATGATCGACGCCTCCTGGAACCACGGCGGCGGCGGCGGCGGCGACGGCGACGGCGAGGGTGGCGTGGACGAGTACTTCATCGACCGCGACCCGGAGTGCTTCGCGGTGCTGCTCGACCTGCTCCGCACGGGGGGGCTCCACGTGCCGCCGCACGTCGCCGACGGGGTGCTCTGCCGCGAGGCGCTCTACTACGGCCTCCTCGACCGCGTCCGCGCCGCGCGGTGGGGGCCGTTCGACGGGGACCGGCTGCGGCTGGCGGCGTCCGTGGTGGGGAGCGCGGCGGGCGACGGGGCGGCCG
>BDMV01000002.1:42312562-42339917 GCA_008326285.1 Oryza officinalis | reverse complement strand
CGTCGCGCACGGCGGCGCCGTGCGCGTGTACAACTGGGTGATGGAGGAGCGGCGGCCGGTGCACCTCGACCACGCGCCGGTCAACGACGCGGCCTACATCGACGAGGCCACTCTCCTCGTCGCCGCGCGGGAGAGGCCCGGCAGGCGCGACGGCGGCGTGGCGGCCTTCTCCGCGCTCACCGGCGACCTCCGCTACCGCTTCCGCGTCGCGCACGATCGCCACGTCAGGTCCTTCACCCCCGGGGCGCTCGCCTTCGACAGCCGGTGCAAGATCTTCGCGAGCTGCAAGGGACGGTTCAACGAGTACGGCATCGGCGTCTGGGACTGCACCACCGGCGAGCAGGCCGACTTCTTCTACGAGCCGCCGGGCTGCGCGCTCGGCGACGCCGACAAGCTCCAGTGGCTCGACGGCACCAGCACGCTCATGGCGGCCACCATGTTCCCACGGACGGACTCCTCCTTCATCAGCCTGCTGGACTTCCGGGACAAGAAGAACGTCGCGTGGTCGTGGTCCGACGTCGGCACGCCGGCGTCTCTCGAGGACAAGCACGTGCTCCACGCCATCGCGATGGAGGACGGGAGGTCGCTCTGCGTGATCAACCAGTACGACGACCTCGGGTTCCTCGACATCCGGAGCAGCGGCGCCGGCAGCGTGCGGTGGAGATCACGGAGCAAGCTCACCGCCAGGAAGAAGAAGGCGGCGCCGCGCGGCGAGGAGACGTGCTACCCGAAGCTCGCCGCGCACGGTGGCCAGCTCTTCGCGTCGACCGACGACACCATCTCGGTGTTCAGTGGCCCCGACCACGTGCTGACGTCGACGCTGCGGGGCAGCGACGCCGGCGCCATTTGCGACTTCTCGATCGGCGGTGACCGTCTCTTCGCACTGCATAACGAGGAGAATGTCGTCGACGTCTGGGAGACGTCACCTCCGCCAATTATCTGACCTGACCATCATAGGATTAGTCTCTGTAACAAGAGAGGAATGCCAATGATGATTACTGAACACTACTGACAGAGAAATTGGCAGAGCAACACACGTTGTAACTTTGTCATCAGTAGAAGACTAGGAGTAAAAAGTCCAAGTGTCATCCAAATGGCAAAATTGGAGCTTAGAAATTACACATTAATTAGAGAAAAGGAGATATATGTGCACTGTTTGATCGCGGTGAGTCCGGATTATAACGGTGTAATTTATCGATATGCTTGTATACAATATAAAATTAAGCTTACACAAACAAAAGGAAGAGTATTAAAATCTAAAACAACTTAATTTTGCTCTGTGTTGTGCGGAAAAAGAACTGCTAATTATTACTAAAATGTTTTTCCTAGTAATTACTAGAATAGAGATATCATTGGAATGCTGTCATTTTCAAGAAACAGCTTTGTCATTATCCTTTGTCACTCATGTTTAATTGTTTGTGATGTTAATGATCACCAAGCAACGATTGTTGTTGCGGAGCCTTGATACATCAGTAGTCAATTTTTCGGTGGTACTCTGTCAAAATCATTTTCATTTTCAAACTGTTGTGTCAGAATCGTTGCCCGATGTTTCAGGGCTACAGTTTGCAAATATTTGAGCGCGAAAGATCTGCTCTCCACTGATTATAATGTCCCAAGAGGTCATAATCATATCACACCGTGATTAACTTGTCTGTTTCGACCTTTTACTTTGCCAACCTGCTTGCCTCTATCCATATCTGCAAGTAAAATTGAGGAAAGAAACAAAAAGCAGAGAAGAAAAGAGATCAAGAATCGAACATATCTCGTTCGGATCTCTGTGTTTTGTCCCACTTGTGTATTTGCCTACTCGTTGGCCTGTCCTCATTTTCCGAACTAGCCATCTTTTTCCTAAAAGAACCTGCGCTAGATCCACTTTAACAACCTCACATTTGCATTCTGTTTTCTGCTTTTGATGCAATCCCTAACTAACTACTCTATTAAGTAGCACACATATCACATACGGATCGAGGTCTCGAGCTCTGTCACCACTGATGAACATTCTGAATATGCTGCAGTCGCAATGCCGTTTTCCCTCTTTCAGCAATGACCAGTCTGAAGAAGCACCGTTGCAGCAGACGGTGGTTGAGCGTTTCGCTTCAGAGTTTGGTACGTAGAAAACAAACAAACAATCGAACGAACGAACAGACATCCGATAAATTTTCTCACGACATGCTTTGACTTGAAACGTAAGGTAAGCCTAATCGGGTCGCGGTGGCGCAGGATGTGCAGGGAGCTAGCTTCGTTTTCAGTCGTACCTACTGACTACTGACTGAATGAATAACAGGATGAGCTTGTGTCGAGTGTGTGAAGATTACAAGAAATGTATATTTATGGTTGTGTGGAAGTTGTTTGCACATATCAATCTTTGTTGTTTCGTACGCAGACTAACAACTACTACTACTCTTCATCTGGTAACTGCACAACAAGAGTAAAGAGCTGCAGATCAGAGGGAAAATTGCCAGGACACCTCGAAGGGAACCTTGCAAGTAAGCACTAAGCAGTAACGTGTGTGGTACCCAACAGCCCAACAAATCCTGTGAATCTGCAGAAGTGGTTCGGAATTCAGAACGAGAAGCAAGTGAAGGATCTGTTGCTCGTCGGTTGTAAGCTCAGAGTACTCGGTGTGTGCAACATTCTAGCGATAGAGGCTGGTGTCGGTCGGATAATCTACTAGCTACACTGATTATGACATCGAAGTACGTACTAAACCTCGTATATACTATTCAAGGTGTACTTTGCTGGAAGCAAAAGCATAATTGGATCGTAATGATTGCTTCAGTAAAGTAAAGGTAAAACCCGCAAGTTGTCAGAAACTTAATCCGGAACAGAGTACTAAATCCTGCTAATAATCGCCCGGCGAAAAATTGTGCTAGCAATGAACCGTGAGCAGGTGGAAGTCCATAACGCATACAACCGAAACGGGTGCCTTGGTAGTCCACAGCAAACCTTCGTCATCGTGCACACGCATGCACGCACGCAGCTTGCGCTGGCATGATGGTTTCACCCTGTTGTTCCCCGTGCGCACAGGCACACAGCTCCTCAGATCGAGTTGGGTAGCCCAGTGCTTGAGCGAGAGAGACGGCCCGGTTCACAGTGGATTTGCTGCCTGCGGCCAGCGGCCTGCCTTGGCGGAATAGGAGGCGCCGCAAAGTCGGCAGGGTTGGGCCTGACCGCCTCGGCCTAGGCCCGCGTTGTGGAGGGACCGGGTAGCTGGACGGCCCCTGACTCGCGCGCGCGAGCGGCCGCCGCCCGTACGACAGTGGCGAGGTGAGCGTTACCTCCGCGTGAGCTCGCGCACGCAGCCCGGTTCGGCCCGCACGGCTCCCTCCCCTAGGTGGATCTCCCCGTGCGTTCGCCGTTCTAAAAATACATCCGAGGTCTCTCATCTTTCGTCGAATTACAAAATTATTCCTAAACCAAAAAATTAAATATATAACATCTCTTAACTTACAAAACTAGGTTACTCTCTGTCCTTAAGCAATATTGACTCTGTTTGACTCCGGTTTTATCCGACATGGCGGCCGAGTCAGCGTAGGGTCCACATGAGCCTCACATGTAAGTGAAACAACACCTTCTTTCCCTTTCCCCCTCTCCCCTCTCTTTTCCCATCTCTTTCCAATGCGCGAATGCGACCGACGGGAGGGGCGGAGAGGAGATAGGCGACAACGGCGCCGATTAAGAGGAGTTGGGTGGCAGCGGCACCAGTCGGCCAGCGAGCTTGAGCTTGCCTGCTCGTCAACGGAAAGGCTGTAGCAGCGGGTGGGTGCCTGGGCGGTGGAAAGGCGGCAGCGGTGCTCGTCGGCAAAAAGGCTGCGGTGATAAGCTCAGGGTGAAACCGGTCGCCATCAACATCTTCGTCTTTCACGCCGCCTCCATCCTCCTCTTCCTCTCCACCTCCGCCACATCTCAAGCGAAAGGGGCTCGAGTTCTACCTCCTCAAGGAGGTGGATGCGCCGCGCCGCGCCAAGAGCCTATGCGTCGAGGCCAAGGGCAGCGATGAGAGGCCCAAGTGTTGGGCAGCTAGGGACGCCATCTTCGTCCTCTTCGGCACCGTAGCATGGTGTGGCAGACCATGAGGTGGCGCGGCTCCTCCTCGAAGCGCACCATGACGAGCTGCATCACTGGCCACCGTTGTCAAGCAACAACAAGGGAAAGAGAACAAGGAGGCCCTGGGAGCACGACGTTGCCTTTTCCTCGCCTCGCCTTCCCTCCACCGGGGTCCGTGAGGACGAGGAGGGCTGTCGTCGACGGCCTCCGCTGCCGTTCCTCCTCAAGATCGAAAGACCATGAGGTGGCATGGCTCCTCCTCAAGGCATACCATGGCAAGTTGCATCACTGTCCGTTGCCGTTGAGTAGCAGCGAGGGGAAGAGAGCGGGGAGGCCTTGGGAGCACGACTTTGCCTTTCCTTTGCCTCACCTCGCTGTCGCTAGGGTCCGTCGTGGCGGGGAGGGTTGTTGCTGCTGTCGCCTATCCGCCAACTCCTCTCTGTCGATGCCTTTGTCGCCTATCTCCTCTCCGCCAACCTTCTCCCTGTCGGCCACCGCCCGACCACCACCTCCCGTCGGTCACACTCGCGCGCTGGAAAGGGATGGGGGAAGAGAGGGGAGGGAAGGGAAAGAAGTTGTAGTTTCACTTATATGTGAGGCCTACGTGGGTCCCATGCTAACTCAGCCATCACGTCGGACAAAACCAGGGTCAACCAGAGTCAATACTGCTGCCTAAGTACCCAGAGTGACCAGGTTTTATAAGTTGAGGGATGCTATATATCTGATTTTTCGGTTCAGGAATGATTTTATAACTTGGCGGCAAGACGAGAGACCTCATTTTCTGTGAATCAGAAAAAGGTGGATTTTTCAGTTTTGGTTTGTAGCTCATTTTCTAGATTCTATATAATTATAGATTCTGATCAAAATCGATTCTCTTGAAGAAGGTACCGTCGTGTGAAGCTTCTAAACATGGCCTATATTTTTTTTTGAAGAAAAAACGGAGCATAATACATGTGCATCCTTAATACACACTTGGAAATTGTTAAGAGTGCCAAAGACAATTAGAATGTGGTAATGTATGTACAGACCAATAATTTACGGAGTATGTGTGCTGTAAAATCGGGAGTTCAAGTTCTCAAATCTGGGACTTGTTTGTAGTGAGCAGACACTTGCACGTCCAGGCAAGCCACATGACAGCTGCCAGATCAGGAAACATTTGGGAGGGTGGAGAGATTAGCGGTGTACCAAATAGGGGTACTACACATCTGGCTCACTCCACAGAGACAGGAATTTATAGCGGGCCTACCTTTTAATCATTGTACACAAGACATCAGGTTTTGAAGGGACCAAACTAAAGTAGTGCTATGCATGTCTTCAGTTAAGAGAGAGAGAGAGAGAGGGGATAGAGAGAGAGAGGGGTAGATATCCCGCTCAGTTAATGGCTACTGTTGTTGGCAATAGAGAGAGGTGAAGACCGTATAAGAAGACAAGGACGACGACTATTCTACGACACCAATATTTATTGTGCCACATGAAAATAAAAATAAAACCATTCTCAGTGAAGAGTTTCATTTAACGGTTCAATAGTGCCATTTCATCTAGAAAGATTTGAGTCGATAAATAAAATATGACCTTTCAATGCACAATTTCATTTTACATTACCGCCTACTATAAAAAAGATGCACATTATTAATATTTTAAATCCCTACTATGTGGAATATTAATATTTGTTATCCAAAAATGAAACTAGTAGTATTAAATTTTTTATGAAAAATATATTCATGTTGTTATATTTTCAACTACTGTCACAAATGCATAATTAGAAAAACAATTGTAAAATATGTACATAGAAACTGTGTCAACGTAATAATTAATTAATGGGAACATGATTTTTACCAAATAAGTGCATATGATTTTTACCTAAGGCTGAGTTGTTGAGTTGGGGGGTTGGGAGTTAATCTCTCCAGCGCGCAAAACGGAGCGACTCATTAGCACATGATTAATTAAGTATTTGCTAAATTTTTTTTCAAAAATGGATCAATATAATTTTTTAAAGCAACTTTCGTATAAAAACTTTTTACAAAAAACATACCGTTTAGTAGTTTGAAAAGCGTGCGCGCGAAAAACGAAAGAGATGAGTTAGTAAGAGTAACAAAAGAACACAGCCTTAAAATGCTTTACTAAGATCTACTCCACGATGCTAATAAGCAGAGGAATATAATACTTTATTAAAATCCGCCATGTGTGCTTGAATTTCAAAACAAATACTGCTATATATACAAGTGAGGACTACGAGTACACATGCACGTCACACATGCATTGTACGAAATGGACTTTCGGCTAACGGAGGGAGCTAGTACGAGACTACGAGCCAGGACTCACACTGACTCTGGAAGTTACGTACGTACGATCATCTCTTAGCCCCGGTCTATCGTGTCGGCATGGCACACGCATACGCCCGCGCGCGGCCATCACAAACACGCATACATCGGTCTCTTGTCTCCTCTTGCCGTCTCGCGTGGATCTTAACTCCACATCGTTTCCCTACCACGCATGCCGCATGTCTAGCTCGCGACTACCAGCTACGAGCGGCGCCGCTCGCTCTGCATCCATGCATCCTTCATCCATCGATCGATCGACCGACGAACTGTCGCCGGCCGGCGCGCACGCAGGTACGGCGCCGCATCGATCGATCGTACGAAGGTCGCCGTCGACCGATCGATCGATCGGCCGGTGCATGACCATGCCATCCATCTACCCAAAAACCTATCGATCGATCTGCAGACGTGCGGCCAAATGACAGCTCAAGCTAGCGATGGAGGAGATAGATCTTGCTTCCTGGCTAGCTAGCCTAGCCTAGCTTAGCCGCATGCAGTGGCAGGGCAGGGGGGGCCACACTACAGCGAGCTACGGACCGACCAATCACGCGCACAATTAAAGTAACCCTGCAGGGGCCAAAAATAAAGATTGGCAAAAGATACTGTGCCAATGCACCTGTCGAGTAGCTAGCTAGGAGACTGGACTACAACTCTTACAAGCATACTATAGCTTTGCATTCGTATAGGTAGCCAAGTACATAGCCGTATTTGCGTCTCTGTGTGGTTAGGGTAGCTATATATGTACTACTTTATGCTATATAGGCTCACACATCTCACAACTTGGTATTCAAAAGAGTTTGAATCGATCTCGCTGAGCTAGCTAGCTAGTATAGTTAGCTAGCTACACTGTATATGTCTCAGACCGCCGTTCAAAAAGCGGCATGGTGGTGCCTGGACCACGCATTTCATGCACAAAAACAAGATCGATGCATGGAGCACGAAATAGGACCACACACACACACAAAAACCCAGCACGACGCATGCATACACGCTGTGCAACCGGTGGGAATCCAAAATGTATCCATATGTTATTCGGTCAATTTGGTTTGTGGAGTAGTGGTGGATAGAGTCCATTAAAGGTTTTAGGTTAGATTGGACCAGTTTATTCTCGACACGTAGATCATTTATGACTGTACAGTTAAAAATTTATTCTATATATATATTTAACATAAAGTTAATCTCGTGACAGCCTACCTTATAGTACCATGTGGTTTCAATATTTAACTTAAGTAAAAGCAACCAAGAACCACAGCACGCATCTCGCAAGTTGTAGTACTTTTTTTATTTAAAACAATTAGACATATCCAGTCAATCAACGACACAGTAGCTACCAAAGAGTGTCGAATCTAATACTTTTTCTACATGTATTAAAGTGATTATTTAATAATCTGTCTATACATTATAAATTTCTAAATTTAAAAAAAGCAACCAGGAACCACGACACGCATCACTCGCAAGTTGTAATACTTTTCTATTTAATAATTATACATGTCCAGTCTACCAACGACATGCCAGCTATCGAAGATTGTCGAGTCTAAGACTTTTTCTACATATATTAAAGTGGTTATTTGATAATTTATCTATACGCTATTACAAATTTCTTGCTTTGAAAAAAGCAACCAGAAACCACTTCATTTGTTTTTTCTACATCTCGATCTTGAGGTGATATTGTAAGCTTGAGAGTGGATAGATGCTGATTGGACCAATAGTAATTAAGTTGTGCTGCTGGGTCAAGAAAGAACCCATGCCATTTCGAAAAAATAAAAATAATTTAATTAAGCAGTTTGGTTAACACTGGATTTCCAAGATCTAAGCCTACATGGACGTACTAGGGAAATAAAATGGTAGAATAATATCAGAATGTCTGAATAGTGATGCTGCTCTGCCTTATTTAAATTCATTAATTCTGCCTCAAAAAATCCAAATCTCACTGTAAAATTGGATGACAATTTAAAATAGCAGGAAGGGACACTCAAATTCCAAAGTACTTCACGCATGCTCCGAGTAGAATATGGTTGCAGGGGACCAGAACGCCGCTGACTGACCTTCTATGAACCTAGGGCTAGGAGCATGCATGCATGCCATCACTTCGATCGGAAAGCACACATATGACGTACCAATTGTACCATTGCAGATTGTTAATTTTAAAGTACAAGAGGAGTGATTATTGTTGGTGTTTTAAAGTACAAATGGAGCTGTTACTATCGTATTAAAGTACAGGAGGAGTGATTACTATTGTTCTGAAGTACAAGAGGAGTGATTAGTAATTATAAAGTATCAGTCTCTGAAGAGGAGGGGGAGGAGGGGGAGGAGGAGGAGCCGAAATTGTGATGTTCCAATCATGCATGCTTACCCTGACGCTGTACACTAAGAAAACCAAAACCACATGTTCCAAAATAAGCCACCAAATATTGATTCTATTCGCGCGCACTTAGCGCGACATGATCTACCTTAAGAATTACAAAATCTTCGTCGCAAGATCGATCGTGCACAGTGCACATGAGAGCTCCTGCTCACGCAAAAGCTTCAGCATTGTGCAGACTTAACAACACATTATCTGATTAACCAATCCACTAGTACTTAGCACTTAATTAACTATCATTATTGGCTCTCTGCTCCAATAATTTCCCTGCCTGCATGTCTCACAAGTCACAACCGATAAAAATTAAAAAGCAGGGCTGCTTTTTCTTTCTGACGATTAATTAAGCACGCTTAAATTAAACAAGAGATTAGCGAGGCGCCGGCCAATCACGAGTCGACAGAGTGGCTCTGGCCGGCCCGGCCGCCTCCTGCTCCTGCGCTCAATCGATCGATCTCGCCGGCGTATTCGTTTCCTCGAAGCGACGCGAGCGGGCGCGGCTTATCTTCTGGGACAGTGCGACCGAGCTCCATGTGAAACTTAATCGTGACCGATTAGGAACGGACCAAAAGAGGAAAGCCTAGAGGAAGAGGACATGGGCACAAGGGCTAGCCTACCATTTCCTATCTCGGCACTCGAGAACCGTGCCAAGGACAAATTTGTGGAGCTACGACCTTGGCCTACCAAACAGCAAAGGAAAAACTGTGGAGCTACGTGCCTTGGCCTACGTACTGTGGAGCTAAGCCAGGAATAATTGGAACGAGCTGTGGTGTTTTACTGATGGTGTTTTACTGCGTGTTGTGGAGTTGTACAGTGAACGTAAAGCTAGCCGTGTACAGTTACTACAGTATGAGTTGATCGGTCAGTGATGTTTAGATCCCCACTACTGGACAACCGATTTTTAACACCGGTTCGTAACCCTTTTTAGTATTGGTTATAGAATTAGGATTATCAAATCGGAACTAAAGATCTCGATTTTAGTATCGTTAACACCGATTCGTAACTCCTTTTAGTATCAGTTATAGAACTGGGATTATCAAATCGGGACTAAAGATCTCGATCTTTAGTACAGCTTCCTTTCCGTAGTGACAGAAGTGATTACACTCGACCATCTTCCAGGCTGCTTTCTGCTAGCCATATTCCTAATCTGGGTATCCTTTCTTGTTTCTAACTCACTCGCTAGTGACAGGAGGAGCAGACTACTCTTATTGCAGGTTGAAATAACCGGTACTAAAGATGAAAAAAATATGTGTGATATGGGATTCAAAGTCAAGATCTTTCATCTCAGCCCTCATGCACATTACCATCTCACCTACCATACACATTTGACTTGGATAAAGATATTTTTTTAACTAACCCTAAAAATATCTTTAGTTTCGGTTGGTAACATCAACTGGTATTAAAAATATTTTTAGTCCGGACTAAAAATGCATCTTTAGTCCCGCTTGGTGTTATCAACCAGAAATAAAGATGTTTCGAGGGACTTGGACTTTTAAAACCGATATTAAAATATTTTTAACACTGGTTCGTTAAACATCCAAAATATTTACTGGTTTTGTCGATCTAGATCTATTTTGTACTACTGCCTGGACCAAATTGGTAGTGACAGTTCTCGGTGGAGAGAAAACATTGTGACAGTGATGAACAATAATGGAAGGCTTTTGTCGGCGCACGTGAAATTATATTAGTAACGATGTTTTCGGATGCACTAGGAGCACCCAACTGCAGCGCGTACTAGTAATGATGTTTTCCGATGCAAATTAACAGTAGTGGCATCTGTAAAATGCAAATTAACGTACAGTAGATGGGTTGCAGGCTTTGGGTAGCCAATGAAGAGATAGATGGTCAATGCACTCCCTAATTTTGTGATGATGGCATTTAAGGTGTCCCTAATGTTTCCCGTTAATCACTATATATGATAAAGTTTTTATGATAAAATTTGCTACAGAATGTTTAAAGTTTGTGGTCTTAATTTACATATGGACACTAAAAAATGTGCCTAGGCTCGAGGACATCCCAAATAGTACCTGATAATTTGTCAGAGGAAGCTGCAACGACTTTTTTTGCTAACCAGAGAGAAAAATCACGTATAAAATGAGTTTGCCCCTCAAATCAGCACCATATAACCCAGTTGGGTCTAGTTCGAACAAGACCCAAGCCTCATTCTCTACATTCCCCTCTCCAAAACACTAAATTAAATATGCTTAAAACCAAACCTATCTGAGTTACAAGCTACTAATCTGAGAGGCAAACTCATCTCTTCTAATTGTTTCTTCATTTAGCCTGAAAATGATAAAATAATAGCTAAGGTGTCCTCTAGCAAATAATAATTTCTTCTAATGTCCTCGAGTGTGTTAATGTTTTTACGGTGCCTAGAGAACAAATACCATAAACTTTGAGTGCCATGTAACAGATTTTGCCAATTTCATGTCTATATGAAAATTAACCCATTATCTTATTTGTTTTTAATTCTCTCAATGCCATGTCATGAGATATCACATGCGAATAAAAGAACATGCAAATTTGCTAGGGCAAACAATTTATACGAAGATGGAATCGATTTAATTTTGCCTCTATTTGTCTCAGGCGCCGCTTCTGTAGGACTGACTGAGGTTCATCCATGTCTTTCACCCCTCAGCTTCCTCTGCATTGCTCAGGCTTGATCTAGAAAGTCGATCATTTGATCGTTGTCATCCTAGATTAAGGTTGACTGAATTTTAAGTCTACAATATTGACCAATATCAAAATAGTATTTTTCTATAATAATATTATAGTAAGCTCATATTTCACTACACAGACCCATGCATCTGTGATTAAGGGTGAACCTAAGCTTCGGGTCAACCAAAACCTGGGATTGAAAGCTCACTATACAGTATAAAATTTTACCATGTAAATTTAAGTTTTGTCTAAAATGCAATGGGATGACTCGGGCCTTAGGCCAAGGCTGAGTCTGTCCCTGTCTGTGATGGACCAATAAGCCTAACTCTAACGGTTGGTGTGATCGACCTGACACTGATCATATACACCACTCTATTACGTTATTACTGTAGAGGATCTGGATCCCTTATCTAAATAGGGATTCATCTCGCAGCCCTATCTCATCTTGAAGCTCACGTGGCATGCTTTAAAGACAGTTGAGTCGTTCTATTGGGGAGGTGTCAAATTTTGTCAGCTCCCAGTAGCAGTCACATGCATCATGCATGAGGTCATAAGTTCAGCGGTGCATCGATCCAGTTCTAACCTCCACCACCACTTGGCATGCCCCCAAACTGGAAGACGGACATTTGTACCAGCCATGCCTGCAAAGGAAGTAGCTAGCTAGTTAGGTACAACAGGTGTGAAGATCGAACGGCAGATTGGCAGGTAGCCCCTGGTGCTGTATCAGCATGCCTGCAATCACACGCACAAAAAAAACTATTCAACGCGTGCTCTCGTGCTCTTTGGCCTGATCCTTTCAGAGCAAGCGACGCTGCACTCAAAACCACTCGATCTTGGCTGTGCATTTTCTGTCAAATACTATAAACCCTTAATAACCTATCCCTACATGCCATGCAAACTCATTTGCACGGAAAAGAGAGGGGAAAGTGAAGGAGTCACCCCTCTTGCAAGAATCAACCTTCATACAAACTTTAATAAAAATTTAAGAAAATTAGAGTTAATGGGATTTGTGTGTTAGAGGTAACCTATTGTATATATTATTATCTTTTAATTTATAGAGAGATGATATAGATAAAATTAGAGATGATAGCCACCTCTATTATAAAACTTGCTCTTAGAGCATCTCCAACAGATTGGCTATTTTGAGCTCTCCAAATGTCTATTTGGCCAGCTATCAAAACATTTGAAGAGTCAAATTTACGTTTCACTCCAATGGTCTCTCCATTGCACTCTCCAATCTAACAACGGGTCCCACATATCAGTCTCCTCTTTCTTTCTCCTTCTTCCTTCCCTTCTTCTCCAATCTTCACGCTCCCCTCAATCTCCTTCCCAGTCCCCATCCAGAGCGTTGTGGTGATGTCATCGCGGGAGAGCTCCTTGGCAGCGGCGGTCCCAGCGGAGGCAAGCGCGAGGGTCAACACGCAGGGCCGGGCAGCGTGCGAGGAGGCACACAACAGCAAAGTCGAGAGAGAGGCGCAGGATGTGGCCTGACGAAGGTGGCGACAGATGACGATGACAACAGCCGCAACGGATGGCAGCCCTGATGACGGGGGCCGCCGTGGCGGTGTCGAGGAAGAGGCGCGGGATGTGGCTGGACGAAGGCGGCGAAATACGACGACGACGAAAGCCATAATGGATGGCGGCCGTAACCTTGGCCCTAACGACGACCCTCTGCTCTGGCGGCCTCATCTCCCTCTCAGCTCCTAGTCCGGCTTCACCTGGTCCTGCTCCGAGTTGCTCCTCGTCGGCCTCGCTTGGACCTATGCCGCCTTGTCGCCACGGCTCCGCTGGCCCTGGGAAGCAGCGACGAGAGAGAGGAGGAAGGAAGCGAGACGGAGCGTGGGGGTTGCGGGGGTGCCACCTTGGCTCGGTTCCAACGATGGGTGACAGTGGAAGGGGGATGGCAGGGGATCGGCGATGAGTAGAGACACCGTTGCTGGGAAGCTGCAGGAGGTGGCGCCTCCGATCAATTCCAGTGAAGGGCAACGGTAGAAATGGCCGGGGTGGTGGCAGAGAGTGCACAGACGGAGAGAATGCGGCGATAGAGAGAGGGGGAAAGAAAATCACGGGTATAGGTCCCACACTCCCACGGTTGGCAAGCCGGTTTTGTTTAGCCAAGTTTGGCCAGCTAGGGAGCCAATTTGGTTAGTCGGATGGCTTGGAGGGTAGGATAGCTAATCTGTTGGAGTCCCTTTTTTTCTTCCAAAATTGCTAAATTTAAGTTTAAAAAGTGAGATAGCCATGTTGTTGGAGATAGTCGGCTGAGTTCGTTTCTTTGCTTTCCCAACTCAGCCCCCTCGTTTTTCGCGCGCACGCTTTTCAAACTGCTAAACGGTGTGTTTTTTGCAAAAAGTTTCTATACAAAAGTTGCTTTAAAAAATCATATTGTTCCATTTTTGAAAAAAATTTAACAAATACTTAATTAATCATGTGCTAATGAGTCGCTCCGTTTTTCGTGCGGAGGGAATAAACTTCCAACATAACTACCGAACACACCCTAAGGGGCAACAAAATTTCTCTAGCTTAGGCCAAGAGGGCGACCTAACTGACATGACACTAGCTAGCTTAGCCGGAGATGTTTTTCTCTCTTTTGACTAATGTCGATCGCAAAAGCAACCTGATGGCCATGGCTCTTTGGGGTGATAGAGTAGGTCCATTAATTAACTGTACACATACGCGTGCGAATTGTGGCGACTAGCTAGCTAGCCTGCAGGACCGGCAGTAACAGTAGGCAGTTTGGACTTGCAGCTCTCGTACTGTCAAAGTCGGGTAAGAGGAGAGAAGCAATATTTGGCAAAAAAAATTCTGCTCCCCCCCCCTCGTGTCGTGTCGAGGGGGCCACAGCCCACAGCCCCTCCGGCGCGGCGCGGCGCACGGCTCGGCTTTAATGCGCGAGAAGCCGTTCGCGTCGCGCACTCGCGCGCCATGATGCCGTGTGTTACAGCCGCGCGCGCGCGGCGGCAACATGGCGCGATCGCATGATTGCGTTGCGCTGCGCGGCCGCGTCGGCCGGACGACGGGATCGATCGATCGATCGGGGCGGGGAAACCCTAGCTGGCTAGCCAAGGCAGGCAGACAGCCAGGCTGCCCCATCTGCCAGCGCGGAATGTTCCACCGCGCGTCCGTCCCCCGCGGATCGACGGGTTCCTGCCACCGCGGGGCCCACCGTCTCCGCCTATATAACTGGCACCCCCGCACCCAGGCCTTCGCCCTCCACCACCACTCGCATCTCAAAGCGTTTATGCTCCGTCGAACGGTCGGTACGTCGTCGTCCGCGCCGCGTGCGGTGGCCGCGGCGAGCGGGCGCGCATCGCCGCGCAGATGCAGGTGGCGGGCGAGCGCGGGGGGCCGGGCCGGTGCGGGCGCTGGGCGGTGACAGAAGAGAGTGAGCACACGGCCGGGCGGAACGGCACCGGCGGATGTGCCGTCGCGGCCGCGTGCTCACTGCTCTGTCTGTCATCCACTCCTCTCCCCCCCTCCAGCTCNNCCCGCCCGCCTTGCATGCCTGCCCGCTCGCCGCGGCCACCGCACAGGCCGGCCGGCATGGCGTCCTGGTGCTCTTATCATCGTATGCCCCTCGCACTCACAGCCAGTACAGGTACTAGCTCCTCAACTCCGTGATCCTGCAAAAATTTTTGGGCGGTTGCCGCGTACGGCAGCGCGGCCGGATCTACGACCGTGACGCATGCGCGTGTACTTGAATACTTGTTGCACGGATTCCCTCTCTTTGCTTGGTACGAAGAGCCCTTTGATCTGTCACTGCTAATTTGTTCGTCTTTTCCAAGGTATCCCAACTCCCAACTGCCATTTCCTTTCTTGGGATTACAAAATACTGCTGTATTTACTGCGTCATTGACTGATTTTGATTGGTTCTAAGAAATGGATCTTGGAAACCGACCGATCGATCGAGCTGCATAAAATTTGCATGGATCTACTGATTTCCCCTCAGATCTGCGCATCTGGTTCAATTCCTTTTCTGACTATAGCTCTCCAGATTGGAATGTTCGTTGGATCAGCTTAATTAGAGGAGGGGCCGGGAAGAGCAAAGAAAATTTCTCTTAGATCTGCTAATTACTCCTTCCATCTCACGACTCACCAGATCAATCAGGTGCTATTGCTGCTACAGATTTCTTGTGTCCTTTACTTGTTCAGTTCTACTACACGTGTCGCTGCTGCTTGAAGTAATTGCGTGATAGAACCCCTGTCTCCTGAATCCTGATAGCTCCAGAAAGAGTAGGGACTAGGTCACTGTCCACTTACTGTTCTGTTGGTGACGTCTCGTACTTATCTCTACAATGAAGCCGCCGTACTTATCTGCAGTGCTACTGTTCTCTCTCTCTCTCTCTCTGGAAACTTTCCAAATAAACAATTTTATGCAGAAATCTGCAACTGCGCACATACATTAGCTTCACCCATTTTGGTTTAGGGGAGATCTAGCTAGATGTGGAATCTCGTTGGTCTTAATCTTTTCATGGAAAAAAAGATCTTCGATTTTAATTTGTTTCATCTTCAGCTCACTAGAACAAATGGTCCGGACGTTTCTCCTTTTTCTGATTAACCAGATAAAGTAAATTCAGAGGTCGTATTATGGTGCTAAACCTATCAATTAATTGATGGTCCCTGCGCCCGAAGTAAAGTTCGCTTCTTATTCCATTCATCACTTTGACTGTAAATGCCATGTTCTCTTCATTTTATTTTCAGGTGTGTGGTACTGGTACTGATATGTATATAAGTATCCATATCTAGTAGAGAGGATATCTAGCTAGCTAATGCAATATCTTCATATGTCTTTTAGTTCTTTTAACAGTTCATATCTCAGAATCATCATTACCCTGCTAACAAAATTTGATCTCTTGCGTTTCAAAGACATCTCATCATTGGCCTGCTAACAATATTTGATCTCTTGTGTTCCAAAGACATCTCGGCTGGTGGGTTGTAAGTGTAACTAATGCATAACATGTTTCCTTGCAAAAGTGTATTTCTTCTACTGGCCATATGAGATCCAGACTTCACACATCAATATCCAACTAATTGAAGCTAATGGTTAAGTCGTCGATTATCTGTAGTGGTTCAAGTGAGCTACAAGACGTAATTAAACCGCCACTGATGACCACTTTCCTGTTAGTGCTTGAAGTTTCTTTGGTGAGACACGCATGTTATATCATTTCATATGACTAATTACTGTATTAGAGCTAGCTAATTCATGTTTCATATATCTCAGTCAGAGGGAAAGCACACATATATATATCAGGTGGAGCATCTTGGATGCGTGCGCATTAATTTCATGCCGTTGGATTACATATAAAAGAAAAAGGTCATGATATATCAAGCATCCCATAGGAATCAATTCAACTGGGAAAAAAATGTAATCCAGGTAGCTATATTTCTATATACCACATATGTACATGGAGACCAAATTTAGATGTAAAGTTATGTACAGAATAGATGGGCGCTATTTCTGTCAGTGTTGCCATTTTATTTGGAATCTTCTATGGGTAATTTTCATCATGTATAATTGTTTGGAGGTTCACTATATATCCAGACCTATGATACATATATGCACCATTGTTTATTCAAATAACTAAATTGGTTTATTTTTTCTCAAAATTCATCATGTATCGTACGTGATACATTGTGGCAACTAATCAAACTATTACAATAACAATTTTTGTATCTCCATCTAAGCTTATTGTGAATGAGTATCAATGTAGTTCCAAGGAACATTTTCGAAACCATTAATTCATGGCTGTAGCTTATATATGCATGCAGTATTTTTTTAGGCCATAAAAAGTGTCTATGGATATGTAATGCTAGGTTGAATTAATTGTGTGTTGTGTGTCCAAAAAGATAATCTTAGAATGTCATGCTTACTCTAGTTAAAGTGATGATATAGCCAATTTTTGTTCAACCAAGTTTGGATAGTTTATGACTAGCTAGCTAGCTCGTAGTACCTTCATTCAAAAATTGTGTATATACTCATTACTCTGCCCGAGTTCCCTCACACTGATATGTCTGCCGCCATATGCATGTTTGAACCAATTGTTGTACTATGGTTTTTTGTATCTCATACAATCTATATATAGCAACTCATCACGTTTCTCTTCATATACAATTAATATTCGACCGTTTTCCCTTTATACACGTGCTCACTAGCTTGTACGTAGGAAGGAATTTTCAATAAAAAAATTACTTCTATGGTCCCTCACTTCAATCGTATTTTTCTTGCGAGAAATTAAATAGATGATTTTTTGGTATATGAATTTATGTGTTCATCATTCTTTTTGTCCCCTCTTGGAGGAAAACCTTCTTGTTTATCAGAAAATGAAACAATTTTATGCAAATATGAACCAAAATATGATTCTCCAAAAAAAATATTACATATGCTGCTATAGAAAAAAAAAGAAATACCTTGCATTCTGAGTCGATATTGTATATATAACATTTGTTATATTTGGATCACTACCTAACAAAACTTAACATATAAAATTGGATATGTAATTATAACTAATTTTGCAACCACTATATAATAGTAAATCAGTCTCAGTATACTCAAACAAAAAAACATTCAAAAGTTTAATTAAGACGGTACGTGTTCGATCAAATTATGAATTTTACTGGAGTATTCTAATTAATATTAAAGTTATGTTCAAATGACATCAGAGGATGACTGAGAAGAGTATTTCAGGAATTAGGGATGCCTAAGGTTTTTACCTTGCAGTTTAATTACACGATAATGATCGTCGTAATCTTGATTTTTACTTAACACTTGCAAATATTTGGATCCACTTCACTGTTTGATGCAACAAAAGGGAATTTCTGTATGATTTCTTATTCTATAAATGAGTTAGCTTTGAGTATACACTGTCCGACAGAAATGTAGTCATCTTAAAAAGAAAAGGGTTAATAGTAAGTAATCAAGGCAAATATTACAATTGTGTATCTGATTTGATGATATATATTGGTCCTATATATATCCAGATCGTCACTTACTTGTTCTCCTTTTCAGATCATCGTCAACTTGTTCTTCTATTCAGATCATCACCTACTTGTTCTTATCTCTTTGCAGATTAATGAATATGGATCAGATCAGATATATTAGCCTATGTGGCCTATTTAGTCTTTGTCGTCCTTGATGTGCAGCATTAATTATAAATATATACTGTATATTCATTAGCTTAGTTTGCTTTAAGATTTGCTCGCAAAACCCGTTTGCTTTGAGATTCATAATTCTCTTATTAAAAGGATGTACTGAAGCAAGAAACTAGTAGAAAATGGATGGAACATTTTATTTTATTTTACCGACTTTGATTCAGATCTGAGTATCAGAGTATGTGAATTTACCACACTGAAATTATTTTTTCTATCAATAATATATGAACGTTTGGGAAAAAAAATCAAAGCTCGTGACTTGGATCGACTCGAACTCGTAGTTTTAAGTGTCGAGCCAACTCACAAACTCAAACATACCAAGCTTTCAGCCTTATATTTGACTTTTGTTATTCTTTCTGCATGTGAGCAATTAGGGCTTATTCGGTTTGAAGGAAAAACAAAGGATTTGGATTCATAAGGATTAATTTCTGCAAGTGCAATTTGGTTCATAGAATTGAGGTATATAAAAACCAAAGGAATTTTTCCTTTCCCTTAGAGTTATAGAGAAAAAATATAGGAAAATTTTCATCCACTCAAAACCCTTGGAAAAATTCTATGAATTGATGTGTGCATACATTCCTACTCTTTCACTTTTTCTATTCCTATGAGTTAAAATTCCTCTAAACCGAACAAGCTCTTATAGATAAAAATGAAACCTCTGGGTCATGGGACTAACTCTGAAGTGCCTCTTGTTGAGTTGCCATAGATTTCGATGGACTGGTTTTGGTTTCATGAGCTGTTAAGTGTGCACGCTGCACGAAACCGTTGGATTTCTTGGACAGTATATATGTGATGACTGCACGATCATGCCTTACGGGGTGAATGCAGATGATCCGAATCCAATCGAAGGAGCTTGCTAGATTAATTGTCATATTTGAAAACAGAATTGAAGTAGTATTATTTGATAAGGCTTACACATGTATAAATACGAATATATTTTTTATATGCATATCGAATATAGTTATCAAAGTAGTATTATAATTTGAATCTAACATAATTAAATAGTTCAGACCTCTCTTTTTCTGTCAATTTCATTCTCTGCCTTATGAGAGTGGCAATACATTCCTTTTCTACGTCTCCTAAACCTTGCAGGCTTGCAACCTGATCATTTCTAGCTCAAGTAATAAGTGATGGATATCAAATTAATGTGACATTTTCGTGAGTTGGTTTGAATGGCAAATAGGAGTACTATATAATGTACAGCCAGCTAGCTAGTGTTCCATCAGAAAATAAACCCAACCTTGGCTGACGAGTGACGACTCTCTCGGCACATCCCGGGGATGCAATCGATCGAATTTAACTACAGCTTTGGGACAAAAAGGTCCTGATGGGCTGTCTGCTTGTGGATGAAGCAATGATTCTAGATGGGCCGAATGGTGGAGAAGTCATCGTACGCAGGCCCAGCACGACCGATAAAACCTGGCATCCTCTGCTGCTGCTTGCAACACAAAGACCGAACACACGTTTCCCCTTGCTGAATCCGATAGTGGTGTTCTCTCTTGTTGAGGTAGTTAATTAGGTTGCTGAATGCTGATTAGTCTCATACAATTGTCAGCGTTTTGTTTGTGCTGTACTGCCCCGTTCTCAAAAAACCCAACTTCTAGCTATAAATTTAAACAGATTTTGTGTTCAGTTACATAAGTTAGAAGTAGTTTTTTTTTTACAGAGAGTGTAACTTTATAAGATGAACCCGGATTCGTTTAGTGCACAAAGCACTTTCACACAACTGTTCGATTTTCTGTATTTGTGCAGCATAGATTGCTACCCTTCTGGAACTCTTTCGGATGGTAATGAGATCTGTGCTAATACGTGCTTGAAATTGCAAAGAAAACTGATAAGCGAACTTGGTTGGGGCGCCTCGCCTGATGTCGAAGCTGATGCTCTTCGATCCGTTTGTTGCACATGAATACCTGATTTGTTATTTGTAATCGTGATGATTAGTGATGAAGAAACATATATACTGCCTCCTGTCCTGAACATTTAATGTTTAGCATAAGATTTAGTCAAAATTTAAGATTCTGATAATCAAAATTTTCTCAGACGCTTAGCTCTAAAACAAAAGAAATGACCTACATGGATTTGCTTTGACAAGTACTAGTATTATACTATGATAAATTTCTTGGATTTTGTAACATAAAACTGATTGAATTTTGTCCTAATGTTAAGTATTTATATGGGAGTTGGTAATTCAAACACATAAGGCTTGTAAAGAAAAGCCATCGCACCGAGCATGATCTCTTCTGCTTCCTCAGTAAAATAACTTTATGTTTCATCATCTTATTTGTTCCAAAATAACTTTATCTTTGAAATAATCATTGTATTGGAGTTTATGAAAGTGGAGGACAAATACATTAGAATTAGATAAGGTAGAGAACAGTATCATTGTGATTTGATAAAGTGAAGGGCATACTAGTCTTTTTACTTTTGTATTGATATGTGTGAAAAATGAGTTATTTTGGAACGAAGGAAGTATATTACTTACTGACTCTGAGATTGAAAATGAGCTAATGATTTTTCCTATGACGATTAGGAACGGGCAAATCAAGAATTTCACGCATAAGGAGAAATTGTGGGACGTAGTGGTAATAGTATGTGCCCCACTTCGAAACAAAGAAAAAAGTGTGTGTCGTATATCGGTACAATTTCTTAGAACCTTTATAATAACATTACAACAAAACACCCCCATAAAGATCAACCTTATAGGTGCCGGTTTGCTTAAAACCGACACCTATAAAGCTTTTCCCTTCTTTTTTAGCGTAAATTTAAGAACTGGTACCTACAATCACTTATTGGTACCAGTTTTTATAACAAACTGATACCTATAAACATCACATAGGTGTCAGTTCTTATAATGAACCGGCACCTATAACTGTGGTACCAGAGGTACCAGTTTTTATTATGAACCGACACATATGAATATTACATATATGCCGGTTCTTAATAAAAACCGGCACCTATGAGCCCATAGGTGCCGGTTTACAATTAAAACCGGCACCTATGATGAAGTAACTTATATATGTGTGTTTTATGTAACTTTTTTATATAAAATTGATAAAGATAAACTTTATATCAAATTTTTAGAGCTCGATGAGATCTTCAACTTTGTAGTTGATGACTTTTTGATTTAAGGTCGTTTGGCTGTCCGAAAATGTGTTACAAGGTCTTGGATCTATTTGCATGAGTGGATATTTAAAATTTCTAAACGATATCGGATGGAGACAAAACATATATAAAAGTTGTAGATATAGATGAGATCTACATTTTTGTTGTTGACAAACTTTTTATTTGAGCTTATCTATAGTGTTCAATATGAATTATAAGTTCGGATGATAGTGGTCTCAAAAGAATAGCATTTGTTTCCAAGACCAAAAAATGCTTGTAGGTGAGATGGTATGTGACTTTGTGTGAAGCAAGAGGTTTTGAGTTCAAATCTTGCCTGACCCATCCATATGAATATGGGTTGAAAATATCATGTGACTTATGGGAATGAAAGTGCGATTGTATAGGTGCCCAATAAAAATACCAATTTTTTTTATTT
This sequence comes from Oryza officinalis, assembly GCA_008326285.1. NCBI lineage: Eukaryota > Viridiplantae > Streptophyta > Magnoliopsida > Poales > Poaceae > Oryza > Oryza officinalis. The sequence continues at coordinate 42,317,848 of BDMV01000002.1, read as the reverse complement.
TTTTAGCACCTGCAAAAATAAAAAACGGGTGCACCTATAGTGCCATGTAGTTCTTGAACCGACACCAATGACCCAAATATTTTTTTTGATTATTTAGCATCTACAAAAATAAAAAAACAGGTGCACCTATAATGCCACGTAGGTGCCGGTTCAAGAATCAACACCAATGATTTGGGTCATTGGTTCAAAAAGGGTGCACCCCTATAGTGTTAGATAGGTGCCGGTTCAAGAACCAGCACCAATGAGAACCGACACCTATGAGCTTTTATGTAGCAGTGATAATTTAATTGGGCTAGGTCGAGGATGGGTTATCTAAGGCAAGGGTGGACCTTGCCCATAATTGGGCCATAACTCAAGGCCAGGCATAGGGTAAGTTTTTGTTTTGCACAAATACACAAGAACGACTTTAAAAAAATGTGGCTGAATTTCAAAACCAAATTGAATTTCTGGTTTTGAAGTTTCTTATTGTCTCCCTTTGAAACACAGAAAACTGAAAACACATAAATAATAAAAACACGCGAATCAATGTAGATTTACCATCTTTACATAAAGAGAAAAGAAAAACTTTAAAACGGGCGTTTGATTGTAATGCAGGAAAAAATATAAGACTACAAAGAAAAATGGTTGAAAATATGAGCTACGATTTTTTGATTATTGTTGTATAAAATCACTTATTTCATAGAAATTTCAAATAGAATAATATGATTAAGTCTTTTTTTATTCCATAGAAAGGTTTTTATAGAAATTTTTCCTCTATGATTAGAATCCTTAAATTTTTTCGTACCAATCCTCCAATTCCCAAGAGGGCCTAAAATTTAACGGAATCACCCTAAATTTAGGGCTCTTTGAATCGCAGAAATAGAAAACAGAGAAATAAAAAAACACAAGATTCTGAAAAAAATGCAAGTGGAAAAAAATAATTGTAAAATACAGAAAAAACATGCGAAAAACCGTTTGATTGAACCACAGGAATTAAATGAAAAAGATAGATTCAAAGAAAATTTTTCAATAGGTCTGAGCTCTTACTAAATTTTTTTCAAAATGTTTATGGGATTGTTCATTTCATAGGATTTTTAAATGGTAAGATATGATGTGATCTTTTTGTTTCTCTATTAAAATCCTTTAAAATTTCTATGTTTCTCTTACAAATCAAAAAGCACTTAGGGGTAATCTCGGGAAATAGGAGAAAAATTATTCATCTCCTCACTCGACGTTCAATTCACATCGCGCTCCTCCGGTCCTCCCCTACCTGCAGTTCCTGGCCTCCCGGGCAACTAGGGTTCGGCAATCCGCCGCAAGGAGGGTGAAACCTTTCCCCAAAATTCCACAATCCCCATCCAGCCTTCTTCGTTCGGAGGCAAAACCCTAAGCAAAGACCTCGTCCTCGCGCGGCCGCCGCTTCGCAGCAATGGCGTCCCTCTTCAAGGTACGGATTCCCCCTCGAAACCTTAGCTAGCCGAGCGTGTGGATTCCCCTCCTCTCAGGCGGCCCGCGGATTCGCTTTTCCAGGACCCGAGCAAGCTGTCGGCGTACCGGGACCGGCGGTTCACCGGGACGCAGGAGGAGTACGAGGCGGCGCTGCAAGCGTCGGTGACGGTGTACGTCGGGAACATGTCCTTCTACACCACGGAGGAGCAGGCCTACGAGCTCTTCTCCCGCGCCGGCGAGATCAGGAAGATCATCATGGGACTCGACAAGAACTCCAAGACCCCCTGCGGCTTCTGCTTCATACTGTACCCTCTCCTTTCCTTTCCTCGATCCCTTTTTTTTCTTTACAAGAGATGTAGTGTGGTGCTATATTCAAATTAAAGGCGCTGATTCTGTTTTATTTTAGTAAGCTGGTGTCCAAATGTAGTTTGGTGCCTTTTAAGATGTTTTTGTAGTTCTAGTTATGCATTGGTTTAACAGTGAACTATCAATGGTGGTTGTGAGAGAGAAGCTAAGGGAGTTTTAGGAGTCTGATGTTGTGTTGGTACTGGCAGGAATGTGTGATTTTGCCTAGAATACCGGCAGCAAAGGATGCTATCTCAGTGGGATATTTGGCTTGAGCAGTTAGACGTTGCTATTGGTTTAGTGAGTAATTTTGTAGTAGTGAACTCATATGTGGCTCCTGGGAGAGCTGGTTTTGGTCTGCTAGTATGGGCCAATAGCTAGTTCACCAAGTGTCTTGTTATTTACCCTTTGTTTGGTTAGTTTTAATCTGATATAGTGTTGATTAGTCCACTATATGGTCCAGATGTGTCTTGGTTGTCGAGGGGGCTTGGTTTGAGTTATGTTTGGCCAACTGGTGATTTTAGAGTCTATTGGTATCTTTTGTATGTATTCAGGCACTTGTTTTGGTGTTTTGTGTTCGGATGTGAGGTTTTGTATGCTGGTAGTTAGCCATACCTTGTGTACCTCTAATTCGAAATGTGGCATCATCTTGATCTCTGATCTGTTAAGGTTAGAGTATGTCCTTTTTGTTCATTCAAAAAATGTATACCACAATTCCTTTAACTTGGTGTGCATGCCTTGGGTTCCTGGCAGCAAGGCACCCCTTGAATTATCAATCTTCTATTAACCTTACAGTTATGGAAAGGGTGTTTCTCTGATAGGCATATATTGCTTTATTGTCTTGTGCATCGGGCATGTTGCTAGTTTATATTGGATTTCTTGGAAGATGTAAAACTGGCACCTATGTAGTTTGAGCCAACGGTATATGTGCTGTTAGCCTACATATCGTTATAATACCTTCCTTCCTTTCAGGTACTACTCCAGGGAGGATGCTGAAGATGCGGTCAAATATATTAGTGGAACAATGCTTGACGATCGCCCAATTCGTGTTGATTTTGATTGGGGCTTTGAAGAAGGCAGACAATGGGGTCGTGGACGGAGTGGTGGACAAGTATTACCCTGATCCTATTCTGCATGAATAACAAATATATGACATTTGACCATATTTTTGTTGATAGTTCATGTTTCTTTTGTCATAGGTAAGGGATGAGTACCGCACGGACTACGATCCTGATATCCTTTGATACTATTGAATTATCATTTATTACATTTAGTGCGGGGTTATGCTGGTATAGAACTCAGAAACCCCACCGTGTTAGTTCATACTGATGAAAATGTTACCTGTAGATCCATCCATTCACTATTCCTAAATATGACAATTCAACTATCTGCTGATTGCTTCTTAATAGTGCTCCTTTAAATTTTGTATACCTTTTTATCTGTTGCTATAATTTTTCTGTTGAGTTGGCTACTTCCTTAATGAATCTTACGAAGAGGTGGCTATGGTAAGATGGTTCAGAAAGAGCTAGAAGCACAACGTGAATTAGTTGACTATGGAGGTGCTTTTCAACCTAATGCACCACCTCAATGTAAGTGCTGAAAGTTTTGAGGACTGTGCCTTAAGCCTTTATGTATCCTTGTATAATTTTCATTTGTGTCTATCTTATTAAGAGAGGTCCGCTTGGCTTACGTGTATAACTACAGTAATTGCATTGTTAGGGATTTGCATGTGTGGCCTCTTGATATATTTTTCAGTTGGAAGTATTTTATGGTGAAACAATTTGCTTTATAACTAGTACCATCATATTTACATGCAGACAGATGGTTCATGAAGTTAACTTTCATACATAAAGTAGCGTTTTTTTATTCTAGTAAAGCATAATTAGACATTACATAGTCCGATATCACCTTTTTTTCTGGTGACCATGGTGTTCCTTTCCACTCTTGACTCTGATCTCACTTGTCTACTTTAGTTGCATTTTACTTGTCGCTTGCCACCAAAAAGTGTTGGTTGACATTTTTGTTCACTGCTTTAATTGATTCAATCCTTGGCAGCATGCCGTCCAATCAATTTACTGTTCATCTTCTGTCCAAACATGTTCCGGATTATGTTTCATCATTTTCACAAATCTTGACATTTTTTAAAATATGCAGATGACAGAGGTGACAGGAAGAGAGGGTATGGAGATTCTTACCGGAATGACAGAGGTCGCACATCTCGCATATTCTTGTTTGTGCTTTTCTTTCCCCTGAACTAATAGCTAACACAATCTGGTGTGTCGCCAGATTACCAACGGAAACGGTACCGGAACGATGAGCGATCTTCGCAAAGAGCACCTGACTCTGAGTCCAAGAGAGATGCAAATGATTCGGTATTAGAGCCTGCATACATATCATCTGGCTTTTCCTGTACTACCCCTTCGGAAAATTGAGATGTTTACAAAGTATCTCATGGTTATGTTTGCAGGAGAAGAATCCTAGGTTTCGTGAGAAAGGTGATTCTGATGAAGAAGACGATGACTATGATAAGAGACGCCGGCGCTGAACTTAAAAGAAACAATTGCCGACAAATGCAAATGGGCAGTTGCAGTGACTACAGTAGTAACGTCTGTCAAGCTTATGTTTTTTACCCAGTGTACCGCATGACATATATCTGTCAGCAATTGTTTTTTTTTTATGTCGCACCTTATCATCAGCTCATTTCTATGTTGCGGTTCATCCGCACATGCTTGCATAGGTTCCGCATGCGACTGGGAATGTGGATTGTGTGTTCATTGACACTTCCGCTTCTGTATTGACCTGTTATTTAGGTTGGCTGATCTTGGCCAGTAACAAATTACCTTACGGACTATCTGAAAAACTGCCGCCTTGAACTTGCAAATACTCCGTATATGATTTGCACGGTGTAATCGTATGATGTTTTTATCTCACTTATTCCTGGTGTTAAGTGAAAATGTTGGTTTAGCGCTTATTAATTGTGAAACTTCGGTCAAAATATATGGCCCAATGTGAAATTTACTCATTATTGAACGAACAACTCTTCCTACGGCTTTCCGTCGGTTCGATACAATATCACACGATGTCAATTTCGCTGACATTGTGCATTGACGTGAACGGAAGGACCGATCAGAGCACCTAGCAAAGTCCGGCAAATTAACCTGTTGACATGTCACATTGACTGATCACTTTTCTGGAGTGGAGCCGGCCGTCATCGAGATCATGAAGATCGTGGAGGAGCTCCTCCTTCCGGCGCTCGCCGCCGACTTGAGGGTCGAGTCGGCTCGTCTCCGTGCTGATCCGCGCGTACTGCAGGCGCGCAACCGGCGGCATGGTGGAGGACGACGACCTGGAGAGGCTCCGGCTGCTGCTCCTTGAGCTGCACGCTGCCGTCGACGAGGGACAGGGTTGGCACGTCATGAGCCGGAGGGTGCTCACTGTGGCTACGGGAGCTCACTGTGACTACGTGCTCGAGACCTTCCGCTACCGCTCCGTCTCCCGTCCACGCGCCGCAGC